>CM066246.1:2772829-3117829 GCA_033675135.1 Frankliniella intonsa | reverse complement strand
ACCTGTCTGGATTGTAATGCGCAATATCAATAGCGCTATAAATACTTCAGGTGGCGCTGCGGCGGCTCTCACCGTGGACGAAGGGGATTGTGGCTGGCCAGGATGGCAAAAGGGACAAAAAAACAACAAGGCAGCATAAACAAGCCGAAATCTATGCTTTATATATCTCTCTCGTTTCTGTATTGGAACCGAAGAGGCCTGGCCCAACACTCTGAAATACTCAATGAAATTGGGTTATATGTAATAAAGAAAAACGGAAACGAGGACATCGTGCTCAAAGTAAAAAAAATAAAAGAAGAATAAAGTCGCTAGCTTTACAAGTGCTTACCTTGCCGAAATTTCGGAACCGTCGATATGAAAGAAAAGTCCGCGAGGAGGAAATACTTGACAGAGAAACAAGGTTTCTCTGGTGTGTATACAACATTCTTGTATCCTGGGAGAGGCACTTTTTTTTGGCGATGAATGATGTCATGGTTAGGTGAGCGCCCTCCTATATGTACATATGCAGATTTCTCTTCTTTCCCCGGACAAGCGCGACACGCAGGGTGGTTTTCCACTCAGGTCTCCCCGCCCCGCCCAGGCCGTGTTTGTCGTTGCGTCCTTTTGTGCCGCCCGGAAGGGGCGAACACATTGCACTTCTCAGAAGATGTTTGGTGCTGCCGCCCCCGCCGCCCCCGCCGCCCCCGCCGCCCCCGCCGCCCCCGCCGCCCCGGAGGCCGACCTCCGCCACCGCCAGGAACGCCCCCATTAGTCAAGCTCACTGATGCGGTCATGATCGGCAATGTATATAAGTAGAGCACTGGACGCCACCCCGCCCCGCCCCCGCCACGCCCCGCCACGCCCCCCGCCACGCCCCGCCCCGCCCCGCCCCGCCACGCCCCGCCACGACCCTCCACTGCGCCACGCCGATAGAAAAGGGCTTCTTTTTTTATTATTTCCCACTTTGGAGGCGAGCATGAGAAGAAAGGTGAAATGTCATGCGAATTATCGCGGCGGGCTTCGGGCTTTGACCGCGCTATATAGGACCTCCCAGGCGAGCCTCCGCTATCAGGCAATCTCCGGTGCTCCGGGAGAAGCCTCCGTGCCTTTTGGCACGGATAATATTTTTACTGGGGGACGCGATCTTGGTTTCAGGGTATAACGCACGCGCTAAAAGAATTGTGGTGTATGTCCAAATTTTTAAATTAATTAAATTCATAAAAAATATTACTGACGTAAAAAATTATTTTTGACGCAGCAAAATTATTTGACGTGTAGCTTGCTGGCGTGAGACATGGCTACATGAGGTTAGCCAACCTCTACGTGCGGAATGAATGAATAATTGAATGAATGGTAGTGCGAGTTGTTCAACTGCTTTACTCCACCGCACTACTTCGCTGCAGGTCAAAAGTACACGCACTTTTAACCCGCATGTCAGCCTTACACGGCTCTAACGTGCGTCACTACCTTTGTTCGATATATTGTAAATATGCTGCATACAGTTTAGGTTACTCGTCAACTCTTGCAACACTCACACAGTCCGTTTGCGCTTGTTGACCGGTTGTTAATTTGACCTGGACAACACATGTTCTCCGCAACGGTTTCATATGCGCATTATTATACAGTTGTGTTACACACCCGCGGTACCCTGCGTGACCCCGCGCTGCCTACGCGTACATGTACTGGAAACCCAAGTGTGTGAATTTCGCACTCTTGTAGGTGTGCGAGGAATCATTCGTGCACTAGGCCACTCAAACGAGTGAATTACCAAGAAAATTCGCACGTTTGGGTGGCCAAGTGTACGAATGAATACTTGCACACCTGCAAGTGTGCGACATTTACACACTTGGGTTTTCAGTGTGCCTCGCAAACTTCGACCTCTTAGTGCGTGACCGTGGTCGCCTATCGTTACAACCCCCCGACGCGCCGCAGCGTGTGAGGCGAAGGTCACGAATCTGTTTGATATAGTAGTTGTGTGGGAGGATGCAGCGTAACGCGTAATTCGATAATGATAGGAGTTATTCAGACGGAAGGGCCCCATTGTCTCCCCGGGGCCGGGCGGGGCCCTTCTGCAGGAGCCCTTCCACCCACGTGTGAGACCTAATGAGATCGTGTCACCCCAACAAGACTATTGCCCCGAGAAAACGTGACACGCGTAATGGTCGGGTACGCGGGGCGCGGGGCGGGGCGGGGCGGCCACTGGTACTTACATACACGGCAAGACAGCGGTGCTAATGTGTACGGACGAAAATGGTATGGCGAGAATAAAAAACACTGCCTCCTTTTTATGCCCAAATGTGATGATAGCGCCGAGGAGCGCGCATGTTTACAGTAGTAGTAGAATTTTGTGAATGAGGCCGCCATTTCCGCTTTGGTTCATTCATTAGCTAAGTACATCCTGGATTGTTCTGTTTACCGAGGCGTTAATACCTTTGAAGTTTTTCCACACCTTACAATACTTTTAAGAAAATTAAAACAATTTTTTGGAAAATGAAAAAAAAAGTTGTGGCACTCAAATTTTAACTTGTTTCCTTCTTGTTCTGTATATACGAAACTGTCAGGTGTATGGAACGGTATTATAGTGTGGCGCTTGGCGCTTGAAATCGAGAATCGAAAACTCTTTTTCAGGAAAAGCTTGAACGTCAAGGGCATAAGCACCGACGCGGGACACGCTAAAAACAATGTCTGATTTTTTAAGGGAAAAGTGAAAACTTTGAGGAACTCCCATCATTTGAGGGAACCTCCTCAGGTTTTGAGGAAATCTCCTCAAAAAATGTGGGAATTTGCCTCAAATTTTTAGGAGACTCCCTCAAAATCTGAGGAGGTTCCCTGCTCAAATTATGGGAAATCAGGCATTGTATTTACCGTGGAACCTGGCGGGTTCACACGATGCTCGGCGAGGTGTATGTACCACAAACCACCGCCAAGTCAGCTGATGGATCCGTGTCAAGTTATTAGTCGTTTAAAAGGAAGTGATGGTAATCTTTTGCCGCCATCACGCCCGCGCCCCTGTTGGCGTCAAAATACCCGCCCCCGGCCCGTCGGAATTCCTTCGTGGCAATCAACCCTCGGCGCCGCCCTGCTCGGCGCTAGGAGGGCGGGGCGGGGCGGGGCGGGGCGCGCCACCGACACCCCCGCCTGAGGCCCAAGGGCACGGCACGCCCTAACCACCTCCTCTAATGGCCACGGGGATACCAACGTGTTGACGTGTGAGTCTTTCTGGTCGCGCAACTTTTTATATTCCTTTTCCTTCGGCCCGCTTCAATAGACGAGTGGTAGAGGCCCCTCCTCGCCCCGCCCGCCCCGCCCCGCCCCGCCCCGCCCCGCCCCGCGCGCCTCACGTGCAGGGACGAAATACCGGCCCTCGGGCCCTTTTTTGGCCGCTGCGCCCCGCGCGCCATGTTTACCAACGGGTTAATAAAGTGTGCGTGTGCTTTTGTGCGTGCCGGTGTGTGTGTGTGTGTGTGTGTGTGTGTGTGTGTGTGTGTGTGTGTGTGTGTAGGTGTGGGCGGGGCGCGCGGAGCCCAAAGGGATGATGCGAGGGTGAGGACAGGAGGCGGTATGCTCCGGCCCCGCTATGAATATCCTTACACGGGAGGGAAACGCCGACCAGATACCAACAAGGGGCGTATTGTGCGGATGGGGCTCAAATGGGATGTGGGAGCTGGCCGGGCCGCTGCAGGCTGCTGCGGCGGCGGCACCGCACGGCGCGGCGATGAAGCGATCAGTGTGGCTGTAGTGCAGGCACTTAGAGAACCACCTGCAAGTGTATGAATTTCCGTTCGTACACTACTTGCCAGTGGTGGCTTCAGAGGCTGTCTTTGGGAGGGGCAAAGTAGCACTTTCTGCCTACTTGCCCCTGTGAAAATTTACACTTTTGCTTGTTCAACGCCAAGGGTACAAACAACATTTTCGTCGAATGTAAACGCAAAACACGCTTAAAAAAATAAAAATCGGGCTTTTTTTTCTTTTTCCTGAAAATACATGTGACGCATTAATAGGTTTAACGTGACATGCATTGTCGTCGTAGGCATGGTGGGGGTGCACTTATTCGGGAAGAGGAGAGAAAGAGAGAGAGAGAGAGAGGAGCGTAACGTGATTTACCGTCAGTCCGTTACAGGGGCACACCGCTACTGGCGGGTCCGTGACCAATAGGAGCGCGCGAGTTATGGGGCAGTGGCGCGGCAAAGAGCCAGCTGATTTGAATTTATGTCGGGATATCGGTGGTGGGACCTCCTGACGGTACCCTGCTCACGGTACCCGCGCGGTACCGTATACCTCCTGGAGGAGCAGGAGGGACACCGTGCTTCCTGTGCACCCCGCTGCACCGCGGTAGGGGGGACACCTCGACGGACACCTGGGGGAACACCTCGGGGAACACCACAGCGAACACCTCGCGGGGAACACCTCGGCGAACACCTCAGTAAACACCTCGGCGAACACCTCGGCGGACACCTTGCCCGGAACACCTCGGGGAACACCCCGTGGAACACCCCGTGGAACACCCCGTGGAACACCCCGTGGAACACCTTTGCGAACACCTTTGCGAACACCTTTGCGAAGCCCTCTGCGAACACCTCTGCGAACTCCTCGGCGGACACCTCGGCGAACACCTCGGCGAACACCTCGGGGAACACCTCAGGGCGAACACCTCAGGGCGAACACCTCGGGGCAAACACCTCGGGAACACCTCGGCGAACACCTCGCTGAACACCCAGCGCGCGCCCCCGCCGCGCCCGCCCCGCCGCGGCCTTCTTCTCGGAACGCAAACCGCCACCAGCGACAACAACAACAACATATTACAGCGAACAAACGGCGCCGGAGAAACAAAGTGCGGACAGTGACAACAAAATGAAGACAGGTAAGGCTCCGGGGTGCGCGTCTCCGGGACGACGGGACCCCGGAGACGAACCCCGGAGCCCGGAGCTGGCCCCACAATGGGGTGTCTCCTAAAAGCGGCAAAAAGCTCCCCGGGGGAGAGCGTTTGAAAACTGACTACCAGTCGGGCAAAGACGACCCGCGGCCGCACTGGCTGCGGTGCCAGGCTAGGCTCACCCCCTCAGGGGAGCGGAGGAGGAGGAGGAGGAGGAGGAAGGATTTTTAGCCATTCATTCTCGTTTCGTATTTTGTATCGCAAGCGATTGGGATCACCGCCGCCACGCCCCGCCCCGCCCCAGCCGGCCTCTCCTTCAGGTCTTGTTGATATCGTCCCGGCGATATCGTCCTGCTATCTTATCGCACCGCGCCGCGTGGGCGCCCGCCGCAGACCACCGTCTTCTACTCTGGAAGGAGTCCAAGTGCGTGAACGAACGCATCGTGCAAGAGTAGGTGTGTGAACTTCCGCAAGCGTAAACTTGCAACAGGAAAAGGTCCGAATTTTTCTATGAAGGGCCAAGT
The DNA here is from genome assembly GCA_033675135.1 of Frankliniella intonsa. Classification (NCBI taxonomy): domain Eukaryota; kingdom Metazoa; phylum Arthropoda; class Insecta; order Thysanoptera; family Thripidae; genus Frankliniella; species Frankliniella intonsa. The sequence goes on along the minus strand of CM066246.1, from coordinate 3,112,453 downwards.
TGTACGAATTTAAATCAACAAGCGCACCTACAAGTGTTGCGTCGACGTATACACACGCGGTAAAATCGAGGGGTCACCAACTCGTATACTTCGTACGCGATGGCTATATTACCTGTATATTATCTGTATATTACCTGTATGCTACCAAATATTACTTGCATATTACCACAATTCAGCCTCTCTATTACCTCTGTATTACTGCATATTTATATTATTTTATATTACACAATACTACTTACATATAATACTGGTAATATAAGTACGTATCTCGATGTCCTAAAGACGAAAAAACCTCATTTGGAAGTTAACCCAGCAATGGAAAAAAGTTGCGTTCGAGCAATCGTTCAAAACTCGACGAAAATTCACATTATCGCACCTAGCGAACTAGCGTCTCTCCTATGCTGGGTTAACTTCTGAAAATCACATGGAAGGTGTATCTCGATGTCCTGAAGACGAAAAAACCTCATTTGGAAGTTAACCCAGCAATGGAAAAAAGTTGCGTTCGAGCAATCGTTCAAAACTCGACGAAAATTCACATTATCGCACCTAGCGAACTAGCGTCTCTCCTATGCTGGGTTAACTTCTGAAAATCACATGGAAGGTGTATCTCGATGTCCTGAAGACGAAAAAACCTCATTTGGAAGTTAACCCAGCAATGGAAAAAAGTTGCGTTCGAGCAATCGTTCAAAACTCGACGAAAATTCACATTATCGCACCTAGCGAACTAGCGTCTCTCCTATGCTGGGTTAACTTCTGAAAATCACATGGAAGGTACCCTCTCGTACACGGGTATGGGGAGTTAACGACCCCTCGGGTAAAATCTAGGCCTCTTTTTTTGTGGCGACAGGGAAATCTTTGACAAACTCCCATAATTTGAGGAAATGCCTCAGATTTTGAGTATGTCTCCTCAAAACTTTAGAGAAAGCCCCATATTTTTGAGGGGACTTCCTCAAACTCGGAGGAGAGTTCCTCAAAATCTGAAGAGGCTCCCTCAAATAATGGAAAATCCTCAAAGTTTTCCTCAAAAAATCGGACACAGTTTTTACCGTCGTGGCCCGGTCGTAATACGTGCACAGGAGTAATATTAGTATTCGGCTAGTAGCAGTACGGGACAGAGACGGACAGGGCACCCTGGGCGTGTGTGAGTCACGTACGGGGAAGAATAATAGTGCAGTAGTAGTAGTGGTAGCGAGTGGAGATTGTCTCGCCCAAGGACGGCCGTCAGGGGGCAGCCAGAGGCCCAACAGCGCTGTACCCACCGCGGCGAGGGAGCGAGCGCAGCGGGTGCGACCCACACGCCCTCTACACACACACACACACGCACACACACGCACACGCACGCACACGCACGCACGACTCGTGAGGTCTCGTAAGAATGTGTGTCGGTTGCTGTGCGTGACTGCGAAGGCCCCCCCCCTCTCTCTCTCTCTCTCTCTCTCTCTCTCTCTCTCTCTCTCTCTCTCTCCCCCCGCATCCCGCCCCTTCCAAGTGGAGCAGCAGCGACACGGACCGGAAGTGACTTTATTTCGCTGCTGCCGCTCGGGTCTGGTCTGGTACCATTCCGCCCCGCCGCCGCTCCAGACCGAGATTTTATTTTTTCACCGCCGGTCGCTCGCTGGCTCTGGCTATGCCGCCGGCCGGCCCCCATAGTGTATCCCCGAGGTTGTAAACGCCCCACCGTGACCAAGGACCAAGGGGTCCCGTGCGCCGCCGCCCCACCCCGCCCCACCCCACCCCGCCCCGCCCCGCCCCGCCCCACCCCGCCCCGCCCCGGCCCTAAAGGGTTCTGTCAGCCTCCGTGGTCTCCGTCAGGTAGACACGTCATACCCTGTCGCTCCGACGGGGACGGCCGTCGGGCGACCAGGACGCGGGGCAGCGCAGGGGCCTAAGCGTCCCGCCACGCCCCGCCACGCCCCGCCACGCCCCGCCACGCCCCAGACGCTGTACCGACCCACGCTGACACACACTCACACACACATGGCGTCGAGGGGAGACGTTCCCCTCCCACTCGCTCAAGAAGCCCCACGCCCTCGTGGTTCTGCCTACGTACGTACCAGGCGCCCCTCTCCCCCTCCCTCCCCCTCCCCGGTCTGGAACATTAGCCGTGGCGAGAAAACCGTTGCGCCTTTGTCCCATATTTTGTCGACGGGGCGTTTCCTCCACGTCGTGCACAAAATTTGTATTACATATAAAAATATAGCTTCTGAGTGTTTCTATTTTCGTTGCCTTCCGCTATGGGCAAACGGCAAACGGCACTGTAAATACTAGAGCGAGGAATCTTGCCCTCAGGAGACCGAGACATTTTCTCTCTCTTTTAGAGCGAGGTTTGGTTTTCTCGCCCGATTTGTGCAATACTGTTTCGAAAATCTCGCCCTATTTGAGCGGGGATTGGGACACCTCGCCCTCTTTGAGTGAGGATTTATATCCTTAATGTCTCACTAAATTTGAGTGCTGTTGTGGATTTTTTCTCAATAAGAGGGAAGTTCCTAAAACTTCGCTTAAATGGGGCAAGATGAAAAATCTTGCTCTTTATATATTAGACATCTCACTCTTTGCGTTTGCCGTGGGGTGGGGGATTTATCTGTGTTTTACTCGCCGCGGCGCCGTGATGTACACTCGGTCTGTCGCCCCGAAATAACACAACCAGTCTGACCCGACGCCTCAGCCCGACTCACATGTGAGGAGGAGGAGGAGGAGGGAGGGAGGAGGAGGCGAGGTGCGCCGCCACAGGCGCTTCCCAGAAGTGCTAATGATCCCTATGAGGCTGTCCTGCGCTAGCATGGGAGAATGCCCGCCCTGCTGCTGCTAGGGCTTTTCGCCGCCGGCCGAATCTTCCTATCCCTCTTCCCCCAAAAGTATAAATGGCGATGGATTTTTTTTGTTTATTTTTTTTTTATTTTGTTATTCAATTTAAAAGGAGCAGGAGAGGGGCCCGTATGAAAGCGATACTGCGGGCGCGCTCCGCTCGGCCATTCAAACTGGTTCGGCAACGGTCACGTCCTTGGTGGAGGCAGACAGAGGCGGCCACCTGATGCTGCGGTGCCGAGGGTGACGCGCTGGCGCCACAGGGACGCGGCCCCGCACCCCCGCGCCCCGCACCCCCGCGCCCCGCGCCCCCGCACCCCCGCGCCCCGCACCCCCGCACCCCCGCGCCCCCGCAGCACAATGGGGGGACCGGGGTGTGTTTGTGAAAATAAAACAAACTGCCAAACCCAACGCTGCGCGCAAGAAGGGCTCCCCGTCAAGTCATCCCGACTCACGTATCGCTCTGGGGTAGGGTGAGGTAATCCAATAATCCATCGGTATGCTCCAGGCGGGGCTCCGGACCGCCTCCAGCTCCTCCAGAGGCTCCCCGACAGTCTGGCACCAGTTTCATGCATGTGTGATTTTTTGTTGTCTCCGAGCGGGCCCCGAGTGTGGTCAGGGGTGATGGCACATGGGGGCACCTGTGGCGGCGGCGTGGCGTGGCGTGGCGTGGCGTGGCGCAGGAACATGCAATGCCCTTTTTCTCGGCGAGGCTAGGCGCCCCCCTACCTCCCTCCAGGACCACCTACCTCAACGCCTACCCCACTGACGTGACGGTTTTGTAGCCCATAAACGGCTGTGGGATCTCTATGCGTGCTTGCTGGAACCTGGCGCGTCCAGGGCACTGGAAAAACGTTTGTATGTATTTTTGAATTTCTGGTCGCGGTTCGAGACTGCCGAATTGCACACCGTTAAACCTAATAATTGTCATGTGGCGATAAATATTGCTACGAATATTTCGTCACAAGAGCTGTGATTAAACAGTATTACATGACATACATTTCGTCACGTGACGTGAATCTTTCGTCACATGACATGAATCTTTCGTCACATGACATGAATCTTTCGTCACACTGTGATGAACCATTTGTCATGTGACGAACCTTTCAAAAGTAAAATTTAGCACTGACTTTGTCGTAATGTGACGACTTAAAATTTTACAGTGCAGGTCGTAAACTCTGTAAATACGAAGCGGGTGTAGTACTGTAAAATCACTGAAGGTTGTTGAAGTACAAATTAATGCTAATGGCATGCTGCGTCAGATTTCAGAGCTTTCTCCGCGTCCATGTCTGCTGTTGGTCAGGGCCCCGCCCTCCCTTGTGTCTCTGCTTTGTCGGGATCATCCCCTTTTCACGTGGAGAAATCCCCCTGAATTCCTGGCCTGGCCGTTAGACGGTGTCGAGTTGCGCCCACAGGTGCCCCGGCCCCGCCCCGCCCCGCCCACGAGCTGACGTGCTGCTGCGATAAGTGATCGATCTTTGGGGATAGATCGATAGATCGAAGAAGCGGCGGCGGTGGTGGGCCCTCCTTATACAATAATTAATTCAATCCTTTTTCACCCTATACCTACCTACCTGTCGCCCCCCAAACATGCGCCTGTCAAGGAACCTATGTTGCCGAGCCAAATGGCAGCCTATCTATCACGAGGCTATGCGGACCGTGTGCAGGCCCTCCTCTGTGTGTGTGTGTGTGTGTGTGTGTGTGTGTGTGTGTGTGTCCCGGCAGTGACGTGGACACTTTGTGCCCCCGCGGCTGCTGGCACAACAACGCCCCCCACACCACACAGGCTCGAGAAGATGTGCGTGAATTGCGGTTTTCATGGGCGTTGCCGAAGAAAGTGCAGATGTGAACCTCTGAACTTACAGGAGCCTGTATTCATTTCGACTGGAAGAAGGGGTAAAAGAGCAGGGCAATCGAGTGGCAACATTATATAAATATTTATTCCTCAGTCATCATGAGATCACGGGATTTTACCGAGGGGGAAACAACAAAATTTTTGTACACCTTTCAACTCAAAAAAGTTCTGGAAAATTTTTAAAAGATTAGAAACTGCAGAAAAAATTTGGAAAAAGTAAGGGAGATTTCAGGAAAAAAGCAGGAAAATTCAGAGAAATTTAGGAAAAATCCGAGCAAAAATTGAACAAAAATTCAACAAAACGTTTTAAAAGATTCACGACATTTGTACACCAGAATTCAGAGTTGTTTCCCCCTTTGGATTTCACGCTAGTGTGCAACTTTCACACACTTGGGTTTCCCGTAGTGCGCGTGCGCAACGCGTTTTCTCTCAATGGGGTTGCGCGGGGCATGAATGGGAGCTCCTGTCCGCAGCCCGGGCCGGGCCGGGCCACGCCCGCCAGGATGTGGTGGTGGGGCTTATCGTTATCACAGCGACCGTTACAGACGAGGAAGGTCAACTCAGTTACGCCTACTTCTTGGCGTTTATTTAAAGGGGCAATCAGTCTTTATTTTAGACGCGTGCGGGACTTTTGCATCTCTCTCTCTCTCTCTCTCTCTCTCTCTCTCTCTCTCTCTCTCTCTCTCTCTCTCTCGAGGGAGAGATTGTGAATTAAAGCAGGTGACATTTTCTTCTTAGCGACGTGAGGAATACGGCGAAGGGTTCGCAGGCCTCTCTTTATCGTGCGTGCTGACGTCACTAGCTATCCTCAAGAAAATAAAAAAGATCAGAAGACAATAACGAATTTTAATCTCCTGCATGTACTTTAAAGGTACAAATTTCTGTAACTCTTAAAATTGAAAATTGTTTATAAAATAAGTCTACCCCCCCCCCCAAACTTAAAAATTAAACTCGTAATATTCTCCGTGGGAGGCCCACACTTACAAGTGTGTGACATCCACGCGTTTGAGTTTCCAGTCTACCCATGTGGGGCGCTGGCGCGGCCCGTCTCGGCCCGTGTGTACCAGACCACCAGACCCATGGGGCCTGGGGGCCTCCGCAGCGGCGCGTCGCCGAGACGGCCAAGAAAAAAACAAAAAAACAAAAACGAAACGCAAAAAGGAAAGAGCAGCAACGCGCCGCGCCAGCTCAGAGGAGAAATAAGACGAAAACTCTAAGCAGCAGGGCGGGCGAGAGAGAGGCGAGAGGGAGTCGGGGGACGTGAGGGGCAAACAGGCCTGGGCCTTTTAAACCCAGAACAGCTGACATGTGTGGTCGGGTAGGGGGGCCTCATGTCGTAGTCTCAGCGAAACGCGTGAGGCGAGGAGAGGAGAGGGGGTGGCGAACAACATGGCAAAGGGTTTCGAAGGAAGAGGGAGGGAGGGAGGGGGGTAGCAAGTGCGCAGTAGAGTTCTTTCAACCCGTCGTCTTCTTCGCGAAGCTTTTGTCTATGCAATACGCGCGCGTGTGTGTGTGTGTGTGTGTGCTGACTGGAATGGGGCCGCCTCTATATGGTCTGATGAGGATTGCCAACTTACACCGAGCATTCTCAGCCTTTTCACTGCAGAAGGTCAGGGAGGGGCATCTCGCCGCTGCTTCCCTCTTCTTGCCGGGGGTTTCCATTATTTTTGCGGAAAGATAGTGGGAGGAAAAAGGGGGGGGGGGGCGCAGACAAGGCGGTGAGAATAGCTCACTGCCCGCGGCCCTGCTTCCGAAATATTTAAAAGGATGAATTTTTTTTTCCCCCTCTCTGGTGGTTGGCCCATCCTGTTGGCTGGCTATCTCTCGCCAGGGGTACACTGTTAAACCAAGTGTTCAACTGCTCAACACTTGTATGTGTGCAACTTCCAGCCTAGCACGCACAAGTGAGCAGCTCAGCAGTGTTGTCGAGTTAAACACTTGGAAGTGTACAACTGGCGAGTTAAACACGTGAAATTGCACAATTGCAGATTGCGCACTTGCAAGTGCTAGGCTGGAAGTTGCACACATACAAGTGTTGAGCAGTTGGACACTTGGTTTAACAGTGTAAGCAGGCCTTGCGTTTAATTTTATTCCCTTTGAGGGGCCCTGCTGCTCGGCGCGGCCGGCCGGTCAGCCTGTGCGCCAGCGCGAGCAAACCCGGGCCATAGCCGGGCCGGGCGGGCTCTCGGCCGTAAAACATCCCGCCGAGTACGGGACGGACCGGGAGAGCCGGTTTCAGACCAAATCGGGTACCAAACACCGTGCTGCTGAGCTCGTCTTATTCTGGTCGCTGGGAGCCGCTCCAGCGGCAGGGGGTTTGCGATGCCAAGGCTGCGCGTCGGCTCGCGCAGGGCCGACAGAGCTTAACACTGTGGAGGCTACAATTTTCTCAAGACAAACCTAACCATCCAATACCCCACAAGTTCGTCTGGAAAACCTCTTTAATTATTTTTATGGGAACAGTTTTTAATGAAATTAAGATTTTTTTCTTAATTTTTTTTTATTGAAATTTCTTCTACGCGCGCCTGAACAACGTTAAACGCATTTTTTTAAAAATACAAAATTTAACCGAATGCCTTGACGAAACGTCCAAACCGCTAAGGTAAGAGGAGTTTCGTTGGCTGCGATTAACTCCTCTATGCCCGCTCCGCCGCTCCGTGGGGCGTAAGCGTCGGTAGCGGCGGCGGCGGCGGAGGAGATTCAAACGCAGGCACAGCATCCCGTGCGGGGTGGGGCCCACTGCGCACACTGCGGGGCGGGGCGGGGCGGGGCGGGGCGGGGCGGGGCGGGGCCCCCACCACTGCTCTGGCCGTTAAAACTTTGTGGGAACAAAAACTAAGAAGTCGAGGCGCGGCGGCGCGGCGGGGCCCGGCGGGGCGTGACTGGAGGGGGCAGGGCCGGGCAGGGCCGGGCAGGGCCCCACTGCCCCTCTCCTCCCCACCACTCTCTCCCAGAGGGACGTGCACCGGTCACCCGCCGCAGGGCCCTGCTCGCGCACTTAGGCCCTTGCCTGCGCCCGATGAGTGCAAGGATGCGAGGAGGGGAAACAATCGCAGACTACCACTGTGAAAAATTACAACCACTGTAAAAAAAAATATCTTTGTAAATTGACGACTTTTTTCGTAATTTGTGATTTACAAACGATATTGTAACTTTACGATCGAAATCGTAAATTTACGAAAGCCTATTTGTGCTCGTTTAAGAATCACAAGTCGATACCAAGTGTCCTTAAAATTTTGTAATTTTACAATTTGATATCGTAACTTTACGACATTTCTCGTAGAAAATTTTCCCGTAACTCTTACAAACATTTCTCACAGTGTACAACGGGAATTTTGACGGGATGGCCCGGTAATTATTTTAGCCGGTCTGAACCGTTTTTAAATTTACGAGACGACCGTACCCGAAAAGTACGGACCTTCCCGTACATTCAAATGACGGACCGTCCCGGACACCAAAATCCCGTATTTTGTGTTTTGTGACTCCCAGAGCACTTTTGATGACAACTGGTTATTGCACGCACTTCGCATATTAGTAGGTGCGGAAACACCCGTAATTTTCTAATTCGGTTTCTACCGTATTTTAGAGGTACGGACGGCTCTGTAAAAAAATTAAAATACGGTGCATTCCGTGGTCACTTCCGTAATATGCGACGGGATTTTTAACAGTGACTTTTTCGCGGTACTGTAAGCAACAGCCGCGTGACCTGCTTTTGGCGCGCGCGTTGAGGTCTTGTAGTGCACTCTCTTCCTAATATTTTCATTCAAAGTTACAAAAACCCTGCAAAACTTTATCCAAGTCTACAGGATATCCGCGCGGAAGGCTCCGCGGCGGAGGGGCCCCCATGATCAGTAACACCCAAGCGGGCCGCCTTATCTCTCCCCGGCCGTCAAATATTTAGGTAGGAAAGGCTATATGCGTTTTACAGCGAAGCACTTTCCAAAACTGTCCGGCATATAAAGCTCCCCCGCGCCTTTTAAACCGAACCGACCGACCGAGCCGCCGCCGCCGCCGCCGGCCGGAGCGATAGAAATTCGGACTGATTTATCCTCAGTTCGGTGAAAATGTTTTTATTGGTCGCACCGGCCGATCACAGCAGCAGCATCCACCTGAATAGGTCGGCGGCGGAGGTGCGGGTCACCCTGGCCTTGGAAGGGTTCCGCCCGCCCGCCCGGGGCCCGGGCCGGGGACAAGGACGACGAGGAAGGCCAGAGCGGCCATCGCATCTCGATGCTAATATTACCCCGAAGTCGGGCTGCCCTGCCGCCGACCGGGGAGACAGCATCAACAAAAACAAGAGAGGCCTGGGCCGGGCCGGGCCGGGCTGGGCTGGGCGCGGCGGCCGCCATCTTTAAAAAGCCTGAGGAGAGGCCAGTGCTGGGGGGCGGGGGGGGGGGGGGGGCGCCAGCGCAGCTACATCAACACCAGTAATGAGATGGGCGGGCTGAGATTAGGAAGGGCTCTCCTGTCACGCCGGGGCACCGGGGCGGGCCGGGCTGGCCGACGGGGTGGATGTAGGGGGCTGGCGCGTGAAGGAAGGATGTCACTGGCGTCTGGAGGAGAAACCACAGCATCCTGTGGACCAGGCCAGGGAGGTACACTGGCTGATGTGTTTTTGAACCTGCGCGCCTATCGGATCGCTTTAGCGCGCTGGCCGCCGCCGCGGACCGTGGGGCGGTCGGTGGGGCGTTTAAAAGGCGTACCTGCTGGCTAGCAGGTTGTGGTCCATGTCTAATGATGCCGTTCGAACCGTGAGTGCGAGGGAGACGGTCGCATCTCTCTCTCTCTCTCTCTCTCTCTCTCTCTCTCTCTCTCTCTCTCTCTCTCTCTCTCTCTCTCTCTCTCTCTCTCTCTCTCTCTCTCTCGGCGCCCGGACATTCCGAACCTCTTTCCTTATAGCCGCGGGCCCCAATCACACTCCCACCAAAGGGTTCAACTGCGAAGCCCCCCACTCGACCGACTAAAAGAGGGGTTAATAATTTTTCCTTCCGGTGACTGTGAGTGTATGTGTGTGTTGTTACAGTGATGTTATTGTTTCACGGAGTATCATATTGTTATTACTCGGTATTTTTTTTTAAGTTTTGGTTATCTCCGGTACCGTATGGCTGCTCCTCTACCTGGGAGGGAAAGGGCACCAGCGGGCCAGGAGGGTGGAGGGTACCCCTTAGGCCTGAGTGGCTTCATTTTTCTCTGTCTCTTTCTTCGGAGTCACAGTATCACCCCTTTGGGGTCGGGTGGAGTGACCCCCCGGCCCCGGCCGCGGCTAGGGCTGCCGGGGGCCGTGGCGGGGGGCAGGTCGGGTACCTGTTGGGTCGGTTTTCCGAGTGAAGAGGGTCTGAATGCCACCTGAAAGGTAGGCAATATGTGGTGAAAACTCCCTTAATGTAGGCAACCCACACTGGAAACCCAAGTGTCTGAATGTCGCACACTTGTAGGTGTGCGAGGATTCATTCGCATACTTAATCACTCAAACTTGTAAATTTTCCGAAGAAATTCACGCGTTTGAGGGGCCAAATGTACGAATGAATCTTCGCACACCTACAAGTAGTGTGCGACAATCACACACTTGGATTTCCAGTGCACAGCCTGGGCGGGGCCGCGCACCTGCTGCGGTTCTCGGCAGCACTAGCGTCCCCTGGCAGCGATTTATAATGCGGTCAGGTTATTGTGGCCGGGCCGGGGCGCGCCTGGAGCGCGCGCTGGAGTGGGGGGAACAAGTGTGCTGGAGCCGTTCTGGAGGAAGGGCTCTGGAAGTGGACTGGACGCGCCGTCGGGACGGACTGGCCAGCCCCTGGGAGGGAAGACAGTTGTAACGAATTTGAAAGGGCTTTTTTTCCCACCAGTAATTTTCAACATACTAGCCCCCTTACCCCCCCCCCCCCCCCCCGTCACCCACCCGGTGCATATTATATACCCCTCCTTGAGGCGGCATAGCAGTCCCTAGAGTAGACAGACTCGCCACACTGCTTCTACAGTTCATCATCGATGTTGAAAACTGAATATACTGCAGTTCAAGTTCAAATCCGTTTCCCCTTGGCGGGGCTCTAATGCCCGTGTAAGTGCCCCGCCCTGCCCTGCCCCCGGGTGGTCCCGCCGGGGGGGTGAGCAGCCGAGGGGCGTAAGTGAGTGGATGGGCTCTTTTCCCTCGATATGAAATATTGAAACGTTTAATCTCTCGATGAGTCACGTGTTGGGTGCCGCGCCCCCCGCCGCGCTGTAGTGTGTGTTCTCGATTGCAGGGTTATATAAAGTCCCCCTTTTCACCCTTTGGGGGCGACTGCGTCTCACTCCGGGACCGGGCGTGCACCCAAGTGTGTGAATGTCGTACACGTGCACCGGAAAAACAAAGGTGCTGAACAACGACTAATTCAGGCAAACTAAAATCAAAAATTGCAACCAAAAAAATCAACAAATATACCCCAAAATTCACAAAAACCTCTCGAAAATTAACTAAATTTACGACCTAACACCAAAATTCAGATTTGTTTCGCCCTCGATTCAATGGAAATTCATTTACGCACCTACACACTGGGAAGAGGTGCTAAGTCCTACCTTTAAAAGGCGCTAACAGAATTTAGCGCCTTAGGAAAGGCACACTAAGGTTAAGCGCCTCTCTAAACGCACTAAATTTTGTTAGCGCCTCTTGAAGGTAGGACTTCGCACCTTTAGCTGACCAGCTTCGTAAGAGCTCCATACAAATTTAGCGCCTTTGCAAAGGCACTAAGATTTAGTGCCCCAGGAAAGGCGTCGTACACTGTTAATCCAAGTGTTTAACTGCTCAACATTTGTATGTGTGCAACTTTCATCCTAGCACGTGCAAGTGCGCAATCGGCAATTGTGCAATTTAACGTGTTTAACTCGTCAGTTGTAAACTTGCAAGTGTTCAACAAGGATAGTGTTGCACGGGGCAGTTGAACACTTGCAAGTGCACCACTGTTGAGTTGAACGCTTACAAGTGTACGACTGGCGAGTTTGACACTTGCAATTGCACAACTGCCGAGTTGCACACATACAAGTGTCGAGCAGTTTGAAAACTTGGTTTAACTGTGTGGCTTAGCACCTTTGTTTTTCCGGTGCGCTGGTGCGTTGTGTCGGTGCGTCGCGGCAGTAGATCCCCGCCATGTTGTCTGTCTCGAGTGTCCTGCTGTCCTGCTGATGCAGCAGCCGCTGCAGGCCTGCAGGCTACAGGCCAGCAGGCGCGGCGGAGACCCACCGCGCGCGTTTGCCTTGCGAGGCATGGCAGATTCTTGTCGGCGGGAAATGTGATCTGCAAGTCGTTACGGCGCCGAGCAGCCTGCGCTGCGCCTGCGATGCAACCGACGCGCCTGTCTCTCTCTCTCTCTCTCTCTCTCTCTCTCTCTCTCTCTCTCTCTCTCTCTCTCTCTCTGTGGTGTCTGGCAAGCAGCAGACGGTTTGTCCTCCCCCCCCCCCCCGTACAAAGAGCTAGCTCTGCTTCTGCTGCTCCAGGTGAGAGCAAGTAGTAGTAGAGGTAGTAGTAGTAGTAGTAGTAGTAGTAGTAGTGGTGGTGGTAGTGGTGGTAATGCACTTTGGGACAAATAGCCGTGCGCTGCTGGTTGCAGGGGGACCGGGAGGAGCAGGGGCAATGGGAATGAATGGGTGGGCGGCATGTGCCGCGCGGCCCCGCCCCGCCCCGCCCCGCCCCGCCCCGCCCCCGCCCCGCGCGGCCCCGCCAGCTGCTGGGGGTTGCCGCGCCAAGTGTCCGCACATGTCGCAGTGGCCCGCCCCGCCCCGCCCCGCCCTCACCCCCCACGACTGACCCTGCAGCTGACCCCCAACTCATCCCCCTCCCCGGCCGCTCTTCCTTTCTGCGACGCGACGCGGGGAAAAAGAGATGTCAGAGGAAAATACTTTGCAAACGGTCAAAAATCGTGTACAATAATATATAGAGATAGTAAATAGCAATAGGGAGGGGAGGGGGCTGGGGCGATGCGCGGGTTTTGGACAACTTCAACCCTCTGCTGTTGTATTATTGTATAGTTTCGGGCGTGTGCGTGGGTGTTGCGTTTTGTGGTGTGCCCGCGGGAGGAGAGGGGGGGGGGGAGTTAGTCGCACCAACTGCGTGTGCTCTCCAGCTGTCAACGCGGTCACTTGTATATCAGGAGGGGGAGGGGGAGGGGGCGAATTTTTGAGGGAATCCGAAAGTGTAATAGACAATCACTGCCGGCTACAACTGCGCGGTGATGGGAGGGCGACAACGCACAGGAAAATACGGCTGCGATAGACGCTCACCTTCGTTTCCCAGAGCGTCCGACTATTTTCCTCCCTCTCCCTGCCTCTCCCTCTCCCTCTCCCTCTCTCCCTGCATCACGTTCCCCGGCTCTTCCATTTCTTGGTACTTGAAATCTGCTGCTGGCGAGCCCAGTGGAGGACTCCTCTCTAATTACACGCCAGCTGCCCTCATGCCGTCCTGTGGGAGGGGGCAGCTGCCCAGTAGCGGGCGGGGCGGGGCGGGGCGGGGCGCGCGTCCTCCAGAATGTCCGGCTCGCCGGCGCCCCCTCCTTCCTCCCCCGCCCCACCCCGCTTCCGGTCTTTGCGAATCACTGACCGGAAGTCCCGACATGGCCCCTCATGCCTCCCCACGCGCCGCCCGCCCGGCCGTCTCCCCGTAACGTTGCGACGTCCGTCACGCTTCTCAAGGTGCGTTTACATTTTACCCCTTTCCTCATTTCCCTCTCTTTTTATTATTTTCCGTCCCGGCTGGAGCGCATAGCACACACACACACACGCTGCGGTTTCTCTGCTCCTCTCTTCCTCCCCCGAGCGCCTCGGCCGCGACGGGCCGCGCGCCGCCCGCCGGGCGCAACCAAAGCGTCGACACCAGACACCTCCCGTATCATAATCTTGAGACTCAACCTCAACGGCCCGCATTCCAGCTCCCCCTCCGGGCCGGGCCGAGCCGGCCGAGCCGGGGCACAGCAAGAGGCTCCTCTCCGCAGGGCGTGGTGCGGCGGGGCGGGGCGGGGTGGGGTGGGGCGGGGTGGGGCGGGGCGGGGCCCCACCGCCTTACAGCGAGTCACGTCCAGCCCGCAGCTCCTCTGCCCAGCGCCCAGCAGCGCCCTGCGCGCGCGCGCGCACATTCCCAAAGGCCGTAAAACTGCAACACCACCACCACATGCAGCAGCGGGCACAAGTATGGAGCTTAGGGGACAAATCTTCTTTTTATTGGAGAAGGGAGAGAAAAAAAAAAAAGGGGGGGGGTCTTTTCCATGATTGTCGCTCTGCGGTCTCGGTCGTGATGGTCGCCTCGTTCTCTGCGGTGTAAAGTATCCCCGCGGTGTCCCGCCGGTCACGAACCCGGAGGAGAGGAAGCAGGACAACTTGTTGCAGCACCTGCTTCCAGGAATCGCTGCCTCTTTTTAAAACTCAGTGACATCCCTTTCGGCGGAGTCTGCTTGCCGACGAGAAAACCATAGCAGCTTGATAGTCAAAGTAGTCCTTAAAAATAAATACATTTTAAACGTGTTTTTTTATACTCTGTCAGAAAGGAAGCGTACATTGTACGCATTGATTTAAGCGTACCCAAAAGAAAAGAACCCAAAAAGTTTGCAGTATGATCGGGGCGGGTCGCGCACGGTGCGCTAACAGGTTGTCCACTGTGAAAAATATCTTTGTAGATTTACGATAAATTTTGTAACTTGCGATGTTCGAAGTATATATTGTAAATTCACGACGGACCTTTTTTGCTCGTGAATGAATTTCAAGACGATATGTAGTGCTTGTAATTTTACGATTTGCAATTGTACTTTTACAACTGCACTTCGTGGAAAATTTTCCCGTAAACCTACGACTATTTCTCACAGTCTTATGGTACGTCTGTGTCCTCGAGGAGCTCTTACGGAAATTAAGGACAATTTAACCCTTCTAGCCTGCCATATCGCGTATCTATCGGGAAAGTAAAAGTGGCGTTAGTACGTTAGACGCCGGATCGCAAATACGTGCAGGACTAGAGCGACCCTTTGGCCCCGCCCCGCCCCGCCCCGCCCTCACCTTCATCTCATCTGCACTAATTCTCCTTCTCATTAGATCGGAATCGGGCGGGGCGGGGCGGGGCGGGGCGGGGGAAAGAGAAGTAGGCGGGAGAGGAGGGGCACTGGGCGGCAAGGCCTGTAATTTAACGGCGGCGGAACGAAATTATTGGCAGAAGGAGAGGGATTGATGCTATGAGAGAGAGAGAGAGAGAGAGAGAGAGAGAGAGAGAGAGAGAGAGAGAGAGAGAGAGAGAGAGAGAACCGCCTTCTCTGGGGTGCTCATAACACACACAGCAGCTCGGTGGTAGACGCAACATACCCCGCCCGCGCCCCGTGCCCGCCCCGCCCCGCCCCGCCCCGCCCGGAAGCCCCAAATGGGGCCCGGCCCGCCCGGCCCTGGGGCAGGGCACATGTGCGCGACACCAGCGGGCTAGCGGGACCTAGGGGCGTGCATTACGGGTAGCAATCTCTTTTACCCAGATCCGGTTCCGGGTACAGCGGTATGCCGCGAGGATTAATTTTACCCAATAGTTCTCCCTTTTATGGAATCTTACACTCTTCCCGTCGATGTCTTTACCTCGGTTCGCTTTCCCTTTCTTTGCGTTGCCTTTGTTGAAGTACCGTAACTCACCAGCGGGTGTGTAACAAGCACTGGAGATCCAAGTGTACAAGAATGTCGCTCACTTGTAGGTGAGCAAATAAATGCGCACTTTGTAAACAGCGTGCATAGTTCACTGTTGGATTTTCTGTGCATACTCGGCACGACTGGCGGCGACGTTTTAGCCCTTTGCTCATCAGCTGGAGGGCATGATGAGTGTTCTTCTCGAAAGTCATCAAACGACGCCACCCCTGCGCGCGCGGGCCAGCCTCAAGACGCTGCTCGTGGGCATGATGGAGCTCATGTTGTAGTTGATCTGGGCGTCTCCCCCGCTGGTGAACCCCCGCTGCTCACCAGATGGGTATCACCAGCGCGCGGCGGGCGAATCAATTAGGCAGTGCCCGGGGTGTTCTTACCCCCCCACCCCGCCCCGCCCCGCCCGTCACGCCTACAGACCGGTAACGCACCCTCCTGAGGAGCCCAGGCCAGACCAGCTGTCCGCCGGGTGACCTATACCGGCTGTGACCCCGACACGATGCTATCGTGAGGCCAGGGGTCTCCTTAGCTCAGACCGCGCGCGGCGCCCCGCGGCCCGGCCCGGCCCGGCCGCCCTCCAGCGCCCCCGCGGGGGCCTCGCAGTGCGGGGCGGGGCCACCCACCCCCAGGGAGGGCCCCCCGGGCCGCGCACCCGGGGAGGTCCTAATCTCAGCTGCGAAAACGAAAATCATTCCACGGTCATTGCCGATAAGTTACGCCTTGATTCACGGAAAGAAAAGAAAAAACTTATCTACCTGTTGGAAAAGACTTTAAAGGGCCTCGGAATTCGTGAGTTATTAGCAGATGATACGTTAGTATCAGCAGCTTGTACTGAAGTAAAGTTAAAAGTTAAAGTAGTTGAAACGTCGTCAGTTGTCAAAGCAAAAGTTGTCCAGCGTTAAGCGTAGGAAAGTTTAAGTTGAAAAAGCAGTTGGCTGAAGATATATATAGGAGCGCGGCGACAGTGGGCTCCGTTTAAAAGCGCCGAGCAGAGCGCCCACAATTTTCGCGTGTACCTTTATAGCTTCCAGCTTTCACAATCTCTACTGTTTCTGCCTTATTTCTCTCACTTCCCTTCCTTCTCTTTCTTTCCCTTTTCCTTCCTCTCCCTTTCTCTTTTTTCATGTACCTGTATAGCTCTCTAAAATGTACCCGTATAACTTTGTACCCAAGCACGTGCATGCATGCCCCATGGGTTGACCCATAGCTTGGGCGCAACTGCCCTTACACACCCTTACACACCCCTACACACCCTCACACACCTTGACAAACCTTTACACACCCTTATACACCCTTACACACCATTACACACCCTAACAGACACTTACACACCCTTACACACTTCGAGTAAAAGCTATATAAAAAGTTAACGCGGAAATAGGTTTAAGTTCTGAATTTCAAGTAGGAAGTTCAAAGTTTAAGGCAAAACGTACGACAAAGTAAAAGTCATTTGCTTTCACGTTAGCGTTAGCGTTAACGATTTTTTTTTTAAATACGCAGTTAAATATTGCAGAAGAGCTCTCTAGCCGCGCATCATCGCTGTTGGGTCGGGACGACTGTGCCCTCCCTCCCACTCCGTGGAGACTGTGATAGTCAAATAGTCAAGTCTCCACTGTGTGGCCGGATGTCGGTCGGACACTCGCCGTCACTGTTTGCACACACACACACACACACACACACACACACAGACAGACAGGTGACAGGTGAGGGGGCCCTCCAGGGCAGCGCTGCGCGCCTGGGCGCGAGCCCCATGACGCCATCTGCCGGCGGGGCTCTGCAGCAGCAGGCCGGTGCGCTATTGCGTCTTGAAGGAGGTTGCCACGGAGTCACCTGGGCCCCACCCCACCCCGCCCCGCCGCGCCGACTGGGGCAAACAGTCGGCAGATGTGTTTGTTCAACATCTGCCGGGGCCGCGGCGTAGGGTAGGGCCGTACGCGTGGTAACGGCCGCGGGCACGTTAACCACCCCGCCCCCCCCCACCCCCCCCCACCCCACCCCGCCCCACCCCGCCCCACCCCGCCGCACGGAGCGAAAGACTTGCTGTTTTAGCAAACCTCGTTGCAAATATAGCGCGTACGACACTGGAAAAAGTAATGTGACCCGCGTCACACTTGCAAGTGCGACCTCTGGTGAGGGCGCATCATGTGGTGTGACCGTAGTGTATTGGTCACGTTTGTGATGCGACCTCCTATGTGTAATGCCCTATACCCAGGACCTTGCGTCCTTGCGCCGCATCACATGGTGTGACGTAAATTAAGGTCGCATTACCACGGAAAAAAACTGCGTCTTGGTTTTCAAGGCGCCACGGTTTTCTTATGGAGAAAATGCATTGCAGCGTCTTGGTTTTTCCAAAACGTCTTGAATACCAAGACGTGGTTTTTACCGTGACATATGGGGTTACCAAAAGCTCACACAAATTGACGTTTGTTTTTCCAGTAAACTTTATTTTTTGCTACCCTAACAAAACAAAAAAAGAAGAAAAAAATAGCTGCGACAGCAAACTGTGAAGCTGAAAACTGCAAACGGCTTTGTTGGGCCAGCAATATTTTTGCTGTCCTAACTGAAAAGAATTGTAGGCGCTACATGGGCAAGTCTTTTTTCTCCGTGCGGGGGCGGATACTCTCTGCGCCTGTGGACTCGCCGCGCCGCCGCCACCGCCGCGCTGCTCTACAAGGGCTTTACTTTCCGAGAAGGCGGTGCGGTGCGGGGCCCCGCCTGCACCACCCCCTCGCAGACTCCCGCCCCGCCGTCTCCGACAGGAAGTGCGACCCTGGCTGGCTGGGGGCTCAACGGCCTCCCCAAGACGGCGTGGGGCCCGCCCCGCCCCGCCCCGCCCCGCCAGGAAATCGGATAGGGGGTGGTGGCCACCCTGCCGCCCTAACGGACGCGAAGCCCCTCTCTGCGACGACGTGCGGGAGCACGGCCGAGTCAGCGCAGCGCCGGGGCGGGGCGGGGCGGGGCGGGGCGGGGTGGTTGGGGCCTAATCGAGAGTGTGAGAGAGCAGCGTTCGTTACCGGACGCCGCCTTGAGCCTTGAGTCGCTCCGCTCCAACAGCTGCGTCTGACGAGACGGCCCGGCCGGCTGTAGTCTGGGCCGGGCAACCGGTACGGTACAACCCAAGTAGTGCGAGCTAGCACTGTAAGCCCCGCAATGACGCACGTCATCGGAAAAGGGATAACGTGCGTCACTATGCAGTTTTTGTTGAATATTTTTGAAACAAGCTCCTGAATTTTATTTTCAATGACACCATTGAACTTCTCGTAAAATTTCGGTTCGAACGAGCATACATGTGACTAGTATTCTACCCGCATACTTTTCGAGCACGTGCTGCTGTAAGCATTCTATTTGGTGTATGTATTTGAACCCGCGGAACCCTTTGACATGTATGCTCGTTCGAAAGGAAATTTTACGAGACTTGTACGCAGGAGAACGCTAGTTGTCGACCCTGCGCCCAATGAATGGTACACTCTTGTAGCGGCGTGAATACACTGTAACTCCGGTCCTCGTACACTGTGAAAAATATGTTCGTACATGTACGATTGTAAATCACCATTTACAAAGTGTGTCTTGCTCGTCAGTCGATAGGCAGTGCTTGTAAATTAACAATCTTGAATTGTAATTGTACGACATTTTCCTTGGAAAATTTTCCTGTACCCGGTACGACAATATTTCACAGTGTAAGTGTGTGTAGAAGTTCCCACGAAAGTTCACACCTGGTCAAGTAGTAGAAATCCACACACTTTCAAGTGTACGATGTTCTTCAGTTTCCATTGAACAGATGATGGGAAGACATGTTAACGTCTGAAACGTTATTATGCAATTTAAATTATTCAAGTGCGGACTGATTTTCTCGTCGACTACAAATTCCACACTTCCCATTTCATTTCATTATACTTATATTATTAGGTCCAAAATACACATACCAAATGCATTCTCTTCTTGGAGTGGTTAAACCTTCTTGACGTCTCTCCTTATCTCTCTTATATTGTTTGATTTTCTTTCAAAACGTATTTCCGCGACGATGGCGCTGCAGCAGATCCCACGCCCCGGCACCTCTGCCGCACAGTAGACCCATCCCCGCCCCACCGCGCCCACCACGCCCCGCCCCACCCCACCCCACCCCACCCCACCCCACCCCGCCGGCGGCGCGGCGCCCTCCCCCAACAGTCCATTGTGCGGAAGGAAGAAGGGAAGTAAATCTGGTGTGTGAGCTGCGGACAGACAAGTCGATGTCCGGCGGGGCGGGGCGGGGCGGAGCGGGGCGGTCGATGGACGTGTCTGCCAGATCAGGAGGAACATGACATGTGCCTGCCGAGGTGCCAGTCCTCGTTACCGGCTCAGCGGCGCTCTTTTGCGGACAAAGCGCGTGCCATAAAGGGGTCCTCCGGGGGATGGGAGGGAAACAACTCGGAATTTTCGTGTGCAAATTACGTGAATTTACACTCCAAGTTTTTTTCCCCTGAACTTTTCTGTGTTTTTTTTTTTCCAAACTGCTTTAATTGTTTTTGAAGTGTTTTAATTTTTGTTTTGTTCTTAAAACTCTAGTTTGAGGCAAGTTTTACGCTATGGGGTGATTCTCGTCGTCGTCATAGAAAGGCTGCTAGAGCGATAGTGTGATGTGAGAAAAAACCCCTGGCGCCTCATCTCACCATTCCATATGTTTCGTTTGTTTCCATGCTGCGCGCTTTCACCATAACGACTTACACGACGTTGAGTGGGTGTATATAGTCGCTCCTCTCGCTCACCTGGCGGGGGCGGGTGTGGGGGCGGAGGCGGGGGCGGGGGCGATGGCGGGGGCGGGTGTGGGGGCGGGCTGCAACCCCTCCAGCCGGCCAGGCCGGCCACCCCTTCCCGTGCATCTTGCAAGGATCGTTGTGCAAATGTGTACCAAAACCAGTCTCTCTCTCTCTCTCTCTCTCTCTCTCTCTCTCTCTCTCTCTCTCTCTCTCTCTCTCTCTCTCTCTCTCTCTCACGGCCGTGCACAGCTGTGTGGGCCTGCGGCTGCTGCTCGTCGTCCACCTGGTGCGCGGGCGGGAGCGGCCCGTCGAGGGCAGCGTCTTGGAAACGCCAACGACAAATCCGCTGGACCGTGAAATGTCCAATCGATTTGAATCGCCAATGAGGGGGATTCACCGATCGAAAAAACACAGAGTATGAGTAATGCATACACGCGGCGGGTATGGGAGGTATGCCGTGAGAGGCGCGGGAGCGAGAGAACCCGCGAGAGAGGCCGTTAAACTGGAACAGAGAGAGAGAGAGAGAGAGAGAGAGAGAGAGAGAGAACAATGTTTAGTGTCAGTGAGGAATTGATTGAGGGAAATAACATTTACAGAGGCCTCTCGAAAAGCTTTAAATATTATTTTTTTCCCGCAATTATTTGTGAATTACGAACGGTGTCGTAAATTTACGATCGGTATTGTATAAATTTGCGGAAGGCTATTTTGTACTCGTTTAAGAATTACAAGTCGATACCAGGAGTGTCCTTACAACTGTGTAATTTTACAATTTTACTTCGCGTTCTCACAGCCCCCAGAAAAATGAAAAGTTGTGGCAACCATCGAATGGTTCCTTCATGTACAACCATACAATATGATTGAGACAACGATCAGCCAGTGGTGAAGACTGGATTTTTGGTTAATACAACTGTCCTACTGTTGCCGCAACCATACTCATTTTATGGTTTTCCCTGAAAGTAACCATACGACGGTTGCTGCAGCTTTTCATTTTTCTGGGTGAGTGTTGGATTTCTTGCATTCACTGGAATTTTAAGAAACTTTTTTTAAGAGAGAGAAGAGAGAGAGGGAGAGAGAGAGAGACAGAGAGAGAGAGAGAGAGAGACCTTGCGGAATGCGGGCGGGTACAGCGCCAATCTAATAAAAGGCGTGTTAGGTCGCCGCAGCGGCCCCGGCTCGGCTCGCCTGATTACAGGTGGCTTTACCTGCTGGTTACCCGTTAGCTAGAGGCCTGATTGGCTGGTCCGGTGCGGTCCAGAGGGCTGATCAGGTGCTGCTGCTGCAGGTGCACCCGGGGCGCCACCGCTTATCCGGCCCTGATCACAGTCATCACCGTCACCAACGAGGCGGTGGTGGCCCGCTCCCGAGGGACCCACACCGCCCCTCATAGCTGCGCTATTGCGACAAGTACAACTCTCTGCAGGAGGTTTCGAAAAATTACACCGCACAGAGTGGGCGTGGCAGTGTCGCAGTAAACCCCAAGTGCGTGAATGGATGTCGCACACTTTAGGAGGTGTGTGAATTTTCCTTGGCACGCTTGCACCCCCTCTCTGCGCGCAGCCTCCGTCTGCGTCAACCAGCTGCTCTGTCAATCTCGCGTGGGACGGGGGACGGCCGGTCCTGGGTTTGTCTTTACGCATCTGGCGATTGCTATATAAGACGTCTGCCATGTGATGAGCACGGCGACGAACTGCGTGGCGTGACATCTGACCACGTGATCGGAAGCCGCAGCCGGCCCCGGCCCTGCGTGCGTCGCCCGTGTAACGTCTAGCCACATCAACACTTCTTAAACGCGTCTCGTCTAGCGAGCGAACCGTACGGCCTTCTAAATAGAGCGATAAGATCATTTTTCTGAATTTTTTTAAAAAAATAACTTTTTTGCGTTTTGAAGTTTTCTTTTTTTTTTTTAAACCTGTGCGGTGTACTAATTTTTTTTTTCATCATGGTTTACATTTATACAGAGACGTGTTATATCTACACTTTAAATTGCAGAAAAATTCATCATTTTCTAATAGAGCATGTTTACCATTTTTTTTTTATTATAAAAATGGTTGCGATCTTCTCTTGTCGCAGAGAGAGCGGGGGAAAAAAATCTCAATTTTCTCCGAATTGAAATGTTTGCCAACTTGTTATACTAGCTCAATCGAAGATCATTAGTCAAGATCGGCTCGATAATGCGCGCTGACGAACGGACGGACAGCCGCAGCAAGCACGGCCAGGAAGGCGGAATATGACCACATCTCTCTTCTCCATCTCAAAGCAGGCTGTGAGAGGACAAATAAAGCCGGCCTGACCGTGTCGGGGCCGGGGGTGGAAGGAGGGGGGGGGGAGCAGCGCGCGACGAGGTCGGGCGGAGAAGCGGCGCGCGATTTTTGCGGAAGCTTTAAGCAAATTGAGATTGATCTCGACACTCAATACCCTCCTCCTGCTTACCGGCAGGGGGCGGAGTGGGGGGGAGGCGGCCACTCGTACCAGGTGGTTACGTCACCTGCGGCGGGGGCGGCCAGCTCCCCCACCCCACCCCACCCCACCCCACCCCACCCCCTCCTTCCGCTCGTTAATCAAACCGCAGCGCGGGAAGGCATTTTCTGCCGCGATTGGCACGCACCATACGGTACGCGGCGCGGGCCAGCGGCGCTAAACTCAGCTGGGGTCCGCCCCGCCCCACCCCCACCTCGCCACTGCTTACTCTTGCATCCGGAGCGAATTTTAGCGCCAAGCAGCTCAGGTGGGTCGGCGGCGCTTTCCTAATGGATCCTCATTTTTATACTTTCCCAGTGGGTTCGCGGGAATTTTTTTTTGTATATACATAATCATACGTGCGGAGCTTGCTATAGCAGAACGAAAAAGATTATTTCGCGGTGTTTCCGTTTTAATGCCTCGTCATACTTTTAAAAAAAAGTCAATGCGGAAAACGTGCACATTTTTCACTCGTTTCGGTGTGTGTTTTTTTGTTTTATTTGAGTGTGCGCGCACAGTTGCGAGGTTTCTCATAAAATCTACCCCATGTGCGAAGCTGCTCGTCCGGTAAAACGATTTCAGCCAAATAGCGCCGGGCGCGGGGGCTTCGCCTCGGGGGGGGGGGGGGGGGGGTGCACTGCCATCTGGAGCGCTACCGGTCGTGAACCGTCTTGCAGTGATGCAATTAGTGACCCCCGGGAAAACGATCCCTAATGTGGACGCTAAATCTATTGCCACTACTGGCCGGCCCGGCCCGGCCCGGCCCGGCCCTGCCAGCTGTCGGGCAAGGGCTGTCGGCACGCGCCAGCCACCGCGCCCGGGGCCCGGGGGGGCTGCTGCACGGGCAGCTGGGCCGCAGGAACACCCGCGCGGGGCGGGGCGGGGCGGGGCGGGGCGGGGCGGGGGCGCTGGAGCAATTATCTTTACACCTTGACGAGTTTGTAAGATATATAGAGTGAGAGTGGGGTTTGATTATGGATACTCCTACCGGGAACGCAATATGACCACACTTCCCCCATTCATAAAGCTTCGTTCTGGAAAAAAAATATAAGCAAGAAAAAAAGTAAAGTTTGTTTTCTGTACGATTGTACGAAAATCGTACGCAAAACACATACGGGAACAGAGTATACAATGTAAATACTGCAAACATACGGGACACATACGTAGCACACATGTCCAAATGCATTCGGATTGTATACGTTTCGAATACCTGGGCCACATACGAGACAAGGTTTCACGGGGCGTTATTTTTTTTTTTTCCAGGCGTGTCTCTGTTTAAATCAAACAGTTCGAAGCTCTTGCCTCATACAAAAAAGGCTAGCTCCTCTAATTCACAAGTCCAACAAGTCCCTGAAGGCGTTCTTGTCTCCTCAAAACAGCCAAAACTCGCCGCGCAAACTTACTTGTAGTTCCCATGGCCGCCACTCACGCCCATTGACGGCCACCCAGTACAGTACCACGTTCACATTCGGAGCGGAACTCTTCGAGTGCACACAGTGCATGCAGGCAGAGGAAGC
The DNA here is from genome assembly GCA_033675135.1 of Frankliniella intonsa. Lineage (NCBI taxonomy): Eukaryota > Metazoa > Arthropoda > Insecta > Thysanoptera > Thripidae > Frankliniella > Frankliniella intonsa. Next base: position 3,088,460 of record CM066246.1, on the reverse strand, counting down.
AACAGCAGCCACGGCTTTTTATTTCTTTTTTATTATTTGTACTATTTCCCCTCCCCCTCAAGGGATGGACACTTGACGCCGTGGAATGCGGTGGTCTTTGGCGGGCCGGGGCCGGGGCCAGGCCGGGCGGCGCTTGGAGGTGCCAGGCTGGGGCTGGGGCTCCCACAGGAAAGCTCCGGGGCTCTGGGGCTCCGGGGTCCCCTCCGACCGGCTCCGGGACAAACACACATCAAGTGCTTTTGTGCACTGCGTGTATGAGCGCCGCTTCTGGGAACGTGTGTAGGTATATAACAGTGCGCTGGCGCGGCAGTATGTGTGTACTGTATGTGTTTGCAGAATGTTTCTGAATGAAGGTACCGCCTGAGTGCGTGTGAGCCTCGGGGCGGGGCGGGGCGGGGCGGGGAGGTGTCGCAGCGCCGAGGAGCGGTGGCGCACCAGTGCTCTGGGGCGGGAGGCGCTTACAGTGCCATTCATGGCGATATGCCAGCGAGATCCATTCAAAATGCCCAGAGGAGCAGTGTCAAACCAAGTGTTCAACTGCTCAATACTGTGTTCAACAAGGACAGTGTTGCACGGGGCAGTTGAACACTTGCTAGTGCACGACTGTTGAGTTGAACACTTACAAGTGTATGCAACTAGCGAGTTCGACACTTGCAATTGCACAACTGCCGAGTTGCACACTTACGCGTCGCTTACGCGTATGGAAGTTGCACACATACAAGTGTTGAGCAGTTGAACATTTGGTTTAACAGAGTGAGGAGGGTAAGATGGTGATACCATCGTTGGTGAAGTAGGTGATGAATGTAACCCCATGGTAGAGTTGTACCTCCCTTCTGAGTGAAAGTGAATGAACGTGATTGAAAGCGAGACGGCAACCACTTGGGGTGTTAAGGTACACAAGATTTCTTCAGGGAAGAGATTTCGTCGGATTTCGTGCGATTTCGACGGATTTTACAACCAGATTTGGGTCGCTTTTTTTGCTTTTTTTTTTTTTTTTGGGGGGGGGGATATATTTGATTCCAGGTAATTTAGGGCGTACAAGTAGTGGACACAGGATCTTGCGAATGGTTGCCCCCTCGAGGGAAAGTGAGGAGGAGCCACAACTCCCCTTTTGGGTGAACACATGATTGCATAGAAGGCAGGATTGCAAAGGATTTCGGGCAGATTGCGGGAGATTTCGGGGGGATTGTGCGAGATTTTCGAAGGATTGCGGGAGATTTCGGAGGGATTGCAGGAGATTTCGGAGGCATTGTGGATGGATTGCGGCACGGTGTGAACACATGATTTCAGGAGTTGTGGCCCCCTCGAAGTGAATGAAAGTCGTGAATGGACTTAAGTGCAAAGTTAGTAAAAGTGAATGAAAGTGAACGGACGTGAGTGCAAAAGTGAGTAAAAGTGAATGAAAGTGAACGGACGTGAGTGCAAAAGTGAGTAAAAGTGAATGAAAGTGAACGGACGTGAGTGCAAAGTGAGTAAAAGTGAATGAATGCGAGTGAGAGTGTCGCCGCACACGTTGTGCAGACCGGAAGCGCATCGAGTGACACTGCACTGCACTGCGTTGCAGCGGTCTGGTGGTAGCATCACAATCGGACGCGCGCCCCGCTCCCCCGTCGAAATAAAAAAAAAATAAAATACAAAATCGAAAGAATGAGACGCATATAAAGGATTGAAGAGCGTGTGGTGTACGGACGGGTGCCCCCCGGGCGTACACGTGTGGGTGGTGGCGGGGCGGGGCGGGGCGGGGCGGGGCGTGGCGGGCGCACGAGCTGGCTCATCAGGCAGTGACAACACAAAGCATAACTGTCGCATAGCCGGCCGGGGCCCGCCCCGCCCCGGGGCCCGGGCACGTGTCGTATCACGTGGGCGGGTATAGGAAGGGGTTGTGTCTCCGATCATTGGGGATATCGGAGGAAGATAACACCGCTCGCGTCTTTTATTGCACGCGCCGTTTCACTTTTCCTTTTCTTCCCGACTTTTTTTATTTTTTATTTTTGTATTTTACTTTACGCGGGTCGTCCTAAAAGTGGCCGGGTGGAAACACGCGTAGAGAACCAAGTTCCGGCCACGCTTCCGCGTGTGGGGTTGTCGCTGTTCCGGATGTGTTATTTTGCGACAATCGCAGTGACAGTGCTGGGTGCTGCAACCCTGGGGCGGGGCGGGGCGGGGCGGGGCGGGGCCCTACTGTCTGGGGCTGATGCTCGCCCCTCGCAGCCCAGCTGGTCCGCCTCCTCAGACCAGCCTGTTGCGCCGTTATGTTTCACTCTCTTCCACCCCATGCACTCTCTCCCCTGTCCCGTCCCGTGTGTCCCCAGAAGTCACCACTGAAAGTGAACGAATCCTGATTCTCGCTCCTATACGGGCGAGAATTTGAGGGTGATTTTATTACTCTCTATGGAGAGTAAGAATTTGTTTCCTACTCTATTTGAGAAAGAATTTTGTGATCCCGCCCGAATAAAGTGCGAGAATTTTTGCTTAAATAAATTGAGGCTAAGAAATTCTTACTCATATAGAGCGAGGCTAAAAAATGTCTCGCTCAAATAGAGTGAGGTTTAAGATTCTCACTCTAAATAAGCAAGCATTCCCTTTTCGGGCGAGAATCTGGATTCGAGGATTTGCAGTGACTAGTCGGGGGAGTCGGCGGGGAAAATGTCTTATACTATTGGCAGAGCAAATGGTTTGAGGATAGACTGCAAGAAAAAAAAATTGTAAGAAGTGTCGCGGAAAATTTGTTTTAAAAGTTCTTGTGGCGGTAGATGCCGTATTAAATGTGTTTGACATTTAAAAAACAAATTTCAAACTTATTTATTTTTTCATAATTTTTCAATTTTTTTAAATGTGACAATTTTTTGTTTTTCTTTGCTGCGATCCTCGGTGACAGCGCTTGTGAAAGGTATTTTGCAAACCAAAGGTGTTTGATAAGCCCCCCTCCCCCATCCCCCTCCCCGGCCGGCCCCCCGCCACGCACTGAGCTGCTCACTTTCTACCTGAAGCGGGGCGGGGCGGGGCTGCGGATCCTTTTCTATTCGGACGGGGCGGGGCGGGGCGGGGCGGCGGAAAGGCGGCTCACTATCTCTCTCTCCCCGGCCCTGCGCGGTCCCGCCGCCGGTACAGTACAATCGCCGTTCGTGTCATTACGAGGAAAGGGATACAACATACTGAATGCGCGCATTACCCGCACGGCGTACACACACACACACGAACACACGAACACACACACACACACAAACTCGCCAAAGGGAGAGAAAGACGTTGTATGTTTGAGGAAAGAAAGCAATTAGCATCCTAAAGTCTGGAAGTGCATCCATCCCAGAACGGCACAGCGCGGCTCAAGCTCAGCCGGAGTCTGAATGAAGGTGCAGAGGGACCGCTATGCAAACAGCGCCAACTAACGCCAAGGCAGAAAGCAGCCGCCCTGCGCTGCGAGCCTATGCTGCGGCGGCGAACTGGCAAACTGAGAAAGTGAGCGAGTGAGTGAGAGGATTATGTGTTTTGTGCCGTGTACACGGTAAAGCAATTGCAGAATCACCATACTGTAAGAAAAACAACCGCTGTGAAAAGATGTCTTTGTAGATTAACGAAAAATTTTGCGAATTACGAATTACGAAATGTTTTGTAAATTTACGACGGACCATTTTTGCTCGTGAATGAATTTCAAGCCGGTATGTAGTGGTTGTAGTTTTACGATTTGCGATTGTAATTTTACAACTGCATTTCGTGGAAAATTTTCGCGTAAACCTACGACTAGTTTTCACAGTGACTATGAATGAATCCCGTTAATTTTTATACGTAGCCTTTGACTAAAGTTTCACTGTGACTGTAGGATTCACTGTACTTTTTGACAGTCCATCACGTATCCCGAAAATCAAACTGTTAAAATGGAAAGCCAATTATAGAAATAGATTCGTCTTGACAAGATGAACAAGGTATGTTAACATATGTGTCATGGATTTGGGCGACTCAAAATGAAAAAGTTATTAGGCTGCATCAATTTTAGTTTTTGAGGGGTGGCACTTAAATTAACAGGATTTACCGTAGTTTTTTTTTCTCGCAGTGCGCAGGTAGGCCTATGGAATGGAGAACTCCGTGCACTGGAATTCGTAGTGTCATAATGTCGCACACTTTTAGGTGAGTGTGAATTTTCACTCGTACACTTTTCCCAGCAGCACGTCTGTGTAATTTCCTCGAGGATAATTATTCGCGCTTCTATACTTGAATGGGAATTCACACAGCTCCAAGTGTGCGACATTCACACACGTGCGGGTGGTTTCCGGTGCATGCAGGAGCCATACGCGTTTGTCGGTTGGACAAACTGGCGTGTCGGTGCATAATGTATATGAAGGCGGTGCGCAGAGGCCGCCCTGCGCCCGGTGCTAAGTACCTTCCCTTAGGGCCGGGCGGCGCGGGGCGGCGCGGGGCGGCGCGGGGCGGCGTGCCAACCCCCCCGCGCTAGCACGCGCCGGAGGAACTCACCGCGCCGCCGCCGCGGCCTCCAGGCAGGCAGGCCTGTGCACGGGGCTGTGACGGGCGGGGCGGGGCGGGGCGGGGCGGGGCGGGGCGGGCAGGACGCCACCGTCTCCTCGACCGACCGAGACGTTTGAGGCGGGGCGGGGCGGGGTGGAGGGAGGGGGCGCTTCGTGGCGCGTGGGCGCGCGGCAGGCGACCCGCACTGCCGGTCCCAGCCCCAGCCGCGCGGCTCTGCAGTGAAATGCACGCCGGCAATCCAAGTGTATACAAATGTCTTGACTTGACTGTCGCTCACTTTAAATGCTTGCTTTAAAAATGGGCTTATAAATTATATACGAAGAAACTTCACGAAAAATACTAGCACAGAGCACAAGTCGGCCTCGCTTCTTGCTGATGCAAGAGTGATGGTGTCTGATCTAAAAAGAGCGAGATTTTTTCCCTCGCCCCGTGTAAGTGAGACTTTAGGAACCTCGCTCTCATTGAGAAAGAAGGTCTCCCAATCATCGCTCAAATAGGGCGAGATTTTTTTTTAATTTATTGCTCTAATCAAGCGAGAAAACCATATCTCGCTCTCAAAGAGAGAGAAAATTTCTCGCTCTCCTGAGGGCGAGAATCCTGCTCGCTCTGGTATTTACAGTATAATCCGAGTTGATAATCCCGTACAGTGATTTCCTTGAGATTCCCTCCCTCCACCTGCGACGCGCTGCTCCAAATGTCACGTGCTCCGTACACCTCCGAGGCGACCTCCTGCGCCACGCCGGGAGCCACTCTCTGTTCGCTGCTTGTCCGCCCTCGCCGAGTACTTCCCTTTCGTAACGGCGGACCCCCCCCCCCCCCCCCGCCACCTCCCTATCGTCATACTCCAAGGAGCACGCGCAGGGCAGGGGCGGCCCTGGCGCTGCAACGACTCCTTGACCCCTACCTCCGAGGCCCCGCCCCGCCCCGCCGCTCGCGTGCCCGCCGCGCCCCGCCACGCCGCACTACAAGTCCGGCCGCTGCGCACTCAGCCATGGGACGCCATCTGTTGCATCCGGAGGCGCGGTGCTGCGCGGCGCGGGCCGGGGCCGGCGACCCCGCGAGGAAGTCGTCGAGGAGCTCGGCGACCATCCGCGGCCAGGCCCGGAGCACTGTAACGACCTCCGGTCATTGCTCTGGATGGCTCCGGGCGGGGCGGGGCGGGGCGGGGTGGGGCGGGCGGGGCGGGGCACCAACGGTGGGCGACATCCTAACAGCGCCCCGCCCCGCCTCTCCCCGCCCCGCCGCCTCAGCGGATAGACGATGCGTTGATCGGATTCTGAAGCGCATTCAATCACGGGGGACCCCCGTGCTCGCCGCGGGGCGGGGCGGGGCGGGGTGGGGTGGGGCGGGGGGGCGGGGCGGGGCGGGGCGGGCTCGCCGGCCCTGCTCTGTACGTCTAATCTCCGACTTCCTTCATTGCTATGCGCAGCGCTCTGGTCCAGGACGCTCTGGCACAGCTTGGGCGCGGCGGGCGCGGCGGGCTCGCCCCGGATGCTGCACCGCGGCGGCGAGCTCCTTCCTTCCTTCCTCAGACTTACTCACACGTCTTTTTTTTTTTTTTTCTTTTTTTTTTTTTTTTTTAAATTGTAAGTCTTTTATAAAATGCCTTGTTTTACGCTTCTTGCCACTCACGCCCGTTCTATCTGCCGCGCGGTCTCGTGAACAATTTTTCACTTACGGTGGCAACACTTTCAGCAACACTGCCCCCTCTCGCTCTCTCTCTCTCTCTCTCTCTCTCTCTCTCTCTCTCTCTCTCTCTCTCTCTCTCTCTCTCTCTCTCTCTCTCTCTCTCTCTCTCTCTCTCTCTCTGTCTCGTTCTCTCTCCCTCGCTCTTCCTTTCTCTCTCTCTCCCTCTCCCTCCCTCGCTCTCTCCCTCTCCCCCCCCCCCTCTCCCTCCCGCCCTCCCTCTCACCTCTCTCCTTCCCAGTGAAATGCCCGTTACACTATTCGCTTTCCTCAGCACACACCACTACCAGCGCCATGCGTGTCGACGACAGCTCTTCTACTTTTTTCTTGTGCGCTATTTTTTTCTTCTTTATTTTTCCTTTTTTCTCCTTCTCTGACGACAGTATACCCCCGTACCGCGCGCGCTGACTCGCGGGTAGACGCCCCCGGGGGTCGCTGCCTCGCCCCGCGCTCCGCCGCTCCGCCGCTCTGAGTCAGGAGTTAAAAGGCATTGTGCGCGACTGGGCGCCTTTCTTGGCCTACATCGTTGTGCGTCCGCGGCAAATGCAACGGCATCCCCCCCCCCCCCCGCGCGCCCCAACCACGACCCTCCGCGCCAAAATATCTAATTTTGAGGGGCGATGTGTGTTTAAATGCGCTCCTTGGTCATTTCCTCCCATTGTGCGTCCCCCTTGCCTGCTCCTTGCGCTGGTACGGCGCGACGGCGGTGCTCCCTGATGGCGCTCATTGTGTGCGCGCGGAGCAGACGGCCGCCGCACGTGGACACGGCGAGGGGGGGGCTGCCGCTCGAGACCCAAATGCGTGAATGTCGCACACTTGTGGGTGTGTGACTTTCCATTATTCGTAGTCACTAAAAAGCCATGTGTGTAAATGTCGCACACTTGCGGGTGTGTGACTTACTTTCCATTTGTAGTACACTGAAAAGCCTAGTGAAATGTCACACACTTATAAGTGTGCTAGGATGCATTCGCACACTTTGGCCACTCAAACGTGTATGAATTTTTCTAGAAAATTCGCACGTTTGAGTATTGCCAAGTCATGCAAGTGTGTGACATTCACACACTTGGGTTTCCAGTGTGCACTTGAACAAGTATAGACGGTGGGGTGGGGCGGGTTCTTGTCTTGCGGCCGGTGCAGGCGGCCGGGGGGCCGGGCCGGGCCGGGCAGCGGCCCCTGCGGTGCACGGGATAGGCCGCACGCGCCGCGGCACTCCGCGCCAGTGGCCTACCCCCACGGCGCAGCGGCCGCCGCCGCGCTGCCCGAGGAGGGCGTTGCCTCTTAGAATAAGAATACTGCCTCTAATCGTGTTTAGAGGTGGTGGGGTGAGGTGGTATAACTTTTCAAAAGAATATTTCGAGTCAAACTATTTAGTTGTTTTTTGCCTTAACTACGCTGCACCTCGATCACTGTAAAAAAAATTTTTTTTGTAGATTTACGAAAAATTGTCAATTACGATTTACGAAATAAATTTACGAAATACATTTTTGCCTCGTTTTTTTGCTCGTGAATGAATTTCCAGCTGATGTTTGTAATTCTACGATTCGCAATTGTAATTTTACAACCATTCACTTACTTGTACCTACAAGTGACCGAATAGTTATTTGCCCACCTGCAAGTGAGTGAATGGTTATTCTCTCACCTACAAGTAAGTGACATTCGTACACTTGGATTCCCAGTGTAGAGACAGACGAGACGGTGCGCTGCCATCCCGTCTTATCGTCCGTTACAACACCTCCGCCCGGGTGCATTTCATAGCGACGTCATGCGCGCGGCCGCACCGAAAAACGCGTTTTTATTTTGGAATGATCGTTACAGCACCGCGGAGGAAGCAGAGAGAGAGAGAGAGAGAGAGAGAGAGAGAGAGAGAGAGAGAGAGAGAGAGAGAGAGAGACGGGGAGAGTACTAGGCGGCTGCTGCACCCCGCGGCACCCCGCGGCGCAGTGCGTGTCTCAGAAGAAAGATCTCTCTCTCTCTCTCTCTCTGTCTCTCTCTGTCTCTCTCTGTCTCTCTCTCTCTCTCTCTCTCTCTCTCTCTCTCCCCGCGTCACTTACCGTCGCGCGGATGCGCGGCCGCCGCCATCTTTAAAAGGCTCGCGGCCGGTGGCACGGTGTGGCGCGGCGCGGCGTGGCGCGGTGGCACATGCATGCACCTGGGGCCGGGCCGCGCCGCTTCCGTTACGCTGGCCGACGCGTGCGCGGCGCGGCCGCCTACCCTGTCACCTGGCACCGCCCCGCACCGCACCCGACCCACCCGCGGACACCGGGTTACGTCAGGCGGGCAGGTGTCGGGGCGCGGCGGCGTGGGGCGGGGCGGGGCGGGGCGGGGCGGGGCGGGGCGGGGCGGCTCGCACAACTGCTCTATTGCAATCTGGAGGGAGGAGTGGAGGACTTGTTGAGTACAGTACTCGCCCTGCCCTGTCGCTGCTGCAGCAGAGGGTCCTCGAGAGGCGCTCGCCCATGAGTCTTATAAGTATCACGCCGCGTTTTACTTCACTGTGAAACATATCTTTGTAGATTTACGATCAGTTTTGTAAATGACGAATTACGAAATGTGTTTTAAATTAACGACGGACATTTTTTTTTTTTTTTTTGCTCCTGAATGCATCTTAAGGCGGAATGTAGTAGTTGTAATTTTACGATATGTGATTATAGTTTTACAACTTGCACTTCGTGAAAAAATTTCCCGTAATCCTTCGACTATTTTTCACAGTGTTCTCACCCTGAAAATAACCGCAGTGTGTGAATGTCGCACCCATTTCAGGTGTGGGAAACTCCATTCAATGCGCAGTCTACTTTTCCCCTGCAAGTGTGCGAAACTTCTGGGAAAATTCACACCGCCACTTATAAAAGTGAGCGAAGGTGTGATTGCGTGGGGGGCTCAACTCGGGCGAATCTATTGGGCACACAATTTGCAGCTGTCATAAAACAGGGGACAAAAGCTATGATTGGTGACTACTCGCAGCCATATAGTAAAAGGCAAAAACAAAAATACGCAGGCTGGTAAATTTACTTTTTGTATGTAAATGATGAGGCTCTGTGAGGTCAGGCAGCCCGCCCCGCCCCGCCCCGCCCCGCCCCGCCCCGCCCCGCCCCTTACTGTTTGCCGCCGCTGGGGCGGGGCGGGCCGGGCAGGGGGCAGGGCCGACGGGTGCGTCCTAACTAACGAGATGTTTGCTGCTGTTTGTGAGGTGAGGAGCCAGCAGGCAGCTGGGCGCGCGGGGTCAGCGGCGGGTCATTGAGAGAGAGAGAGAGAGAGAGAGAGAGAGAGAGAGAGAGAGAGAGGAAACGGAAAGGGAGCAGCGGAAGGAAGAGGACGGCCCGGCGGCGGCGCGGAGGCGCGACGGGGACATGGCAGAGCAGACATCTCGGCACGTGCGGCGCACACACACACACACACACACACACACACAGATGAACACACCTGCACACACCTGCACACACACACTCACACACAGGTTGGCGTGTGTGTGTGCGCGCGCGCGCGCGGTACTGTACCGCCCACGTGAAAACAAAAAGAGAGACTGCGGACGCGCGAGCGCGCGCGACAGAGAGAGAGAGAGAGAGAGAGAGAGAGAGAGAGAGAGAGAGAAGAAGACAGTTTTGTTCATTTAAAAGGATTTAAAAAGCCCGGTGGCTGAAAGGGCTTGGTAATCGCTCTTCGGGGTAGTTATAGCAAACAGTCTCTTCTCTCAGAGAGCTATGCAGGCAGGACTTTCGCCCGAGTGGGTGTCGGTGCCAAAGTCTTGGCCGTGCCAAGTAATTGACGTATATGGCCTGACAGCCACTTGAGAAGCCTTCCCTTGCATGCGTCGACATTTCCTCATATTCCTGCGCGCTTCGCGGAGAGCGCAGCAGAACCCGCCCATTCTGCTGCTTCCCTGAAGCCAAGCAGCGCGCATGCGCAGACAAAAGGCAGCGGCCTGCGCGCGGGCCGGCCCGGCCGGCCGGGGTCATCCGCAGCCAGCACACCCAAAAATCCAGGTTCTTGAAACAAGAAATTTGTTGCTTGATATACAAGAAATTTGCACCTGTTCCAAATGCATTTTGGGATAGGTTAAATCAAAACTACTCCCTTGATTCAAATACACTTGATATACTTGATAGGCATGCAATGTTCTCCTTGCAAGTCAAAAACTATCAGTTCAAGTGCAAAGTGGGTTTGATTTAACCAAGTACACATTTCAAGTACACGGTTTTCTGAGGGCACACGAGCCGTCTTCACCGTTAAACCAAATTGTCATGTGACGATAAATATTGCTACGAATATTTCGTCACAAGAGCTGTGATGAAACAGTCGTTCGTCACTTGACATGAATCTTTCGCCACACTGTGATGAACCATTTGTCAGGTGACGAAAAGTTTCAAAAGTAAAATTTAGCACTGACTTTGTCGTAATGTGACGACTAAAAGTTTTACAGTGTTTGTCGCGTTGTAGAATGGAAATCAGGAATGTATATTTTGTCTCCCGAGAAATCGTAAAAAGTAATTTTCCTTGAGGTTGAGAACGTCAATAAGTCCGTTGGGATTCCGATGCGGTGCCCGTTGTGGTCACGCGGCGGTCGTGGTGAAAGGGAGAGAGAGACGGGATGAGGGGAGAGGGGGGGGGCGAGGAAGAGAAGGAGAGAGAGAGGCTTGGCGGTGCAGGGGCCCCGCCCGGGGCGCGGGCCGCATCCCAACAACCCGTCGTTGTCCCGCCTGGTCCGAGGTTTTGTCTCGGGAACGTGCCTGGACTACGTCTCTGGACTACGGCGCCCCGCCCGCGCCGCACCGCGCCGGTCCTTCTTCCTTACGGGACTTTTATAACTCGGGAGAGGGACGCGTTCCAACCCCGCGCAGCCACGCCCCCGCACCGTCACACTGGAAAAACAAAGGTGCTAAGTCCTACCTTTAAAAGGCACCAACAAAATGTAGTGCCTTTGGAAAAGCACTAGGCTTTAGTACCCCAGGAATGGAATCAAAATTTATTAGTGCCTTTTAAAGGTAGGACTTAGCACCTTTAGCTGACCAGCTGCGTATACTCCATACATATTACTGCCTTTGCAAAGGCACTAAGATTTCGTGCCCCAGGAAAGGCACTAAACTTAGCACTTGATTTTGGCGCCCCAGGAAAGGCGGTGCTTAGCACCTTTGTTTTTCCGGTGCACTGCTGCATTCTCGATGATGATAATGTTTTTGTCCGGCCTGGCGGGGCCGGGCGGGGCCGGGCCGTGTCAAATGCGGCAGCTCGCATACCTCTGCGCCTCCTCCGCGCTCTCATGCCTCTGTCCTTGTCGCACTCACGGGACTCTTCCATGTCCAGCATAGTGCACCGCCATAGGTGCGACAAGGAGAGAGGTAACCAGAGCGATCTTTTCGGAACAAGTCGGCGGGGCACGCCCTCGGCCCCCGGTTTAGTTTTCCCAAGGGAACGGGGGCCAGCCACACGGGGCACGGAGTCGCATCGGGTCGGGAAGGTAATCCGCTACGATCTGCTATGATGTCCTGCGGCCTCGTCAACGAACGCTCCGGTGACGAGTGAGCGCCTACCTGCAGCCCGCCGCCCGCCCCGCCCCCCGCCCGCCGTGCGACAAACACGGAGGTCATATCCGAGTGGCCAAAGCCTATTATGGGGAATAACTCTTATTGAAAGTATATGCAATACTCAGCTTACCCGCTGTGTGTGTGTGTGTGTGTGTGTGTGTTTTCTGGCTGCGAGAATCTTTACCGTAAACAGGACTGCGGTCAAATTCGTGGTACTGCTATATCTGTGGCCCGCTTACCGCACTAATAAAAGCTTACGGTAATTTTCACTGTAAGCCACGGTGACCCCTGCAGTAGTGTAGCTTACGGTGACCCCTGCAGCACTGTAGCTTTCGGTGAATTTTCACCGTAAGCTACGACGAAAAATGCCATTGTAAGCAACGGTGATGCACCCTGATTCGCCGTAGCTTGCAGTGGCATTCGCCGTAACTTACTGTGAAAATTCACCGTAAGCTACAGTGCTGCAGGGTTTACCGTAGCTTTCAGTGAAATTCACCGTGAGGTTTTAACAGTGCGAAACTAAATACACCATTCTCTCAACATCAATAATGGTATATGTCCGTGACCCAGATACTTGGACCGCCAATGACATGATATGATGGTCCTCCTCGCGCGCCGGGCCGGGGTGCACCGTCAGCAGGCATGCGGGTGGACCGTTACGTACCCCCGCCCCGCCCCGCCCCGCCCCGCCCCGCCCCGCGGCCTCTTGTACCAAGCACAAGCTCTGTGCTTTATTTGCGCGCGATACTTGTGTCCGGCCGGTTTGAGTTTCTGAAAAATAAGAATGGCCAACGTAAGGCGCAGTGCAGGCCCGGCCCCGCCCGGCCCTCGAGTGCGGCAGGACAATGCGCTGCACGGCTCGCGTGCTGAGCAGCCGCGCGCATGCGCGACGCGCCACCACGTGCTTAATCATTTCATTAAGTTCCGACCAGTTTACTCGTAACCGTATATGTGATTGTGAGGGCTCGTTAAAGAAGTTTTTAACCTATTTTATTTTAACAAAGAAAGGTCAGTATGTGGCATGTATTGTTGCTAAGTTTTCCTAAAATTATTTTTGATCGATTTTACTGGTTATTTAGGAAGATTGTAGATTGCACGTGTCAGTTTTCAGGTTTTGGAAAGTTATCGTGGGTTTTAATTTTCACCACAACGAACAGACCGGTGCACTGAGGCTAAGCAGCGTGAAAATAAAAGTGCGATTTTTCTGCTAGCCGCGTCGCAAGAAAGAAGTATAGCTGGGTTCGAATCTCGTCGAGGGCGGTTTTTTTTTTGTTTGTCGCTGGTCGCGCATGCCTCCTCCCCTCGCGCGGCGCGGCGCGGTGCGGCTGCAGTCGTTAGGGGTGAGGCGGGGAGCAGGGCGGGGCGGGGCGAGTGCGTGCGCGCCGAGGCGCGGGGTCCGGCGCTGCTCAACGAGTATTTGCATCGACAAGCCGACGGAAACTTACCGTTTTACCGCAGTTTTTAAGGAAAATAATGTTTCCTTACCGATGTCCGTTTAGTATTTTGCAGTTTGACGGGGTTGATGGGGTTTGTCATCGCGGGGAGAGCGGAGAAAAGTAGCCTACCCCTCGTATATGCAGTAAATTGAAAATTAGTTTTCATGGTTTAGTTTGGTTAGGTGTGATGAGATTGCTGAAAATTTAAAGGGCCGGGTGACGAAGCAGCGGTGGCTGGCCAGGGGGGGGGGTAGTGCATGTCAACATGAGCGGTCTACCCCCCCCCCTCTCCTCCCTCTTTCCTCCCCTCTCTTTCCGGTCTGCCTCGGGCGACAGCTGCGAGCGGAGCGCGCGAAGCAGTGGCGAGTAGCGCGCCCCGCGGCCGCCCCGCGAGAGGAGGGGAAACAGGGAGAGAAGCAGAGAGAGAGAGAGAGAGAGAGAGAGAGAGAGAGAGAGAGAGAGAGAGAGAGAGAGAAACTGATATCTGTCCTTTTAAAAATGTGCTGGAGTTCGGAGTGGTGCCAGTGAGAAGTAGGGCATGTACCGATAGGTACTCCGCCATATCCGCACCCACTTCACTCCCTCAAAAAATATAAAAGTGACATACATGACTTTTTTCAGCAAAACCTAAGCTGTGGAGCACCAATATTTGCCCCCTGATTTTTGTTCAAAAATTAAGGACAAATCAAGTCAATGGGCCCCCCCCCCCCCCAAAAAAAAAAAGAAAAGAAACTTGTACACTTTTGCATGCTTTTATGAAATCACGAGAAATTCTGAGAAAAATCAGCTCGTACACCACACTCGGTGCCTTTCTCCTTTCCACCTCTTGACCTCTCGCCCTTCTCTACCCTTCTCTTTTCTATCTGTCCCTGTCCCCCACCTCACCCCCCACCGCTAGTCCATTGACGGGTCGGTCGCGTCAGCTGTTCCAGGGTGGATGCCCGCCTCGCTCCCCCCCACCCCACCCCGCCCCGCCCCGCCCCGCCCCACCCCACCCCGCCCGGCTCACCCCGGGCCGCACGTGCTCCGTACACCTGGCGGGGGGAGGAGGGGGCGGGGCGGCGCGAGCAGGTTGTAGTGTATAATATGGAAAGTGCTTATTGGTGTGCTGTGTGGGGAGTGTGTTTGAGCAGAAAGAAATAAGAGGTGACAGGGTTGGATTGCACCGCTCCGATTTGGCTGATTTTTGGTGGGGTGAAAATCGGAATTAATCCCGTAGTTTTGGCGTTTTTGTCCACTGCGCAAGAAAGCCACAGGAATAGGTGACGTGTCTAAATAGTCCGCAATCCTGCAGATCGATCATGATGCCCTCAACTTTACCTTTACCACCTGACATTTATCTTCTGTAATTCAGTTAGCCAACATAACAACATTCATCTTGAACGACTATAACCGTTTCTTAAATTTCAGTTCATGCTCAATAAATGTTGTGCAACAGACTCGTGTTATTCTAAAGTTTTCGAAGAAAGTAATATATCGCGACCGATGAGTGTTTTATTCAGAAAACAAACCACGTGAACGTATTCGATTCAAACTTCGCGCTGTCTACCCTGCCGTTTGGCTACTTTTTTCTGCCCTGCGGTGAATTACTAAGGCTTCGCAGATTAAACTTAAGCTTTAGTCTAGAGTTAGTAGGCTCAGCCAAATAGGTCAGTAGGTTTTAAATCCCTTTCGCGATGGCAAAAAGAGTTGCGTAGACGTCTCTGATTAGTTCGTTTTAACACACCCTAACTGTATTTGTATGTTTTTGTGCAAACGTTCGTGCAAAGTTAAAACTACATATCTTTTCACACAAATTTATGCGAAAAACTGCATGAATTTGTACAAATGTATGCACAAAATCGTTCAAATTGCCACACAAATTTGTGTGAAAAATTTGATTGTTTAACTTTGTACAAATAAAAGATACAAATCCAGTTAGTGTGCAGGTTTCTGTCAGACCTCCCTGATACAGTGAGCATGGCTTTTCCTAATATTTTTCAAAGTGCACCCGCCTGATCGCGCGGAGCCTCGCGATACAGCGCGGCGCGGTGTCACACACTGGTTCGATGGCTAGGCTTTCTTATATATCGCGGGTTTCTTATTCCGCTGCCCGAAGCGTCTCCTCTGTCGTTGCGATGTGAAAAAGTGGCAGCCGCGGCTCGCACCGCGGCCCCGCCCCGCCCCGCCCCGCCCCGCCCCGCCCCGCCCCGCCCCGCCCCGCCCGGCTCAGAGCGTCGACCCGACCCGACCCGGCGGTCTAACGAACTCGCGACCCGGCCCGGTCCGGTCTGCGTTTGGTCGCGACGAACTTGTTAATTTTTTTCGTAAACCAAGGGCGGCCGTCGCCGAGGCCGAGGGCCTCCCCACGTGTCATAGGCGCCGCCGCGCCGGCGTTCTAGCGAATGAAAAATATTTCTAGTTTTACTACAGGTAGTATAAAGTAAACTTAAATATTTTTGTTTATTATTATTATTTTAAATAAGAAAAAGGTCTTGACCGATCACTTAAAAAATGTCTTTTAGGTGGCGGAATTGTAGAATACCCATAGCGAAAGGTGCGAGGAACGGGTAGCTGTCGCGGTGCGGCGAGCGTTTCGACCCGCTTGTTCCGCGCCCCGCCCCGCCCCGCCCCGCCCCGCCTCGTCGGTCTGGCTTGGCTGCGCCGTGCTGCGCCGCGCCGCGCGGCCGCTGCGATCGCCGATAACCATAACGACTTTTCCTCAAGACAACAATACGCTGCATCAACCCCCTCTGGAGGAGCCGAGCCGCTCGGAGCCACCACCACCACCACCACCCCTCCGCTGCATGAGCCACCCCTCGGCGCGCCCGCCCCACCCCACCCCGCCCCACCCCGCACCGCCCCGCCCCGCCCCGCCCCGCACGGCTCCTTACCGCATAAGACTCCCTGACAAATCTCTGGCTAGGCGACCACCCCGCCCCGCTCCAAACGCTCTAGGGGATGTTACCCTGCCCTGGGGTGCGAGCTCGCGCCAAGGCGCGCGGTTTCGGAAACGACGGACGGGACCAACGATTTTTATTTTTTTTTTCCATATGCGAATCAATATTCCTACGTTGTATACTTTACACCACGCGGTAAAAACAATGTCTGATTTCTTGAAAATGAAGCAAACATTGTGGGAATTTCTCACAGATTTTGGGGAGACATCCTCGAAATCGGAGACGAGTTTTCCTCAAAGTGTATCTGAAAATTAAGAACACGTTAACAAACAATTGTTCGTTATTTTTCTGTCTTTAAAAAATTAAGTATTCGTGAAAATTAAGCGCGCAATAGCTGTCGGGGGTGTGCCCTTGTAAACAATCCCATGTGTTTCAACTTTCTCTCCATCTCTCTCTTTCGCCCCTCCTCCCGCAAATCTCTCTATCTCTGTCTCTTCCTCTTTCCCTTTCTCTCTCCCCCTCTCTCTTCTCCCTCTCCCCCCTCTCTCTCTCCTTCTCTCTCTTTCTCTCTCTCCTTTCTCTGTCTCCCCTTCCCCTCCCTCTCTCTCTCTGCCCCATCCTCTCTCCCATCCTCTCTCTCCCCCATCCCGCTCCCACCTCTCTCCCCCCCCTCCTCTCATTCTCTCTCTCTCTCTCTCTCTCTCTCTCTCTCTCTCTCTCTCTCTCTCTCTCTCTCTCTCTCTCTCTCTCTCTCTCTCTCTCTCTCTCTCTCTCCCCTTCTCTCTCCCTTTCTCTATCCCCCTCTCTTTCTCTCTCTTACGCACAGACACAAGGAGGTCCGCGGTAAGGAGTACAGACGGCGCACCGTAAGGAAGGGGGGGAGGGCGAGAGTAGTCGCTGCTGCTCGGCGGCGGGGCGGGGCGGGGCGGGGTGGGGCGGGGCGGCAGCTGTGACCGGCCGGCCCCCGGCTGGCTGATAACAGGCTGGCCCGGCCGGGCAGCCCGCGTAGAGTCACCCTCCCGTACTCAATGAGGTGTAGCCCGTGCCGTGCGCGGCTCCCTACCCGCCGCGCCAGCAGCACCGCGCCAGCACCGAGCAGCTCAACAGCGTCTGCAAGATGCAGCTGCCGCCTCGCCCCGCCCCGCCCCGAACCACATCTTATATTGCGAACCGACCCCGGGGCGGGGCGGGGCGGGGCGGGGCGGGGCGGGGCGGGGCGGGGCGCACGAGCCACGACTGCAACTGCTGTACACGCGAGGGGGATGAAGACGGATGACGGCCGGTACGAATCCCGTCTATCGCATCAGAGGGACGTAAAGGGTTTCATATACGTCCATACGCTAAAGTCATCCGTCTTGCGCGCGAGGAGCGGTCCATCACTCGGCCCAGGAGCGTGCGCACGATTACCAGAGCAGTGATTACCAGTCCGTGGTTCAACTCCCGGCAGAATCCCGAAAACGGCATGTTTACGACAGCCATGCCTCTGATTTGCATGACGAAAGCTCACTGTAAAAATATACCTTTGTAGATTTACGATAAATTTTGTAAATCACGATTTACGAAATATGTTGTAAATCACGATTTACGAAATATGTTGTAAATCACGATTTACGAAATATGTTGTAAATCACGATTTACGAAATATTTTGTAAATTTACGACGGAACTTTTTTTGCTCGTGAATGAATTTCAAGCCGATATGTAGTGCTTGTAATTTTACGATTTTCAATTGTAACTTTACAACTTTACTTCGTGGAAAATTTTCCCGTTAACTCACGACTTTATTTTTCACAGTTTCTCTACGAATAACTGTGCAACGCAACGGCCATCGCGCACTCTCGTATGACAGCTCGAAAGCTGCATGAAACAAGCCAAGAGAAATTTTGGGCTCACGGTGTCTCGGTCTCGGGCGGAGTCCCTTTAATTTTGCATTGGCGGTGGTGGACGGAGTTATTGTCTCACACACATGCGCGGCAAGTGTGGCGGCGAAAGGGGAGCCGGAAGGGGAGGGGTGGAAGGGGCAGGGGAGAGTGGAAAGGGGGAGGGGAGGAGGGGATGGTGACGAGACAGACAACACACGTTTAAAGGTCCCGTCGTCGCGACCAGCCCCGCCTTGCTCGCGCACAGCTGATGTGCGCGACCCGCCGGAGGTGGGGGGGGGGGGGTGGGGGGGGGGTTGATTCTCGTCCGCGGCGGATGTCCTGAGGAAGTGGCCCGTCGCGTCCCGTCGCGGTGCGGCCGGGCCGGGTAGAGGCCAGCATTGCATACGACCCCCATGTAAAGAGCATTCCCTCCCGGCCCGGCCCGACCCGACCTGAACCGCCAGGACTCACTCGCGATTTGCATGATAGTCCTGTTTCCGCGAGCGACCCCCCCCCCCCCCCCGGCCAGTAGTTGTGACGCATTACCATTTTTGCGCGTAAGGCAGTGCCGTATGCCGCCCCTTTGCTTGACGCAGTCGAGTCGAAGGCCTCCCCCCCTAACCCACCACTGGAAATCCTTGGGTGCACTGGAAATCCAAGTGTACGAATGTCGCTCACTTGTAGATGAGCAAATAAATTCACTCACTTGTAGGTGAGCAAATGACTATTCGCTCACTTGTAGGTGAGCGAATGACCATTTGTTGAATAGTTATTCGCTCACCTACAAGTGAGCGAATAGTCATTTGCTCACCTACAAGTGAGTGAATTTATTTGCTCATCTACAAGTGAGCGACATTCATACACTTGGATTTCCAGTGTGGGTATGGGCGACTCATTGCTCTAAGGTTTTTTTGTGTTGTTTTTTTATTTTGCTCTCCTTGCGCTCGCGAAGTGTAAAATTTAGAAGCAGCTTTGTCATCTTCGCTGTTTTAAACATAATGGGTTACTATTCATTCGCAAATTTGTATGACGTAAGGCGAAGATGGGTTTTTTTCTTGTAATCCATTTGCGCTCTCTTTTTGTTCCAGGTACGAGTCTCCTTCAAAGTCAACGCCCACACGCCTGTGCGTACGTGTGTGTGTGTATGTATGTATGTATGTGTGTGTGTGTGTGTGTGTGTGTGTGGCCGAGCGCGCGAGTCGCTGTCACTGTGGCCCAGTTACAGAAACAGCTGATGCGGCGGCCACGACATCATCGTTTTATTCGACGACTTCAGAGGCACTGCCCCGCCCCGCCCCGCCCCGCCCCGCCCCGCCCCGCCCCGCCCCGCCCCGCCGCGGGACAGCGGCGGTTTTCGGTCTCACACTCGCTGTGTACTGTTATTCCACGAGGCGATCGCTTGTGGACTGGACTATGTTGGCTACGTGCGTGTGCGAGAGCCGAGCGCTGTTAGCGGCCAGCAGCTGTTGCTCTCCTACACGAGTCACTTTAAAACGAGTTTGATCCGCAGTGAGCTGCCAGCCAGCCGGGGAGACGGGACCGGACCGGACCGAGCTGGCTGGCGGCGAGGCTGCAGCAAGGGAGGGAACATGATAAGAAAGTTGCAGTCAGAGGCCGAGACAGCGGCCAAGGGCTAGACTCTAGCAGCTACAGGGTGGGCCATCATTAAACTTTGGTCTTGTGGCGCGGTGTGTGTGTGTGGCCTGTACCGGATTTGAACCAACGGTGGCTTATTATTTGCTAAATCGCACTGGAAATCCAAGTGTGCGAATGTCGCTCACTTGTAGGTGAGCAAATGAATTCACTCACTTGTAGGTGAGCGAATAACCATTCACTCACTTGTATGTGAGAAAATAACCATTCACTCACTTGTTGGTGAGCGAATAACCATTCACTCACTTGTAGGTGAGCGAATAACCATTCACTCACTTGCACCTCCTTTTTGCAGGCCAAGAGCCAAGGGGGTACCATCATCATACAGGATGATCATACCTCCCCTCCTTTTTGCGGGCCAAGGGGGTACCATCATCATGCAGGATACCCCCTGGGCAGGGCTGCATGTTGCCGGGGGAGGTAGGATGGTCACCCTGCATGCATGATGACTGTACCCCACCCCGTCGCGACGGCCTCGTTTCGGCTGGGGGAGTAATGCGGGGCCTTCATGTCATTCACCCGCAAAGCGAGCAGGGAAACGGGCCCGCGTAGGGAAGGGCGGGGTGGGGCGGGGTGCGGGGCGGGGCGGGGCGGGGCGGTGCGGGGCGGGGGTAAAAAGAGGAGCAACACGTCCCTCTGCGCGCCTTTGCCGCCTCTGCCTTCACCACCACCTTGGGGTGCGGTGGGACGGGACTCTGGGCGCGCTGGTCTCCTCGTCGGCGACCCTCCCCGGTGACCCCGCGGCCCCGTCCGTCCGTCCCCGACCCGGTCGGCTCGGAACACCGCGCTTCCAGGCCTTTTCCTCGCCCCGCCCGCCCCGCCCCGCCCCGCCCGTTCCTGCCAGGTAGAGCCGCCCCGCCCCGCCCCGCCCCGCACCCGGCCTGCACCGCGGCGCGCCTGTTGCCAGGGAGACCTAACGCCGCGCATATACGTAGTATGAGCTTCCACAGTTTCGCGGGCAAACTTCTTGTCGTCGATTTTCTTCCTTGTTTCTGTGTGTGTGTCTGCCGGGAGCACTGCCAGAAAAAAAGGACGACAAAAAGTACGGGACGTTATGGTCAATAACTACCTGGTCGCTCCGTACTTTCTTAGGTACGGTGTTATTTCGAGTACGGAGTACAGGACTCTTTAACATGGAGTCTTATGGACAGTACAGTGAACAAGTACAGGCATCCCGTACCTCATTCTGGACGGGCATCCCGTACTTTTCCTGTAATTTGGTAGAGGATTTTTGCCAGTGGACGGTGTGGATTGAAATATGTAGACAGAGGGGAGGGAGAGAGCGGGGCGCTGGGCTGAAGCGTCCAGCACCGTTCGTTTCTGTTTCACGATTCCTTGAAATTTTCCAATTGTTTCCTCCCCTTAACTCCATGAAAGTTTCTCCTTTAAAAATGGTCTTGCATTGGCTGGCATGTATTTGTCCTGAATTCTCAAAGTTGTTTCCCCACTCGCCCTTCTCTTCTGCTTTCTCCTGTTCCTGTCTCGTCCCAACAGGGGCATACATTCTGCTCCACCCCGCCCCGCCCCGCCCCCCCCGCCCCGCCCTCGACGCAACGGTGCTCTGACCTGGTTCGGCCCGGCCCGGCCCGACCCGACCCTGTAGTCCTGTCCGGCAATGGAAGCGCGTTTAATAACCACCTCGCATGCAGACGAGCCGGCCCCGCCCCGCCCCGCCCCGCCCCGCCCCGCCCCGCCCCGCCCCGGAGAGTTCCCCCATTAGGCTGCTCGCTTACCTGGCTATGGATATCTCCATCTCCCCGGCCGGCCTAGCGGCGCGACGCGACGTGCGCCTTTTTCCAAGCGGCCACATTTATTTCAGTCCCACAAATTATTTCTCAGTCACACGGCAGCCGGCTGGCAAATTCACTGAAAACACAGAGAGACCTCTTTGCAATCAACTTTAATTCGACAGTTGCCTACGGCACGGTTGCCCTGCCTCGCCCCGCCTCGCCCCGCCTCGCCCCGCCCCGCCTCGCCTCGCCCCGCCCCGCCCCGCCCCGCCCCTCGCCCCGCCTCGCCCCGCCTCGCCCCGCCTCGCCCCGCCCCGCCCCGCCTCGCCTCGCCCCTCCTCGCCCCACCCCGCCCCGCGCAGCCAGGTGATGTACTCGTTGTGCTTGTCGCCGGCGCGGCTGCCATTCCCCGCCGCCCCCGCCGCCCCCGCCACGCGGCCGGTACAGGACGCGAGCGCGCAGGCACGCTCCAGGATGCTGCTAAGACAAAAGCTCGCGGGGGCGGCGTGCGGGGCGGAGTGAGCAGGTCGCCTGTGTGGGCGGGGCGGCCCGGGCCGGGCGCACTCCTCCACGCGCCTGCCCCCCGCCCCCGCCCCCGCCCCCGCCCCCGCCCCCGCGCGCGCACCGCACCGTCCCGAGGATGGGAGTGGGGGAGGAGGGAGGACGCTTTGTGATGCGGGAACGTTTGATAACTGGTGCGGTGCGCACTTCGTGGACATGACATGTGATGTGTTCTCCGACGGCCCAGGATCCTCTCCCCTCCCCTCCCCTCCCCTCCCCCGCCCCGCCTACCTGCGTGCCTCACTCTCCCCTATACCCCTGTTTAACCTCTGACCTTTTCCCGCCGCGGAGGTCCTCCTTACTACTTGCGGTTCCCCCAGCAGAGACGCAGCGACTGTGTTTTCTCGTCATCAAGATCCCCGCGGAAAACAAGGCTTATATGTCTCATAGATGTCACTTATATGTCACATATATGACCAATTAATATGAACCATATATGTGACATATATGAATCATATATGACTCATACATGACTTGTTTTCCGCGGGTCGTGATTCCAATGCGTCTTGCGACAAAAAAATATGTATATTGAGCGCGGCTTTAAGGACGCTCCCTGTGGCAGAGTCTTGCACCTCACGGGGCGCGCAGCCCGCGGGCTTAGGGACAGCCCCTGGCTCGCACCTGTCGCGGTGTCCGCGGCGCCCTGCCCTGCCCTGCTGTGCACTGCACTTGTCGGCGGCAGGACAGGCATGCTGGCCCTTACGTCACACTCCAGTGCCGTTCCAGTGGCTTCAGCCGCGGAGCACTACCTCGCCCCGCCCCGCCCCGCCCCGCCCCGCCCCGCCCCGCCCCGCCCCGCCCCGCCCCGCCCGTTCCGCTCAGAGAGGTGCTCCTTCCCCGGGTGCGGGTGGAACACCCCGTCACCGTTTTGCCAGCAAGGTTTTACTCTACCCTGCCTTGGGAGTGTTCCAGCAGACTCGCGAAAGGACGCGTCACTTTTGCGAGTCACTGACAGTTGCCAGAAAAGTAGGCAATAAAGTAGCCCAAACACAGTGGAGTAAAGCGTTGGCTGCATCTGCGCCTGCCTACTAGGCAACACATTTGCACAGGTGCGGTGCCTGCATGTTGCCTTGTGGCCAGGCGCAGATGTAGCCCGCTTTACTCTACTGTGTTTGGGCTATTTATTACTGGAGCATGTATAAATATATGAATATATGGAGATATTGGCTTCAGATGTCTACACTAGTTGCTGTATATCGTTTCGAATTTTTATTAAAAGTTAAAGTTGTAACGTTAAATTGGTTGTCGAAAATCAATCTAGTGAGAATGTCCACCTTCCATCCGGCACATTAAGTCCATAACGTAACGTTTCGTCAGTGGCCCATGGTGTTAAAAGTTGTAACTTTAACGGGTTAAATAACGTTACAGGGACATTCGTGTTAAGTTACCGACCCCTGAACGTTCCCCATCTCCTCGACGGAGATCACCGTGGAGCCGCGGGAGCGCGCGGGCGCGGGGTTCAGCGGGTTGAGTGCGGCGGGTGCCCCTTGTGGGTACACTGGCGCCATCCATCGGCAAAGCGACAAACCAAGTCCGGGAGGACACAGGAGGGGGAGAATGCGAGGGGTTCGAGGGGGATGCTCACGTAATCATTAAACTTTATCCTGCTGGCATTTAAAACAGGTCTGTCAGTTGATGTTTCTTTAAAAAATCAATAAACCTTTCTTTGACTCGTTTCATAGTTTTGCCTGAACCCACCGACACACCGGCACTAACCTCTCGAGTCGCCTGCCACTAGTAGGAAGAAGAATGAATGAAGAACCTCACCTCAGGCATTCCTATGTTGCTATATGTAAATAAACAAACAAACAGAAGGAAGGCAGAATTATGTGAGAAGTACGAAGTCATTCATTTAATTCTTTTGATTTACGGCATTCTCTGTTCTTTTGTACCTTAAATTTCCTTTTGAGCGTAATATTCACATTATTTTCATTACAGAAATGGTTGATTGACTGATATCAGGTTAAGGTACTGGGGATCAGTAACCTACTCTCTCATCGAAAATTTGGTTCTCATTTTATGAAGATGATGGAACACATTCATTTGGTTCCATCTGATGATGAAGACCTGTATTCTGGTTACAATGAGTACCCCTCAGCACTAAACACCAAAAATTTCAAGAACGATGATATTATTAAAGAAGCTCTTAGATCAAGCATTGGAAGGAGACCTCCGGTATGATTAAATATTTAAATATTTGCAGGATGTGATCTTACATCGTCACACAATTTGTCTGAATTATATAGTTTTATTTCTCTCTCCATAATTTTCTTCAGATCTTAATAAAACCTACCACTGCATCCCGCCTTGGAACATCAAGTGGGGTAAGTAAAGACTTCAATAGAACATAACATATTTTTTTCTAAGCTTTTAGGTTTGATTTGAGAATTTTTTCTCTATCTAGTTTCGAGGAGGTACTTCTATGAGGCCTTATACTGGTTCAGTTGATGGTGTCAACCGACCCATGACAGCTGTTAGAGGTGCTGGTTACACATCAAACAGGGTTGGATCAGGCTCCAGTCAAATGTTTGATCCCTTGAACCAGGCTGCTACGGGTCCAGCTCCTCCCTTGGAAAGCAAGAAAGAAGATACGTAAGTTTTTATATTTTTCTTACTTTAAAAATAAATATCTTATCAACTCTATATTTTTGCATGGCTGACCCTGTTCAGTAAATTATTCTTACTTTTTTGTGATTCAAAGGAAATGTTACAGTCAAGTAATTTTTTTTCAGGCCCGAGGAGAAAATAAAAAAGGCAGAGCGCCGTATCATGGAATTGATAGAGGAATCTTGTTTTGCTAATAATTCAGGTGATATGCGCTTAGCCTTAGAAAGAGCTAAAGAAGCTTCAACCAAAGAAAGAAGTCTCATTCGAATCCAAGATCAAGCAGGACTATCTGACACACACAATCTAGACTTGACATTTTCTGTAAGTAATTTTTTTTGTAATGTACTTATCTTTGTATTAAAAGGCAGTAATCTTTTTATTATAAATATTGGCAGGTGCTGTTTAATTTAGCTAATCAATATGCTGCAAATGAAATGTTTTCTGAGGCTCTGAATACTTACCAAGTCATTACTAAAAACAGGACATTTAACAATGCTAGTAGACTGAAATTGAACATGGGTAATATTTATCTAAAGTTGAGTGATTATGATAAGGCTGTCAAAATGTATAGAATGGCCCTGGACCAAGTACCAACAACTCACAAAGAACTCAGGTAAAAAGCAAAAAAAAAATAATTAAAAAAAAAAAAAAAAGGGGCTGTGCTATTAATGTACTGTCCTAAAGTTCACAATGCATTCACTGTCTTTTATTTCAGGATTAAGATAATGCACAACATTGGCGTATTATTTGTCAAAATGAGCCAATTTACTGAAGCTTGCAGTAGTTTTGAATATATTATGCAAGAGAAGGCAGATTTTCATACAGGTATGCAATATCCTTTGCATTAGTCGTAAAATCCCTAATGCAATTATTTTTTTTAATCATTTAAAATATGTTGTTTTACTTTAATTGTCCAGGTTTAGATGTAATTGTCTGTTATTATGCATTGGGAGAGAGAGAAAAAATGAAGAGAGGTTTTCAGGCTCTAGTTGAAGTCCCTTTGAACATAGATGATGAGGACAAATACAGTGCAACATCGGTAAAAAAACTTTGTCTTCGAATTCAAACATGTAATTTCAACATCCATGTGATTCAATTTTAAAGGAAATTTGCTGTCTATTCAGGATGATCCAGCTTTGAACCTTGCCTTAGAGGCAATAAGAAATGACTCATTACGCCAATTAGAGAGACAGATGAAACAAAATGCAGAGCGTTCTATACTCACTGCTGCAAGACTTATTGCACCTGTGATTGATGACACTTTTGCAGCTGGTAAAAATTATTCATTACTTTGAGTATTGCACTTTTGTCCAAATACTTATAGTCTACTGTTTTACCACCAGGATACTCATGGTGTTTGGAAACACTAAAAGCTTCCAGCTATGCTTTTCTTGCTGCTGAACTGGAAATAAATAAGGCTGTAATGTTTCTTAAACAAAAAGAAATCAGTCAAGCCATTGAGACACTCAAGGCATTTGAAAAGAAGACTGAATCAAAGATTGTTAGCAGTGCTACTACAAACCTTGCATTTATCTATTACCTGGTAAGTTTTTATTTTTCTTTCTTAATTGCAAATTAAGTTTTTTCTGATGTACCCATTTAACACCTCCCATGTATTGCCATCCCAAAGCATGTAATTTGGCAACAGAAAATGTTACCCTTGCAGACAAACTTTTATTTGATATTTTTCATCCACTATTTAATGTTTCTTTTTTAAAAGCAAGGTGACATTGAGCAGGCCAAAAAGTTCAGTGAATCTTCCAGAACAGCTGATGGCTATAATGCTGCAGCCTTCGTCAATCTAGGGTGCTGTAGTATGGCAGCAGGAGATACAGAAAAGGCTAAAGACTTATTTTTGTGTGCATTGGAGAATGATGCGTCATGTGTAGAAGCATTATACAATCTTGGTGAGAATGCATGCAATTACTTTTTAAGGAATTTAATTTTTACCAGAACTTTTGCAATATTTTAAAAAATATTTTGTTTTTTGCAATTATTAAATAGGTTTGGCCAACAAGCAACTAGGTTTGCATGAAGATGCTCTGGATTGTTTCCTAAAGCTTCAGGCTATTGTTCGCCATCATCCTGAGGCCCTATACCAGCTTGGCCATTTGTATCAGCTGCTTGGTGATGTGGATCAGGCTGTGGAATGGTGTGTTCTCATAATAATTATAATTATTATTTTTCAATTCACTTTGTTCTCATTTCTTCTTGTTTTCCAGGTTTCTGCAATTGTTAGGAATAGTGCCAACAGACCCAGGTATTCTGCAAAAGTTGGGAGAAATATTTGAGAGTGACAATGATAAACAACAGGCCTATCATTATCATTTCGAGGCAAGGATCAATTTAAAAATATTATTTAATGCTTGTTGGAGTTTTTACACATTTTTATCTGTTGTTTTGCTTGTTTTGTTCAGTCATATCGTCACTACCCTTCAAATTTCGATGTTATTGATTGGCTTGGGTCCTACTTTATTGAGTTGCAAGTAGCAGAGCGAGCTATATCATTTTTTGAAAAAGCAAGTGTCATTCAACCTGATGAAATGAAATGGAAACTATTAATTGCTTCATGTCATAGGCGTGCTGGAAACTACCAGCAAGCTCTGGCTACTTACAAGGACATACACAGGGAGTCACCGGAAAACATAGAATGTTAGATACACTTTACATTTCTATTATTCTGCTTTATCTCTGAATTCCCCCTCAATTTGTGTTAATTTTTAAATTTTTCTCCAGGCCTGAAATTTTTAGTACGTTTGTCCTCAGACATGGGTCTGAAAGAGGCTGCAGATTATGATCTTGAACTAAAAAAAGCTGAAAAGGCAAAGGAGCTCCGTAGCCGGGTAGGCAGTGGACGCCCAGGTGCGAAATATTTTGATAGTGCTTTCTTGTCTTTTTTGTAGCAACTATTTATTCAAGCAAAATTTTGTTTTAATTTTAATTATTTTTTAAAAATTTGCCTTGCTGCTATTAAAATTATTGATTACTGCTTTTTGAATGCAGGGTCTATGAGAAGTATAGGAAGTGCCCAGTCTTCTAGAGCAGGCTCTGGTTCAGGTGGAGTCGTATCTATGAGCCATCCAGGGTCTGGCAATGTACAAGATTTTCCTCGTGGCACAACTCCTATCATTGAGGAACGATATACTAGTCGAAAAACTGGCAGGGACCTTGGTAAGAAGTACTGGGCTACACTTTTATTTGAGTTTATTTCCAAACTGATATGAAGACACCAATATTCAATCAATGAAAACTTGAATCTTTTCAGATGCCAGTTACTCAGATCCCTTGGGGCCTGCCATTGAGAGACCTAGAACTTCAGCTGGTCCCCGCCAGGTTGCTGACGATGAGTTTGGTGATGATGATTTGGGCGATGACCTCCTCCCTGAATGACTCCTTTCACCGATAATCTTTTGAACTTGTATGTGATGCACTGTGTGACCTGGGCACATTCCCCGCAAATCACCTTTCTTTTGCCATTTCCATTTTAAATATGACTGCCACTGTGTATAGTTGAAATTTATCTCGTCAACTTTCTAGTCAATGTTGCAATGAAATTTGTGAATCAACACCAAAGAATTACAAATGTATCTTAAACATTGTCGTTTTTCCTCGGAGGAGGAGGAGGAGGAGTGGAAGGCGCTCGGGCTGCTACCGCCCGCTTGTGTAAGCGATGCAGTACCGCGGTGCGCGGGTGCAAGAGGGTTGCCTACCCGCCGGGCGGCTTGGCGGACGTCGACGTCGGAGCCGCCTCATCCGCCGTGCGGCTCTCTTGCAAACCTATTCCTTTTATTAGTTACTCCCTTTCCGTAAGGGTGTGAGAGCTCTGAAACTTTTGCACTCAACTCTAAAACATCAGAGCAATGCGGGGATTAAAATTAAAAATAAAATAAAATTTGGAAAAAAGAAGGATAAATCAGAAAAAAAATTAAAATAAAAATTCACGTTATTTTTGTCGATTAAAATTCATGTTTCCTCCCTCGCCCTTGCGCGCGTGGGTGGGGGTGGTGGCAGCGGTGAGGCGGGGTTGAGCCGCACCCCACCCGGGTCAGGCGGGCGGGCCGGGCCGGGCCGGGCCGGACGAAATGACGGGCGGAATGTGTTTCTCCCGATCCAATATTCATCGGCGCTCACGTCACGTCCCGCAGATTCGGGTAGGCAAACGAAAGGAAGGAGGTGTGGGAGGGAGGAGGAGGAGGAGGAGGAGGGAGGAGGAGGAGGAGGAGGAGGAGGAGGAGGAGGAGAGGAGGAGGAGGAGGAGGAGGAGAGAGGAGGAGGAGGAGGAGGAGGAGGAGGAGGAGGAGGAGGAGGAGGAGGAGGAGGAGGAGGAGGAGGAGGAGGAGGAGGGAGGAGGAGGAGGAGGAGGAGGAGGAGGAGGAGGAGGAGGAGGAGGAGGAGGAGGAGGAGGAGGAGGAGGAGGAGGAGGAGGAGGAGGAGGAGGAGGAGGAGGAGGAGGAGGAGGAGGAGGAGGAGGAGGAGGGGGTGAGAGATATAGCGGTGGAGTAGTGGTGGAGGGGGCGATGGCCTTGTGACGTACCCGGGCAGAGCAGCGTGAGGAGAGAGGCCGGGGGCCGGGCCGGGCCGGGCCCCCAGCCCAGCGGGCACGGCTCAACGGCACGGCGCAGCGCAGAGGGGACAGACAGACCAGGCGCGCAGCGCAGCTCAGCAGCTCAGCGAACCGCACCGCACCGCACCGCACCGCGGCGAGCAAGGTGTTGTGGAGAGAGAGGCGTGGCTCTCGCGCCGGCTGAGGACAGGACAGGACAGACGGCACAGCGGGGACAGCGCAGCAGGACAGCACACCGCGGACAGCAGCAAGGGACAGTGCAGCCGGTGAGTGACGTCACGCTTACACATGTCACTGTTGATGTTACACTCTCACTTCCCGACGGACTCGCTCGCCGAGAATTTGCTGCCAGCGTCATTATGGATCACAAATCCTGCGTAGTATTATTACAGAGATGATTGTTTGAGATCCGTTTTACGATGCAGAGAAATTCACTGTACGATACGGAGAGCACATCCATAAGAAAATGAGAGTGTATTTATTATTAACAGTGTGGTTTTGGTGGTCTGTCGGTGGAACTGGTTGTGCAGGATATGGACAGTGTGTGTGTGTGTGTGTGTGTGTGTGTGTGTGTGTGTGTGTGTGTTTGTGAGAGTGTGAGAGAGGGGGGCGGGGACGCCATTCTAAGATGCAGTGCGCTGCGCGCGGCAGCGTTGTCGCGTGTGTGTTTACTCCCGTGTGTACGTGTGTGTCTCTGTATGTGCCCCCCCCCCCCCGCTCTCTCTCTCTCTCTCTCTCTCTCTCTCTCTCTCTCTCTCTCTCTCTCTCTCACTCCCTCTCTCTCTCTCTCTCTCTCACTCTCTCGCTCTCTCTCTCCCTCTCTCTCTCTCTCTCTCTCTCTCTCTCGCTCTCTCTCTCACACTTGCTCTCTCTCTCTCTCTCTCGCCTCTCTCTCTCTCTTCTCTCTCTCCTCTCTCTCTCTTCTGTTCTTTCTCTCTCGCTCTCCCTCGCTCTCCCTCTCTCTGCGCGTCGTGTCGCCGCTCGCCTCAACCATAACTTCCTCGACGAGTCGCGAGTATTTTTGAACCTGCCGGTCACAGAGCCCGCCATGCCCGCCTGCCCCTCCGCCCCCTCCACCTGGTGCTCCTCGAGGTACTTGTTGTTGTCGCCCCGCCCACGTTCAGCAGGAGTGTGAGTGACCCTGCGCAGTGGGACGGAGCTCTACGACGGTCAGCTGATGTGCTCCTCTAGGGCCGCGCGGGGCGGGGCGGGGCGGGGCGTGGCGGGTCTGAAAACACTTTGGGGCGTGGCGGGGCGTGGCGGGGCGCGGCGGGCGCGACTGGCCATAAACACGCCCCCGCGGGTGTCTGGCCCGGCGCCTACTGCGCCTATCGAGATACCGACCCGGCCCTCCCGTGACGCAGGAGAGAGAGAGAGAGAGAGAGAGAGAGAGAGAGAGAGAGAGAGAGGCACGAGAAGACGCGCGTTCGCGCACAGACTCAGTACCGTATCCGTATCAACGTCACCTAAACTATTTATTTTTGCCAGTGTTGGAAAAATATTCCCGCCACTCTGGATGGCCTATACTGTATTGCAACACGCGCAGCAGTGTGTTTTGCGCCGCGGTGTGTGAGCCTCCTCAGCTCCCCCCGCGGGGCAGCCGCTGGAGCCGGAGGCGCCCGGGAGGTAGGCAATCGTACCGCAGGCCGGCGGAGACGGTTGCCTACCTCGCGCCCTGCAGGGGCGCTGTCGCCTCCCCTCGCAAGCGCTAGACGTGCAACGCGGTGGCCGCCTGGATGTAGGCAATACGAGTGCGCCACTGCGGAGCGTGTTGCCTACCGGCCGGCCCACCGGAGCGGTTATCGACGCGACCCAGAGGAACTGAGTATTTGTGATTAAAGTTCTGACTACGCCGAGGGCCTTGTTGGCGTGCTCTGTTCAATGTCCCGGAGGGGGGGGGGGAGAGGGGAGACCCGTGGAGGGCACTTGTGACCAGCCGGGGCGCCACCCAATCGATCGAGGCACAAGTGTTTTTCTCACGGTCCCCTGTTCTGTGAAATTAAAATTGCTCTGAAACGGACTGTACGCGTACGCTTCATGAAAGGCGCTTTGTCACGCTTCAGTTTTACCCAGTGTTATTAGAAGAGAAAGCTTACTTTACTGATTAAAAAGTTTTTTTTTTTTTTGTGACGTTGTTCTTGATCTTTTCTGGAAGGGGGGGGGGGGCATCGTCGCAGCCACCGGGTAGCGGCGGTGATGAGGCGACGAGGCTCCGCAAACTAGACGTGACCCCAGCCCGGGGCGGGGCGGGGCGGGGCGGGGCGGGGCGGGGCGGGGCGGGGCGGGGCGCGGCACGCGGGCATCCATCACTCGGCTCAATTATACATCGGCTCAACATGGGACCCGTCGCCCCCACCCCACCCCGCCATACCCCGCCCCGCCCCGCTCCGCCCCGCCCCCGCCTCGCTTCGACACAAAGCTCTCGACACAGTTTACGCCTCCCCTCCTGCTATGTGTACTAGTCTTTTGATATTTTCATTCTTGCTCTGCCGTGCCTTCATCCCCCGCCTTTCCCCCTCTCTCTCTCTCTCTCTCTCTCTCTCTCTCTCTCTCTCTCTCTCTCTCTCTCTCTCTCTCTCTCTCTCTCTCTCTCTCTTTAAATGCTTTCTTGGTGCTATAAAATCGTATAGGAAAATATTTAAAAACAAAATATTGTGTATGAAGGAGAGAGCACTGTAAAATTTTATGTCGTCACATTACGACAAAGTCAGTGCTAAATTGTACTTTTGAAAGGTTCATCACATGACAAATGGTTCATCACAGTGTGACGAAAGATTCATGTCATGTGACGAAAGATTCATGTCATGTGACGAAAGATTCATGTCAAGTGACGAAAGATTCATGTCAAGTGACGAAATGTTTGTCATAGTGACGACTGTTTCATCACAGCTCTTGTGACGAAATATTCGTAGCAATATTTATCGTCACATGACAATTTGGTTTAACAGTGAGCGGCATGTGCCGGTTCAAGACTTTTGGGCGCAGACATAAATAAACTTTCCTTTTTCAGTTCAATTCAATCCTCTCTCCGGCTCCGTTGGTCCCCATAAAGCCGGCTGTCTCCGCGGAGCGCACGGGCGTGAGGATACAGTCAGTCCGTATAATATGGGAGACACGCGGAATGCATTGGGCTTGGGTCCATATAATCCTACACTCTAAATGCAAAGGAACTTATTTTTTTTCCCTTGAGAAGCAGCAAACTGTTTGTCCACAGCCGCAGACATTGGGTTTACGGACAAAAACGTGACATTTTACGCTCAAATTGTGTCCATAAAAGGCACAAAATGTTCCTCCGAAAATTGTTCTCTTGCTTGACACGAATCGGTTGCCTAGCGGGTGACGTATTTAAACGTCCATTCCCATGGACAAATGCCTTGTCTTCGATATTGGGAACAAATTTGTCCGTTTGAGAGGGGGAAAAAAAATTAAAATTGTCTTCTCTAACGACAAAATATTGTCTGTGGCGGGATGTGTTTAAAATCGTTCCTACTTGGTCAACAATATTGTTCTCTTGCATTTTAGAGTGCAGATTACCATGACAGACAGGCAGAAAGGGGCGGGTGTGGGGCGTAAGCTCCGAGGTGACTGTAAACAAGGAGTATTCGAGCCGTGCGCTGGGGGGGGGGGGGGGGGCGCTAAACACGGCATACCGGCTGCACATGTGAAGTGAAGAGGAGGGAGGGCCCTTGAGCTGCCCCCCCCCCCCCCCCCCCCAACTCAAAGCGCAGCCGACACGGGCACAGGCCGGCGGACACTTGCTACGTAATAATCGGAATATAATGAACGCAAGCACAAGAGTGTACGCGACCGCGCGGCGCCCTCAGCTGAGGAAATAAATAAGTTTCGCTCTAATTTCTTTCCCCCGTGCTGTGTACCCCCCCCCCCCCCCTGCGGTCGTAAGTCTCCCCTCCGCCCCGCGCCACCCTATTATATCACTGCGCACCCCCCAGCGGATTTTAGTCAACAATAATAATAGTCTTGAGTTGAAAAGACCAAACGGCTCCGACAGTGCAAACAGACTCACGCCTCACGCCCGCGGCCCGCCTCACCCCGCCCCGCCCCGCCCCGCCCCGCCCCGCCCCGCCCAGCCCCACCCCGCCCCGCCCCGCCCGCCCCGCCCTGCCCCGCACGCTGCTAGCTCTCTCAGAGTACGGTCTGTCGATATTCCTGGAGAAAACTCCAACTGAACCATCACTTTAAATCACAATGGACAGTTCTCGTCCATTGCGAGGTGGTGCGTCTGAGCAGGGGCGTAACTACCGGGGAGGGCAAGGGAGGCAAGGATGTGGGGGAAAAAACGTAAGAAATCCACACTCTAAATGGGAAGGGACTTTGTGTCCATAGGAAGTGACATTTTGTGCACATCTGAACCAAGGACAAGCTCCAATCCTGCAAAGGACAAATTTGCATCTCACTAATGGACAAAAGACTAATGTCCATGACTAGGATACAATTTTGTCACGTGTGCCAAACGCAGATTCGCACCTTGTCAAGATGTGCACAAAAATGTCACTTCCTATGGACAAAAAAAAAGTCCCTTCCCATTAGCATACTCTCATGCATTTAGAGTGCAGCAACCATAGCTTATTTGCGCTGTGATGTGATTATAACCGAATAAGCTGCATCAGCAGCAGCAATGTACATCTGCGGTGTCGCAATTCGGTCTCGAGCTGCGGTGCTGGCCGGGCCGGAGTGCCAGTCAAGATCATCATTATCCTTATCTGCCAATTCCCGGGTCCGTCGCGGACAGGACGACTTGCAAGAAAAGAGGTACACTAGGAGCACTATACTCGCCGGGGCCGGGCCGGGCCGGGCAACAACAACTAAAGCTGCGCTGCACCCAGAAAACTATGTTCTTAATTTTCCAGTGTTCTTAAAGTTTTAAGAACATTCTGCTTGAGTGAAGCGCATTTCGTCATTAAACTAAGTTAAATTTCTGAAATCAAGAACACTGTTCTAAAAACTTTAAGGCAATGTTCTTGAACTAAGAACACCATTTTTTGGGTGTGTGGCTCTGATACCGCGGCGGGCCGACGCTCGTCTCGCGTCGTGGGGGGCGGGGCGGGGCGAGCCCCCACGGGGCGGGGTGCGAGTGGGAGCTACTGATGTTGGCATTTGCGTAAAAAAAAACTGACGGTGAATCGCACTCTGCAGAGTACTCCGTGTACTCCGACTGTACTTCGAGCGTTCGCCGGGTAAATTTTGACTGTACTTCAAGCGTTCTCCGGGTAAATTTTGACTATACTGTAGTCCGTGGCTGTACTCCGATGTACACCGGCTCTACTCCGATGTACTCCAGCTGCACTCCGCGTACTCAAGCTGTATTCCGTGTACTCCGAGTGTACTGCGAGTGTACTCCGAGTGTACTGCGAGTGTACTCCGAGTGTACTCCTGCCTGTGTACCAGGTGTTTCTTTGAATGCGTAACAGTGTTGCGGGATTGCATACTCTCCAGCGCTGCAGGCGCCTTACGGGTAAATGGCGTGTACGCAAACCCGCAACACTTTTACGCATTCAAAGAAACACCCGGTACACTGAAAAGCCAAGTGTTGTCGACCCCCCGTGTTTGGGGCGTTTCGAAAGCATGGGGAACACCATGTATGTCAAAAGCTGCGGCGATAAGTTTTTTACTCTAAAATTTTCGAATCCATATGGGGAGGGGTGCCAGGGTGAACAACCTGTCTCGGCCCAGACAACGGTGTCGGTTGTGCGCACGTCGTGGGTGAGACTTGCGTTCCTGGCGGGGCGGGGCGGGGCGGGGCGGGGCGGGGCGGGGCGGGGCGGGGCGGGGCTGATAGCGAGGCCCTGACTGGCGCCGAGAGCACTCAAGAGAGCAGGACCGTCCCGCCTCTACGACAAGGAGCGTGACGACGTCAGCCTCAGACATACGCGCCGCGGTGGGGCGGGGCGGGGCGGGGCGGGGCGGGGCGGGGCGGCTTATCTTGGAGTGTTTTCGTGTCTGACAAAGGATGACTTGGTCCATCGGACGCGCAGAGGACCGGCGCTGCGCTTCGCCCCGCACCTGTCGCGACTTATGCCGCGTGGTGGGTGGAGGGAGCGTCAGTGTCCGCGAGGGAAGGAGACGGGAGGGGAGAGGGGGAGGGGAGAGGGGATCGGAGAGGGGGAGAGGGGAGGGGAGAGGGGAGAGGGGATCGGAGAGGGGGAGAGGGGGAGAGGGGGAGGGGAGGGGGAGAGGGGAGGGGAGAGGGGAGGGAGAGGGGAGGGGAGAGGGAGGAGGAGAGGGGAGGAGAGGGGAGGGGAGAGGGGAGGGGAGGGGGGAGGGGAGGGGGGAGGGGAGAGGGGAGGGGAGAGGGGAGGGGAGAGGGGAGGGGAGAGGGGAGGGGAGGGGAGAGGGGAGGGGAGGGGGAGGGAGAGGAGAGGGAGGAGGAGAGGGGGAGGGGAGAGGGGAGAGGGGATCGGAGAGGGGAGAGGGGATCGGAGAGGGGAGAGGGGAGGGAGAGGGGAGAGGGGAGAGTCGAGAGAGGGGAGAGGGGAGGGAGAGGGGAGGGGAGAGGGGAGGGAGAGGGGGAGGGAGAGGGGAGGAGGGGGAGGGGAGAGGGGAGGAGAGGGAGGGGAGAGGGGAGGGAGAGGGGAGGGAGAGGGAGGAGGAGGGGAGAGGGGAGAGGGGGAGGGGAGGGGGGGATGGAACGCAGAGTACGAATATGACGCGCACCCTCCGGCCTCTTCACGGTAAAAACTGCGTCTTGGTTTTCAAGACGCCACGGTTTTCTTATGGAGAAAATGCATTGCAGCGTCTTGGTTTTTCCAAAACGTCTTGAAAACCAAGACGCGGTTTTTACCGTTTTCAACTTCAACTTGGGTTATATCAGCAGCAGTTCATTGTGAACTAGAGACACCTATAACTTAGGCACAGCCGCCAGTCCGTGAACGGACCATCCCCCATGACCAGCTGCTTAAGTGTAAATTTTGTCAGTTTTTGTTTTTAATATTTTTTCTATGAGCAAACCAATTACATTTTAGGAAACATTATCGCATCCCTCGCGAAATTCCGCGTCAAACGAGCCTACATGTGATAGGGTTCTGATTAGCGGTCGGCTGGGATCTATACGCCGAAAGGTGTCTCAAAAGTAGGCGCCAAGTGTCGCTCTGGATTCTGTAGCATACGCCTTAAGGCGTCTACATTTGGGACATCCGAAACTACAGTGTAGTTATGCAGAAAAAATTGTGCATAGTTATGGTTGCTTAAAATCCTGCAAGGCATATGCATTGTATTACGAACTTATTCTTCGTAAGCTTACGAACTATTTCTTTGCAATACAAACAAATAGTTTGTAAGAATTCTAGAAGCTTGCAAGGAAGTTCTTTGCAATACGAACAAATTCTTCGTAATATGAATATTTAAAATTCTTCGCAACGTTGCAAAAAATTTTCTTTGCAAGCTTTTTATTTTTTTTTTCTTGTGGGGGTCCCTCAGCTAACGATGGTGGCGACGACGTTTTTAATTTTCTGGGTGTGGCGACAAAAGCAGACAAAAGTTTGAAACTGGCCGAGAGAGAGAGAGAGAGAGAGAGAGAGAGAGAGAGAGAGAGAGAGAGAGAGAGAGAGAGAGAGAGAAAGAGAGAAAGGAGATGCGAAGCGCCCTGCCCCGCCCCGCCCATAACTCGATCAGACAAGATGATTGCATTACGACATATTTTGCCTGAAGACTTCACACCATCAGCTGATGTTGATACGAGGGGCGGGGTGGTGCGGGGTATCATTAGGTCCAATAAAGCTGGTGGGGGCGGGGTGTTACGTGAGCGGGGCGGGGCGGGGCGGGGCGGGGCTGTAGGGGCTGCGGGCAGGGCGAATGTCCCGCGGGGTCAGCGAGGGGCCCACCCCTCGGTTCAGGAGCGTACTCACAATTACCGATTACCAAAAGTTCTCAGTAAAATATTTCAAGAAACTTTGAATTGTTTCTGCGTATTTTCATTTGGTCAACCCCATATGGGGTTTATATAAAACAGCGTTGAAAACCAACACACTAAACGCTTATGCATTTTGTTGTGCATAAACATGCAGAATTTTAAGCAGCCATAATTATGCACAATATTATGCATAATTATGTACAAATTGTGCATAACTATGCACAAACTGTACATAGTTGTGCATGAAATTGTGCATATTCTTATGATTGCTTAAAATCCTGCATGTTTACGCACAATAAAATGCATATGGATTTAGTGTGAACGGAAACAGGCATTTTCGGGATGTGATTACCAGTGATTACCGGGGCTACACAATGATTACCAGAGTGGTGGACCTCTCCCTCGCGGGTCATCGGCGCCGGGCCCGGCCGGGGCGGAGCGGAGCGAACCGCAGCAGATAATAAAATAAAATAATATAAAACAGCCCGCGATAAATCCGATTGTTTTCGCGCTGCGACCCGCCCCCGCCGCGCCGCGCCTTCCCGCCTATTTGCAATCGCGACATGTTCCGCTACACGCGATAATGTAATCCCGTTCAGCGCGTTATTGCTTAGCAAGTTATCTTAACAGCCAAGTAAGCCTGTATATAAATGAGCGAACGGTCAGGCGGGTTGTCGGCAGCGGCAAGAGCAAATAACACCGTCGGGTCAGAGGCCGCCCCGCCCCGCCCCGCCCCGCCCCGCCCCGCCCCGCCACGCCCCGCCACGCCCCCCGCGGGGGAGGTGAGGGGGGCTGTGCTGAGGTGCACCCATGTCCTTAAACTAGAGAAGGGGGCGGGGAGGGGGGAATCGCTTGTGTTTTGGCCGGCCTGTGAGCCGCGCGCTTTGCGCGTTTGGACGTTTTGCATCCCAAATTAGATGCCAGTCGGTAGCAGTGAGAAGAGACTCTTTTTTTTTTAGAACCGCGTCTGAAAACAGGCGATAATTGAGCGTTTTCCCCCCGTATAATTACCGTGCCGGCTCCCGGTGACAGCTGGGCCCTCGTCGGTGTGGGTGGCGCTGTGCACAGCGCACGCGCTCTGGAGCCGCAGGGCCATGCCGAGCAACAAGCAGCGGCGGACAGCCTTGGACACGGCGCGAAAATTACACTTAAACGCACTGGAAATCAGAGTGTACGAATGTCGCTCACTCGTAGGTGAGCAAATAACCATTCACTCACTTGTAGGTGAGCAAATAACCATTCACTCACATGTACCTACAAGTGGCCGAATAGTTATTTGCTGACTTACAGGTGAGAGAATCGAGTGAATTGTTATTCGCTTACCTACAAGTGACTCAAGTGAGTGAATTTATTTGCTCACCTGCAAGTGAGCGACATTCGTATCGTACACTTGGAATTCCACACCCACAGACACACCCACAGACACGGGTTTCTAGTGCAATTATGTGAACAAAACCTTTACCACCTTTGGGGTGGATGAAGGTAGCTGAAGGAGGAGAGAGAGAGAGAGAGAGAGAGAGAGAGAGAGAGAGAGAGAGAGAGAGAGAGAGAGAGGGAGGGAGAGGGAGAGAGGGAGGGGGCGAGGGGGGGAGTTGTTGTTGGCGCAGCGCGAACACTCGCGATGACATGGTCCTTATCCCGCGCACTCGATTGGGAGAGGGGGGAGGGGGGCGGTGGCCAAGCTATTAAATAATCCCAGCCGGGCCGCGCGGGGCGGGGCGGGGCGGGGCGGGGCGGGGCGGGGCGGGGCGGCGCCGCGGTGACCGGCCGCCTCGCGCTAGGCTTTAGTCAGTCTCATCTGAACGGGCCGGCCGCACCGCACCGCACACCGCACGGGAGAGCCAGACGAGCAGCTCCGTTGGGTCGGGGAACAACTCGTTACACGCCCGCACTGCGAGAACCACATCGGGAAGGCACGGGACCACGCGAGTGGTTACCCTACCCCGAAAAACAAAACAGAGAAAAAAAGAAGAAAAAACACGTTGTGTATAATTGTGTGAGTGTCGGGTCGTGGCGGCCTTGAACGTTCTTTATTTATACTCGATTCGCGCTTCGCAAAAGAGGTCTCTTTCGCCGCCGCGCAGGACTGGACAGCTCGCGTCAAAGTCATCAGCGGACACGAGCTTTCGAACTGACACGCGAGTCACAAGTTGTCACACTGGAAATCCAAGTGTGCGAATGTCGCACACTTGTAGGTGTGCGAGGATTCATTCGTACACTTGGCCATTCAAACGTATGAATTTTCATAGGAAATTCGTACGTTTGAGTGGCCTAGTGTACGAGTGAATCCTCGCACACCTACAAGTGTGCGACATGCGCACACTTGAGTTTCCTGTGCAGTTTCGTGCTGTCAGGCCTCACACGGTAAAAACGATGTCTGCTTTTATTTATTTTAATAGAAAGGGTAAAACTTTGAGGAACTTCCCTAATTTGAGGGAATCTCCTCCGATTTTGAGTGAGTCTCCACATTTTTTGAGGAAGTCTCCTCAAAACATGCGGTGTGGGAAGTTTTGAGGAGACATCCTCGAAATCTGAGGATGTTTCCTCAAAGTTTCTCAAAATTCTCCCCCTTTTCCTCAAAACATCAGGCACTGTTTTTACCTTTTACCGGGCAGTGCAAAACAGTGATTTAATTGTACAGTCATTTCTCTCCGGGAAGAATCATATTTTTACCTTTTCTTCGTCGGAATTTTTGTTTTCCTTTTTATTTTTTATTTTTGAATCCAGTGTTTGAAACTTCTGTACAAAAAAAAAAAAAAACCGTTGTCCATTATTTGGGAAGTGCTGCACTGGACAGTTGAACACTTGCAACTGCACAACTGTCGAGTTGAACACTTACAAGTGTACAACTGGCGAGTGTGACACTTCTATTTGCACAACTGCCCATTTGCACACATGCACGTGTTAGTAGACTGGACGCTGCACACTCGCAGGTGTGTTGAGCAGTTGCACACTTGGCTTAACAGCGCTGTTTGTACCGTTTTGCAGGGAGTCGAGCTGTGCGTCGTGTCCGACACCATGAAGCTGCAGTCTGACGTGGACGCCGTGGCGCTGAGCGTGGTGGCGCGCGGGCCCGGCCTCACCCCGCTGCACGACAAGCAGCGCACCAGGAAGGTGAGTGAGCGGAGCATGCGCACACTAAGCCCTTATGCACTTTGTTGTGCATAAGCCTTCATGGATTCTACGCAACCATAACTATGCACTATTTTTTCTGCATAACTCTGTCCCTTATATGCACAAATTTGTGCATAATTATTATGTACAATGTGTGCGTAGTTATGCATAAAACGTTGTGCGTAAGTATGGTTGTAAATAATCGTGCATAACGATGCAAAAATCATGCATAAGGGTTTAGTGTGCACCACGGCCGCCCCGCCCCGCCCCGCCCCGCCCCGCCCCGCCCCGCCCCGCCCCGCCCCCGCCCCGCCCCCTGCCAAGGCACTGATCAGCCTGCGGTCCCCGACCACTTCAGCGCTAATGTGTCGTCTAGATTAGTCGGGCGGGCCTGACTACTGGCGACACCCGGGCCGCGCAGGCCGGCCAGGCCGCGACCCGATGGAGACAAATGGCGGAGGTTTTGTTTGTGACCTTGGCCGCGCACCGCCCCACCCCGCCCCGCCCCGCCCCGCCCCGCCCCACCCCGCCCCGCCCCGCCCCGCCTCGCTCCGCTCCGCCCCACCCGGCCCCGCCCCGCTCCGCGGCGCGCCGGTCTGAGCCGAGCAAACAGAGGTTAGAAAACAAATCGAGACGCGAAAAGTCGAGTCGCGTTTGTGTGGAGGAGAAGGAGAGAGAGAGAGAGTTAGGGGGGAGGCACCTTGCCACCAGTACACTGGAAAAACTAACGTGACATGCGTCACACTTGCGAGTGCGTCCGCTGGAGAGGTCGCATCACGTGGTGTGACCGTAGTTTTGGTCACGTTTGTGATGCGACCTCCAATGTGTAATGCCGTATACCCTGAAGCTTGCGTCGCATCACACGGCGTGACGTAAACTTAGGTCGCAATTCGTGGTGTGACCAAAAATGGTCGCACCAATTGACGCGACGCACGTCGTCACGTTTGTTTTTCCAGTGTATGCTTGCGGCGAATTTGCCTTTCGCGTGTAAAAGTCAATCGTGCGTAATTTTTTAAAATTTTTTAATTTTTTTTTTCCCGTGAGGTCGAGGAGGTGGTGGACGGGCTGCGGCTGGACGCGGACACGCTGCTGCGCGTGCGGGGCGTGTTCCTGGAGGAGATGGAGGCCGGGCGCCTGGACAAGCCCTCCTCGCTGCAGATGGAGAACACCTTCATCCCCGAGCTCCTGGACGGCACAGGTGAGTCACCTGGACCGCTTCAAGGAAATTATACGGCGATTATGTTAGGGACGCTTTCCTGCACTGGAAATCCAAGAGTGGACGAATGTCGCTCACTTGTAAGTGTGCAAATAAATTCACTCACTTGTAGGTGAGCAAATAACTATTCACTCACTTGTAGGTGAGCCAACAACCATTCACTCACTTGTAGGTGAGCAAATAACTATTCGGTCCCTTGTAGGTAAAGTGAGTGAATGGTTATTTGCCCACCTACAAGTGAGTGAATGGTTATTTGCCCACCTACAAGTGAGTGAATGGTTATTTGCCCACCTACAAGTGCACTCTTAACTTCTTACAAAGAAAATTCTTGTATTACAAAGAATTCTGTGCAACCGTAATACAAAGCCAAATTTTCTTTGTAATACAAAGCAAAAATTTTTGTAATACAAGAAAACTTTCTGTTTATTACGGAATTCTTTGTACAATACAAAAAAATTCTTTGTAAGAAGTTAAGAGTGTGAGTGAATTTTTGGCTCACCTACAAGTGAGCGACATACGTGCACTTGTATATCCAGTGCGATTTGAAATGTATGCATCATATTTTCTTTTTTGATTTTAATAATAGAAAACGGGTCGTTTTTGGCGCTCGACCTGGGCGGCACCAACTTCCGCGTGATGAACCTGGTGCTGGAGAACGGCCGCCTGGTCGACGAGAACATCGCCTTCTACCACGTGGACGACCAGCTGCGCATCGGCTGCGGCTACCGGCTGTTCGACTTCCTGGCCGAGTGCATCGCCGACTTCGTGCACAAGCAGGGCCTGGGCGGCGCGGGCCGCCTGCCCCTCGGCTTCACCTTCTCCTTCCCCATGACGCAGACCAGCCTCGACGACGGCAAGCTCGTCACGTGGACCAAGTCCTTCAACTGCCCCAACGTGGTCGGCATGAACGCGGTGCAGCTGCTGCGCGACGCGCTGGCCAGGCGCGGCGACGTGGACGTGGACGTGCTGGCCGTGCTCAACGACACCGCCGGTGAGTGAGAGCGCCCGGCAGGCTGGGCCGTCCCGCAGCGCACGCGCGCGCGCAGCGCCGGGGGGCTGCCTACCGGCCAGGCTGACGCCAGCCCACTCCCAATTTCAAGGTTAGGTTAAATTAGGTAGGCTAAACTAACTTCGCCTAGCCTAACAACATGTAGCCTAACCTTACCTAACCTAATCGAACCTAAAATAACCTAACCTAACGCTTGAAATTTAGGGCTTTCTGGTGGTTGGGTGCCGAACTCGATGAGCTTCTCAAAATAAGCCGCCCGGCAGGCTGGGCCGTCCCGCAGCGCACGCGCGCTGGCAACACTGTTACTCCACTGTGTTTGGGCTACTTATTGCCTACTTTTCTGGCAACACTGCACTGTAAACAAAATTTGCTCAAAAATATCGGCAAACAGTTTGGAAACTCATTTCCCAAAAGCGGAAGTGACATCTTCGCCTGACTGTTTTGGCAACATGTACGCACCGAAATGCGAAGGTGGTCGAGTGTGCCAACGAGGCAGGCGCAGATGCAACTCGCTTTACTCGACCGTGTTTGGGCTACTTATTGCCTACTTTTCTGGCAACACTGGAAGTAGGCCAGGGGTCTCAAACTCGCGGCTCCCGAGCCACCCGCACTGTTACTCCACTGTGTTTGGGCTACTTATTGCCAAATTTTCTGGCAAACACTGCCAGCGGACTCATCTTTTCTTCATAACTTAGACTTTTCTTCTCCTTAAAAACTAAATTTTGAATTTCCCCCCGGGGCGCTTGCAGGCACGCTGGTGAAGGGCTCCTACCTGGACCAGGACTGCGCCATCGGCATGATCCTGGGCACGGGCAGCAACGCGTGCTTCCTGGAGCGGGCGCACCTCGCCAAGAACAACGCGCACCTCACGCACGGCGAGAAGGACGTGATCGTGGACATCGAGTGGGGCGCGTTCGGCGACAACGGCTCCCTCGACTTCATCCGCACCGAGTTTGACGACGCCGTCGACGAGGTGTCCGTCATCCCCGGCTCCTTTACGTAAGATTTTTTTTTTTTTTTTTTTTTTTTTTTTTAAATTTTTAGCAACTTCCAGCCTAGCACGGGCACGTGCGCAACCGGCAACTGTGCAATTTCACGTGTTTAACTCGCCTGCTGTACACTTCTAAGTGTTTAACTCGACACGAGGGGCGGCCAACTCGAAAAAAAACGTGTACACAGAAATACAACTGTATTTCTAGAAATACACTAAAAATACAAGGAAATACTCTACAATACACAGAAATCGAAGAAATCCTCAACAAACATACGAGAAAAATGCCAAAATATACATTAGAAATACAAGAAATACAAGGCAAGTGTACACAGAAATACATGAGTTGGCCGCCCCTTGACTCGACAGTTTTGTGCACTTACAAGTGTTCAACAAGGATAGTGTTGCACGGGGCT
The DNA here is from genome assembly GCA_033675135.1 of Frankliniella intonsa. Classification (NCBI taxonomy): domain Eukaryota; kingdom Metazoa; phylum Arthropoda; class Insecta; order Thysanoptera; family Thripidae; genus Frankliniella; species Frankliniella intonsa. The sequence goes on along the minus strand of CM066246.1, from coordinate 3,044,869 downwards.
GTTGAACACTTGCAAGTGCACAACTGTTGAGTTGAACCCTTACAAGTGTGCAACTGACGAGCTTGACAATTGCAATTGCACAACCGCCGAGTTTCACACTTGCGCGTGGTAGGATGGAAGTTGCACACATACAAGTGTTGAGCAGTGGAACACTTGGTTTAACAGTGTAGCAGGGCGTACAAAAATGTCAGAATTATCCGCCTTTTTTCTATCCTGCGATATTTAATTATTTTTTTTGTTTAAATTGTTAAACAGGTTCGAGAAGTACATCGGCGGCAAGTACCTGGGCGAGCTGGTGCGGCGGGTGCTGCTGCGGCTGGTGCGGGACGGGCTGCTGTTCAGCGGCGTGTCCTCCCCGGAGCTCAACGCCACGTGGGCCTTCACCACCAGCATGGTGTCGCACATCGAGCAGGACAACCTGGACGGCCTGCACCGCAACACCAGGGAGATCCTCGACAGCTTCAACCTCAACTTCGACGCGGACGACGTCCTGGTGGTGCAGTGGGTCTGCCAGCTCGCGTCCAACCGGGCCGCCCTGCTCGTCTCCACGTGTAAGTACCCCCTCTCTCTCTCTCTCTCTCTCTCTCTCTCTCTCTCTCTCTCTCTCTCTCTCTCTCTCTCCCTCTCTCTCTCTCTCTCTCTCTCCCTCTCTCTCTCTCTCTCTCTCTCTCCCTCTCCCTCTCTCTCTCTCTCTCTCTCTCTCTCTCTCTCTCTCTCTCTCTCTCTCTCTCTCTCTCTCTCTCTCTCTCTCTCTCTCTCTCTCTCTCTCTCTCTCTCTCACCCCTCCTCTCCGCGCAGGCCTGGCCGTGCTGCTGGACCGCATGGAGAGGCCCTCCACCACCATCGCCGTGGACGGCTCGCTGTACCAGAAGCACCCGAGGTTCAAGTCCCTCCTGGAGAAGTACACCAGCATGATGGCGCCCAAGAGAAAGGTGAGCGGAGCGGAACTTGACATTCCATGCCCTTTTATTTCACGCACATAACAAAAATCACGTTTACCGGGCCTGTCCGTATTCTTTGCCTATACACTGTGAAAAATATGTCTGTAAGTTTACGACTTTTTTCGTAATTTGTGATTTACAAATGGTGTTGTAAATTTACAATCGAAATCGTAAATTTACGAACGTTTATTTGTGCTCGTTTAAGAACTACAAGTCGATACCAAGTGTCCTTAAAATTTTGTATTTTTACAATTTGATATCGTTACTTTACGACATTTCTCATGGAAAATTTTCCCGTAACTCTTACGAATATTCCTCACAGTGTACTTAGCCGTAGTCTCTGCCGTTTTCAGAGGAAGTTCCTCCTGGCGGAGGACGGCAGCGGTAAGGGCGCGGGGCTGGTGGCGGCCATCGCGGAGAAGCTCCGGCTCCGGAACAACAACAGCAGCAGCCTGTGAGGAGGAGACTCTGGCGAGGCACGCCGCACGTGCACGTGCCCCCACGTGGAAACCCACGTGTGCGAATGTCGCCGCGACGCACTCGCAGGCGTGCAGTGAATCCACACTCGCGCACTCGCAAACGCGCGTGCAAACGTGCGAGTTTTCCAAGACGTTTCACCCACACTCACACACACACACACACACCAGTAAAGCAGGGTTTCCTGTGTGTGTGTGTGTTCGTCGTGCTCTCCTGTGTTGCTGGAACGCTCCGCAGCACGGGCAGCACCCAACGAGAACATCATGTCAACACTGTTAGTTCCTTACAAACAGCGGTGTTCGTATTGCGAAGAATTTGGTTCGTAACGTACAAAGGGTTTGAAGCAGCCATATTACAAACCACTTTTCTTCGTATTATGAAGACCCCTAGTTCGTACTACGAAAGAGCCTCCTTTGTACTACAAACCAGGCTCTTCGTAATACAGAGAATTTGTTTGTATTACAGTGGCTCAGATTCTTTGTGCGTTACGAAGAGCAGTTCTTCGTAAGAAACTTACAGTGAAAATGGGGTCCTCGACAGTCATGATGACGTCCAAGTACCTTAGCTGCAAGGACTGAACTTTGACCAAAAAAAAAGGTTGAAAATGACATGACTTTGAAGTCATTTCGACTTCCAGTGTTCTCCTTGGGGTGGCAGCAGGGAGAGGAGAGGCGGTGCGAAACATTCCAGTCGCTGCGGCCCCGCCCCCGCCCCCACCCCCACCCCGCCCCCCCCCCCCCCCCCCCCCCCCCCCCCCGCCCCCACCCCCCCCCCCCCCCCCCCCCCCCCCCCCCCCCCCCCCCCCCCCCCCCCCCCCCCTGCCCCCCCCCCCCCCCCCCCCCCCCCCCCCCCCCCCCCCCCCCCCCCCCCCCCCCCCCCCCCCCCCCCCCCCCCCCCCCCCCCCCCCCCCCCCCCCCCCCCCCCCCCCCCCCCCCCCCCCCCCCCCCCCGCCCCCTCCCCCGCCCCCACCCCCTCTCCTCGGAGGCGCCCGCATTGCTAGTCATTCGTATTAAGCGGAGCCCGGGCCAGGGGCGACATGACTTTACTGTACATAGGATAAGTAGGCTGTAAAAAGTGTTTTAAGTTTTAATAAGCTCAGAGAGACTACTTGGTGTTTTGATATTAGACTGGCGGCCGCCCGCGGGCGGGTGTAGTGTACATAGCAAGTGTTTTAAGTGTTTCATGGAGCTGTGAGAGTAAGTGTGTATGACTGTGACTGTGCGAGCAAATAGTGCTCTCCCGTCCCAGCGTGTGGACGAGACTCGGGAAAGAAAAGACTGTCATCAGTTATGTCTTCAAAATGTATGTGTATATAAAAAATTAAATACTGTATATTTTCTGAAATTGAAGCGGAAACGGATGTCAATTGAAAGTGTGAGTAGCTTTCACTTCCTACTCAGCGGTTGAAGTAGTGAATGAATGAGGAAGTTGACGTTTTGTTACATTCTTCGACTCGAAGTGCCATACTACAATAATGTGAGCGTTTAGCGTTTCGCGACGGTATCTGTGATGTTATTAAGTGTACGAGCAAAAAGGACCAAAAGGAAATAAATGGCGGAGCGGCTTGCACATTACACGTCTTTATCTATTAAAAAAAAGTCATGAAATTTTATAAAAAGTTTGATACGTTCAGAAAACTTAGGAAAAATTTCATAACAAAACCCGCCCAACGCAGCAGCCAACAGACTGTAACAGGTATCATCGTTGGCATCATTTTATCAACAAATATAAAACATCACAGCACTTATCGTCTCAATTTTACGATTTTTTTTTTTTATTATTTTTTTTAAATTTTTTTTTTTTTTAAGGAAAATGCATATGCTGCACGGCAAACCTAAGGGTGTGAATGTTGCACGCTTGCAGGTAAGTGAACTTTCATTCGTACACTTGTTGTGCTTGTTCAAGTGCAACGGATGGAAGTTCACACACCTACAAGTGTTCTCCACTCACACACTTACACTGTAATCAAAAGTGTTCAACTGACACACACTTACAATTATTGTTGAACACAGTGTTGAACACTTTTAGATGCTTCGTTAAAAAGCCCATGTATTTCATTGAGGACAAAAGTGTTCAACACTTTAGTTGCACACATCCTATAAGCCAATAAATCGGTCTAACACTTGACGCCTCATAGAAAATACATGGGCCTCTTAACTAATCATATTGACGTGTTCAACACTATGCTCAACACTTGTAAGTGTGAGTCAGTTGAACACTTTTGATTACAATGCATGGGTTCACCACAGCTCGCCCAGGCGCTGGATCTCGGCCGCGGCCCAGTCCATGTCCGCGGGGCGCGGCGGCGGGTGGCACGTGGTCACCATGCGGAAGAAGTTGACGTGCTTCTTGTGCGGCAGCGGGCAGTAGCCGACCAGCAGCGTGCCGCTCTTGGCCATCTGCTCCTTGACGGCCGGCGCCACCTGCATGGCGTGTCAAAGAAAATTGAGACAAATTCTCGTGGGATTCCGGCCCCCTCTCGATTCACTGTGAAAAATAGTTGTAGGTTATACAAACATATTTAACGAAATGCAGCTTCGTAGATTACAATGTGCAAACGTTTACGTGATGTTTAGAAGTATGCATTTGGAAAACAAAGGTGCTAAGTCCATTTAAAAGGCACTAACAAAATTTAGTGTTTTGGAAAGGCAACTAAGACTTGCTAAATGTTTAAGAACTATACACCAACTAATGTTTAGTTAGAACTGCCTTGTTTAAAGGTAGGACTTAGCACCTTTAGCTTACCAGCTGCGTATGTATAGAACAAATTTAGTTTTTTGCAAAGGCACTAAGATTCTCGTGATTCCGGCCCTCTCGATTCACTGTGAAAAATACTTGTAGGTTTACGGGAAAATGCCCCAACGAAATGCAGTTGCTTAGCACCTTTGTTTTTCCGGTGTACACACTTCGGCTTGAAATTAATTCACGAGCAAAAAAGGTCCGTCGGAAATTTGCAACATATTTCGTAAATCGTTGTTTACAAAATTTATCGTAAAGCTACAAAGATATTTTTGACAGTGTTGTGCTCACCGTGGCCAGCTGGCCCCACCAGGCCTCGTCCTCGGGCAGGCCCCGCAGCCTCTTGGGGATGTACCAGAAGCACACGTTGGTGCAGTCCTGCGCCTCCGTGGACACCAGCCGGAAGGCGTCGGACGCCACCAGCAGCTGCCGGAAGTACCTGAGAGCAAAGTTGTAGGAACCGGCGTGCGGTTAGCTCAAAATGTTTCAATAACGCCGTGGAATTGCAATTTTCATTTTCGTTTTGGTGCGTTTCTATTTGCGTTACGTTACGTTCCGTTACAACGCCCTGGCCCCCATCTCATCCTACCTGGCGCACTCCATGGCGTTGTCGACGAGCGCGGCCAGGCCGGCGTCCCCGCGCGCCCGCCACATGAGCCAGAGCTTGAAGGCGTCCACCTTGCGGCCGCACTGCACCGACTTGTCCCCCGTGTCCCAGGACACGTCGTAGAACTTGTCCTGCTGGAAGAGGTACTCGGCGGCCGCGGCGTTGCAGCGGTGCAGCAGGCCGGCGTGCCGCACCAGGAACAGGGAGCACTGCAGGGGCGCGCCCAGCATCTTGTGCGGGTTCCACGCGACCGAGTCGGCGCGCGCGAGGCCGGCCAGGCGCGCGGCGTGCTTGGGGGAGAGCAGGAGCGAGCCGCCCCAGCACGCGTCCACGTGCAGCCACACGCCCAGGTCCTGGCACACGTCGGCGAGCTGGTCCAGCGGGTCCACGGCGCCCAGGACGGTCGTGCCCGCCGTCGCGTTCACCAGGCACGGGTGGCGGCCGTCGCGGCGCGCCTGCAGCACGGCGTCGCGCAGCGCCGCGGGCAGCATGCGGCCCGCCGCGTCCGTCGCCACCTTGACGACGCTCGAGGTGCCGAGCCCCAGCCAGTGGGCGCCCTTCAGCACCGAGTAGTGGCTCTGCCGAGGGGGAAACAACTCTGAATTTTGTTGTACAAATGTCGTGAATTTTTGTGAATTTTTGTAAATTTTTGTGAATTGTTGTGAATTTTTGTGAATTTTTGTGAAGTTTTATTGAATTTTTGTGAATTTTTGCTCGAATTTTTCTTAAATTTTTCTGAATTTTTGTGAATTCTTGTGAAATTTTTTGAATTTTTCTGAATTTGATTGAATTTTTCTGAACTTTTACTGAATTTTTCTGAACTTTTACTGAATTTTTCTGAATTGTTTTGAATTTCTCTGAATTTTCCTGAATTACTAGGTGTTCAAAAATTTTTGAGTTGTTTCCCCCTCGGGCTCTGCGCGCGCGGGGGGAGTGGAGTGGACGTGAGCAGTGTCGCCAGGAAAGTAGGCAATGAGTAGCCCAGACACGGTCGAGTAGAGCGGGCTGCATCTACGCCTGCCTACTAGGCAGCACCCTAGCACAGGTGCGTACATGTTGCCTAGTAGGCAGGCGCAGATGCAGACCGCTTTACTCCACTGTGTTTGGGCGCCTTATTGCCTACTTTTCTGGGAACACTGAGATGCAGCCCCCTTTACTGTATTTGGGCGACGTATTGCCTACTCTTCAGGCGCGTGGTACTCACGTCCTCCGAGGTGAAGACGGCGAGCGGCGGCAGCGCGCGCACGCCGTCCGTCTTGACGTTGGGGAAGGCCTTGTAGCGCGCCGCGACCATGCCGTACATGTTGGCGGCGCTTCCGCCTGCGACAGGGAGGCGACAGTAAGCGACTTGGAACAATACACTGTGAAAAATATCTTTGTAAATTTACGATAAATTTTGTAATTTACGATTTACGACATGTTGAAATTTACGACGGACCCCCTTATTTATTTTTTTTTTTTTTTTTTTTTTTTTGCTCGGGAATTAATTCTAAGCCGATACGTAGTGCTTGTAATTTTACGATTTGCAATTGTAATTTTACAACTGCACTTTGTGGAAAATTTTCCCGTTAACCTACAACTTTTTTTTCACAGCGTATAGGCTTTTATTAAAACAGTCTGAAGCCGATTATATTTGTGTTTTTTTTTTCTTTGCTCTCGGGGTGACATTCCTTCTCACCTGGTGTGAAGATGCCGTCGCCATCAGGGAAGCCGACCTTGTCCAGGCAGTGCCGTATCACCTCGTGCTCCACCAGGGTGAAGGCCGGCGCCACCTCGAACGTGTACCTGCGCCGCAGTCGCAGGTGCGGTCAGAGTCTGCGTCCGCCCCGCACCGCCCCACCCCGCCCCGCAGCGCTGCCAGAGAAGTAGGCAATACAGAGCCCAAACACAGTGTGGAGTAAAAGCGGGCTGCATCTGCACCTGCTTACTATAGGCAACATGCACGCACGTCTGATAGCGGTGCTGCCTAGTAGGCAGGCGCAGATGCATCCCTCTTTCAGTTATGCCAGACAAGTAGGCAATAAGTAGCCCAATTACAGGGAAGTAAAGTGGGCTGCATCGGCGCCTGCCTACCAGGCAAACCTTTGCACAGGTGCGTGTACATTGCCTAATAGGCAGGCGCAGATGCAGCCCGCTACACTCACTGTGTTTAGGGGCTACTCACTGCCTACTTTTCTGGCAACACTGCCCGCTTTACTCCACCGTGTTTGGTCTCTGTATTATTGCCTACTTTTCTGGCAGCACTGCCGCCCCGCCCCCGCCGCACTCACTGGCTGGTGTTGAGGGCCTCGGTGACCCAGGCGCCCGCCACGCCGAAGGGGTCCGCTCCGCCGTACAGCTGGTTGTAGAAGTGGCGGCTGCCCGTGCGCACCGAGGCGCGCACCACGTCCCGCACCAGGTCGAGCAGGTCGTCCTCCTCCTCGACGGCGGCGCCGAGCCCCAGCCGCAGCCGCGCCTGCATGGCACATGCATAGCCGGGAGGATAATGTTTGAAACCCTCCTGGATCTCGACTCCATCCCTACTTCTCCCTTTTCTTTGGTCGTGCGGTACGTCCTTTTTAGCCACTCCCTAATGGACCCCAGCCCCACGACCAAAGAGAAGCGAGAAATATGGCCGTACACTGGAAATCCAAGTGTACGAATGTCGCTCACTTGTAGGTGAGCAAATAAATTCACTCACTTGTAGGTGAGCAAATAACCATTCACTCACTTGTACCTGCAAGTGACCGAATAGTTATTTGCTCACCTACAAGTGAGTGAATGGTTGTTCGCTCACCTACAAGTGAGTGAATGGTTATTTGCTCACCTACAAGTGAGTGAATTTATTTGCTCACCTACAAGTGAGCGACATTCGTACACTTGGATTTCCAGTGTACGGCCATATATCTCTTTGGTCGTGGGGCTGGGGTCCATTAGGCAGTTGCTAAAAGGGACATACCGCGTCACCACCAAAGAAAAGGGAGAAATACTGCCGTGCCAGTTAGTGCGATGGGGTTGATATCCAGGAGGGTTTCAAAATGAGCTGCCGGGAGGACAATAAGGAAGGCGAGCGCCTGGCTCGCGTCACGAGCGAGATGACAACGAATGTGACAGGTAATGTCACGCTGCCGGCTGGAGCCGAGCCTGGAGGCTGAGCAGCTGCTGAGCCGTGCTGAGCACGCGCACGCGCACGAGGCGGCGGGGAACCGGTTCCATATCAGCCGGGCGGCCGGGCGGCACGCGGGGCAGAGCCTGCCGGCCGGGCCGGGCACGAGTCGCTTACAGTGTCCCTCGTAAAGAGAATGCGGGAGTACGGACGGAAACCTGGGCGACAGGACGGCTCTGCGATCTGCGCGGCGTGGTGGTGGTCAGGCTCGCGGGTGAGGAGGGGCCGACCTTTGCCAGCCCCCGCCCCCCGGCCCGCCCCCGCCCCCGCCCCCGCCCCCGCCGCACCACCTCAGCACCGCGGCCCGACTTGGCAAGCATCCTCGTCTCGCTCGATCGCACTGCCATCCTGGGGCAGGGTAGCCTGTTGCCAACGACGGCAGCCGCTGCCGGAGGCATGTCATCGCCGGTGTTGCCGGAAAAGCAGGCGATGAACAGCCCAAACGCAGTAGAGTAGAGCGGGCTCCTTCTGCATACTAGGCAATATGTACGCACCTGTGCTAGGGTGCTATGCCTAGTAGGCAGGCGCAGACGCTGGCCGCTTTACTCCACTGTGTTTGGGCTATGGATTGCCTACTTTTCCCACAACACTGGTCATCGCCTCTTCCCTACCGCTAGCAGCCCTGCAGTACAGTCCGGCAAATCACTGCACGGTCGGGCACTTGTTGGTGACGGGCCGGAGCCGGGCACTTCAGCACTAGCGTCTCGCGTCTCTCAGGGCGTCGCCCCGGCCGGACGCGCCCGGGCAAAACCGGCACATGAGCCCCGCCCGAACCTGAGCCCGGAAGGCTCGCTGCAGAGGCGACCTGGGCCAGATATGAGTCCAAGAGGGTGGGTTGGTGTACCGAGGTCTCTTCCCAGGTTCGGCCTGATGTCAAGGTTGCACCTGACCTAGGTGTGGACCTACGCGTCCCGGGCTCAGGTTCGGGCGGGGCTCATGTCGGTTTTGCCCGCGCCCGCGGTGAACAAGACCACCCCTTTCCTGCTGCCACCGCCGCTCACTCACCCGCAGCTGCTCCGGGTGCTCGAAGCGGACGACGGGGTCGCCGGGCTGCGGGGCGGTCGCGGGCGCGGGCTGGCCGGTGAAGCCCTCCGCCCGGAGCACGGCGACGACCCTCTCGAGGAAGTCGTCGTGGCCGCGGCCGGCCTGGCGGCTGATCTCCGCGTCCGCGTCCATACCGGCGAGGAGGCAGCGGAGACTGGACGACCGCTCCGGCGAGGTGAGGCAGCCTCTAGCCTCCGCCCCGCCCCGCCCCGCCCCGCCCCGCCCCGCCCCGCCCCGCCCCGCCGGTGAACGGTACGTCATGCGGTCGTCGGGGCGGAGCCGCCAGCAGGTGAATGGAGAGAGAAAAGTCGCACCGAAGCGAGCCAGAGTGGGAGTGAGGGGGGGGGGGGGAGGCGTTGGCGCGGACCGCAAGCAGCCCTCCTGTAGGACCTCAGGTGGACCCGGTTGGCGAGTCCTCGCGATTGGCAGGAGGGCGCGGGGCGGGGCGGGGCGTCTGCGTGGGGCTTTCCTGACGGACGCCCTCGGGGTGGGGCTGCGCCTTATACCAGTGCTGCCTGGAAAGTAGGCAAGAAGTAGCCCCCGAACACGGTGGAGTAAAGCGGGTAGTATGCTACCCACCCACTAGGCAAGCCTTCGCACAGGTGCGCGCAGTGCATGTTGCCTAGTAGGCAGGCGCTGGTGCAGCCCGCTTTGCTCCACTACTATGTTCTGGCTGCTTATTGCCTACTTCTGGCAACACTCTCCACGACCCGCCTTTCCCCGACCACGCGCCCGCCGAGTCGAGTGTAGGCAACCCGCTCCACTGGGGTGTCGCGCTGGTGCTCTGCACTGTGCGCTGAGAGTGAGTAAGAGTGAATAGGTTCCGCAGTTTTACGTCCATCTGGAGTTCGGAAATGAGCGGAAAAGTGGGGAAAATTGATCCTTGAAAATCTGATTCCCCCCCCCCCCCTGAAATAAATATATCACAATTAAGAGCGAAATTTGCGCAGTCTTCTGGAACAGAGCAGCGCTCAAGGGTGAGCCATTCGTGAAATGCTTGGTTTAATATCTTTGCCGCTCAGCGACAAAATGGTACTTATGGGGATTTTATGAACTACCGAACCCTTTTGCGGCGAAGGCGGCTTTGGCTTTGGCGCCACCTAGCGGAAGTTGTACGGATCTGGCAACCCTGGCGCTGCGCTGCGAATAACCGAATAACCTCTACTCGCAGCAGAAAGCTGTTCGTGTTGTCGGCCATGTTGGGATGCCCGTCGTGAAAGCCAGCCCTTCACGAGTTTTCTAAATACTGAAGAATTCCAGCCCGTCGACTTGCACTATGTAAGATTCTACCTTGTGCTTCGCTAAGAAATTTCCTTGCGTTTTCCGACGTACATTACGGATTCGCCCAAAGCTCGGGGAAATGCAGGGAAAGAAAGCGTTTTCAGAGTGCTGTTGTAGGCCTACTAACAGCACTCGCGATATGTTTTCTTCCAAAGATGTGTTTATTTTCGCGTTTCCACTACTATTTCATCCATGGCAAGCACTGATTTCTTCGTCGTCAGTGAATGCTCGGCCGCCGCGCCTCTACCGTTTCCCATCTGTGCAGTGCGTTTCCCAACCCCCTTTGTGTTCTGTGGCTCCTCAATGGCGAATTGTATTGCTGTGGCAGGTGTTTATTATTATTATTACAATTATTATTACTATTATTATTATTATTACCATATAAGTATACGTTATGTTCTCCGCATGAATGACGTTTTACGTGAAGGGCAGAGCGTTTTACCAGCTGGAAGCAGATTTCTACACTTAAGATAATATAGAACTTGCTGCAAACATATAGTGACACTCATTAAAATTTCAGCTGAAACATTCATACTTATTACTAGGCGTTAGAAAAAGGTCCTCAAGCCACTTTATTTTTTCAAGGTCTCTGTAACATCCTTACTGAATTGACCAGCTACCCCTTTAAGTTTGTTGCAACTGTAAGTATGGCTACAATATTGCTACATGTTGCATACAAATTCCAGAATCCTAGTCCCCTTAGAGATTAAATGAGAAGTTTTTTTTTTTCCTTTTCTTTCTTTTCTCCACCAACACTCATTTTTGCAATGAAATATCAGAAAGCTGTAGGCACATTTATAACTGTTTGACTAGACCTTACAAAGGATCTTAAATATTTTAATTACATAAGTTGCTATTTACATCAGTATTTTGATGGCATATTTGTTTCTGGTAAGTAGTATTCAAATTTAGGGTAAGAGAATAGTAGTAAGTTATCCCAGTGTTGGTTATGTCGAAAACTTTCAACCAGCACTGGGGGCTGGAGAACATCCAGTGAAGACTTATCCACATTTACCTATACAATTATACAACAATCCAATATTTTTCAATGCTACTTTCTTCATGTACTTATTGGTTTTTGGATCAAGCTAAAGGCTATCACAAACATCTGAAATTCTATTTCTTATGAAAAATTAAGCTAGTGCATCAAATTTGTGCAAATATATTTTAAGTTATCACATGAAGATTTAAAAAATTAAAGGTGTCTACAAAGATGAACGGTAAGAGAAGGATGCAACATTCATCATCACAGAAATTATAACTTTTCTTGAGAGGTTCAGCCCACTGTTATTATAGTTGTATTCTTAACAATCAGTTTGCCCTCATTTATCTGATGAGATATTGTTATCCATCTTTCTCTGTCAGAAATTTATTTCTTTATATTTTAAATATCACTATAATGGTCCCTCATTCCACTGTTAAGTGGGTTTTTCAACTTGCTTGCTTTTGTGCAACACAGTTGTTCACCTCAATCAATTTGGTTTTGCTTTGGGTTTGTTTTCAGGGTTTCTACCTTTTCCCAATGATGACTGCATAGTTAAATATTACCAGAACTAGATAAAATCACATAATGGAAGGGTACTTCAATATTGGAGGATCTCATCATGTGTTTGATGATTTTGATATTGAAGGGAAGAAATCTTTTGATGATGTAAAGCAAAATAATGTTAAACAGAAGGTTTGTTTGCTAAAATAAATTTCATACTGTCTCTAAGTGAAAGCTAACTTGGTGACTTTTCTATATTTTAAATTCTGTAATTATTTCAGCCTGTGCCTGTGCCAAAAAGTCAGCCATCACAGGAGGAAGCAGACAAGAGTCGTCTCCTGGAACTAAAAGTAGACCTTGACAATGGTGCAGTGGGCTATGTATTCTCTGTCTCCGGAACAGGCTACAATGCTCAGTGGAAATGTCATGTTTGCGACATGACATTTATGGGCATTAAGAACTTACTTTTCCATGAGAGAAGCATGAACCACTCATCTCTAATGCAGGTCTCAAAGCACCATGCAACTCAGTTTGTAAGAATGGAGAAAAAAGGTAAATCAGGGGACATCTTTGTGAGTTTCTGTCAAGGTTTTTGAAATGTAATGGAATCAAGTCTAAAGTGATACTGTTTTCATTTAGATGGAGAGCCAGGCCCACCAGGAGTTGATGAAAATGATGAGGAGGCCAATCCTCCTGTTCTCACTCATATTCAGAGCACTCTAGATGACCACAAGTCATCACCATTGATAGGCCTTGAATATGTTGTTGAATTGAATGATGACTACGAAAAGGAGCCAGCTTATGTATGCATGCTGTGTGATAAGAAGGGTGATCCTCGAACTGTTATGGCTCATTTGGTTAGCTATAACCATCGATTAAAATATTTAGTAAGTTTTAAGTTAGACCTTTTTGTAATTTTTAAAAAAAAAAATTATTCTGGAAGTCTATAATTTTGACAATTCTTGATTCTCAGGAAAGACATTTTCCCATCACCTATAATGCCATCAACTCTTTACCAAAAACTGTTGGTGCAAGACGAGGCCTGGCAGAAATTGTGACTCGAATTTCTAGTGAAATGGAAGAAAAATTAGGAAGATTACGTCCTGTGGCAACAGATGGAAGACATTTTGAAGAGAATCGTTTTGATCTGATGTGTTCTATGAACAAGGGCAAACATTTCATGTAAGCTTCATCATTAATTTATTTGATCATATCCCACCCCTTTTTTTATGTCTGAAATTAATTTTTCTCTGAATTGTTTTCATTTTATTTTCAACAAGCTGTTATTTTGCTTTCCAGTGAGACCCCAGACAATACATTTGTACATTTGGTAGATCGTGAGCTTTTGACAGCTGCAGCCATGAAAAATGAAGGTATGGGAACGTCTATTCCTCTTCTGTCAAATGTTATGTTGTTAGGATCAATTCTAGCATCAGATCCTTACCTTAAAATTTCAAAAGTGAAATGTTAACTGTTTATTGTACATTCACTGTTTGTAAAGTTTGAAACTATATGATTGTACTATTTGCTGTTGTGTTTACATGTAAAACATTAAATTTCTAGAAAGTCCTGGCCCTGATGGAATTACTTCCTCTAAAGCCTCAGATAAAAATAAACCAGCAGTAAACTGCATTGAAGAAGATGATGAAATTGAATTTCAAGGGTATGAACATGGTGTTGTTAATTTTTGCCAGCATGTAATTTATTTGAAGTTTATTTATAAGTGGTGAAACTAAATCCAAAATATTACAGGGCTTTTGTTAAAGGAACACGTGTTCCCTCTACTCGGCAGCTTCGTATTCGTAAAATATCAGTTGAAGGTGAAGATAAAGCATCTGAAGGTGTTGTTAAATCTCAAACAAAGCCCAGTAAGTAAACAATCTTTGTGTTGTGCAGTGTGGACCGCCTTGCTCTTAATCTTACTTATTTTTAGTGATTATAATAATTATTATCATCATTTTCTGAAGATATATTTTTAAAACGATTTAATTATTTGTTCAGCATCAGCAACTAAGAAAGAAGATGATGCGTGCTCTCTATCATCTATCTCTAGTGCTAGTTCATGCCCTAAAGATGAATTTGGAAGAGATTTACGGCTTTCTCGTTCAAGATCGCGTTCAAGATCCGGCTCTCGTTCTCGTCGGCGAAGAAGATCTCTATCTAGGTCTCGATCTAGAGGTCGATACAGGCGCTCCAGATCACGGTAGGTTCTGTTTATTAAATTAGAAATGTCGGGTGTTACAACAGTAAAGCACAGTGCCAATCTCGAATCAGGTCGTGGTCAAGAAGTAGAAGGTCGCGATCCCCTTACGGGAGAGGTCGGCGGCAAAGAAGTCCACGAAGACCTGGTGAAAGCAAAAAAGACGACAGAAAGAGATCAAAAGAGAGGTAAGTCAACCCATTAAACAGGATGATGTTCTATCAACCTAACACAATCCTCATCCCTTACACTGTTTTAAACTTTTGTTTCCTAATCTGCCCTGGTCTGTTACAGGTCTGCTGATCTTTCTGCAGAAAAGGCTAAGTGGGAAAAATTCCGTGAGGAATTAGCAACTGTTGAAAAAGAAATGCTAGAGACTTTAGCACACCATGAAAAAAATCCTGAGAAGCACCCTAAGTACCCAGAGGAGTGGAAGTTGTTTTGGAACAAGCGGTACAAGGTACATCTAAGATTGCCCCTTGAAATTAAATATTTCCAAAATGTGAAATCAATTAAATTTCTACAAAATACATATTTAAAAAAAAGAAGAAATTATTTATGCTTATTTATTTTTCCTTACAGGAACTGCAAGCTAGTGGCAAAGACCCCAACAAGCATGACTTCAAGCCCGAGTGGATAGAGTTTTGGAACCGTCGGATGAGGGAGTTGCACGAGTCGGACTTCATGAGGAGGAAGGAGGAGCTTCGCGAGAAGCTCGGCCTGCCCGCCGACGAGCCCAAGCCGCACTTCAACCGGCGCAAGAAGTTTATCCGCGACGTGGACGGCCTGCCGGTGGAGGTGACCGGCCCGGGCGGCGCCAAGCAGCACTCGCGCTCGCCCAGCCCCTGGGAGGAGGGCATGGGCCCGGGCGCGTACGCGGCCAGGGAGCGTGAGCGTGAGCGTGACAGGGAGCGTGACAGGGAGCGTGACCGGGAGCGTGACCGGGACCGGGACCGTGACCGTGACTTCCCCCCCGGGTACCGCCAGGCGCGGGCCGAGTGGCGCGCCGAGCGCTCGCCGCCGCCGCTGCCCCGCATCATCACCGTCCTGCGCATACTGACCGCCCTGGAGGAGCAGCTGGGCTCGCTCGGGCCGCGCGTCAACGCCAGCCTCTCGGAGGCCATCGCCATGGAGAAGACCACCAACTCGGACGCCATGCTGCGCGACGGCGACGTGGTGGTGCTGCTGGAGACGGTGCGGGAGAAGTTCCGCGGCCAGCTGCTGGCCGGCATCGTGGAGCGGAACCACGTGAACGCGACGCGTAACGCGATCGGCGCCATCGGGGAGCTGCTGTACCGCGCGCCCGCCATCCTGGAGAGGCTGCCGCCCGCCCCCGCCCCCGCGCCCGCCCTCGTCCTGACCCCCGCCGTCGTGCACGTGCCCGCGCCCGTCGTGCCGCGCGTCGCCCCCGCCCCCGCGCCGCCCGCCCCGCCGCCCCCGGCCCCCGACCCCGTGAGCGTGCCCGGCGTGGGCGCCGTGGACAAGGTGGCCATCGCCCGGGAGATCGCGGCCGCGCTCGTGCTGCAGGGCAAGACGGACGTGTCGGAGGCGGAGCTGGAGCAGCTCGTGGCCGCCGTGGTGGGCATGGCGCAGGCCAAGGCCGAGACGGAGCAGGCCCAGGCCCAGGCCCAGGCTCAGGCTCAGGCTGTAGCGCAGGCGCAGGCCGAGCCGGCGCAGGTGTCCCCGCCCGTGGCCGCTGCGCCGAGCAGGGCTGCCGAGTCCCCCGCGAAGATAGGCGGCCCCGGCCCCGCCCCCGCCCCCGCCCCCACGGCTAAGCCTGCCCCTCCGGCTGCGCAGGTACGGTTCAAACCGTGGGCGGGAGCGTGTTGCATAATGGTGCTTTTAAAATATCTGGAAAAGTTAAAGTTTTCCTTCTAAAAATAAAAGTTTTTACTTAGATTTTTTTTTTTAAATTAAAAAATTATAGGGGAATGAAAATTTGAAGAAGAAAAGAAAATATTTTAACTTTCCCAAGTTTTTATTCGCCCCTTTGAACACCTCTTGACAGTTTTTCACTCATTGTTATTTACACTTACTTGGTATGTGCAGGCCTAATTTTTGTCGTTTTCTTTTCCCCCTCAGGCGGCTCCGGAAGTCTCCGGCCTGCAGTTGTTGCAGTCGGCCTACGATGCGGACGAGGTCAAGGGGCGGAAGACCCCAGCAGACGGGGCGGCGGCCCAGGCGCACAGCGCGCCGTGCATAGCGGGCTCGAACCCACCGCCCGGGCCCTCCGCCACCGCGGGCCTCACCGCGGCGCAGGCCATAGACGCCTATGTAGACGAGCTCACGGAGACCGACCTCAGGCTCCTCCTGCAGAGTTTCAAGGACCTTCCGCTGGACGAGCAGCACGGCCTGATTAGGTACCTGAAGAAACTCGAAGCTACCGACCCTGTCAGGGTAGAGAGACTGCGGAAGTATGTGAATCTGGGCCCAGGATCAAATGCTAAATCTGCCCCAAAGACGACGATACCTGTGGAAAAGCTGCAGGCCTTGGCAAAGGTGGGTCAGTCTGGGCGACTGTCGCCTTTCTCCTCAAGACAGCAGAGTCGTAATCCAGCTCAGTCTGAAGCGCAGAGGCCTCCTGTGCGTATGGATTCTGATTCTGATGATGACTATACTTTTGATGATGTGTGCAAGGCTGCAAAAGCTAAGGTGTCAGCACACGAGGCCGCAGAGGCTGTGAAGAAAGAAAAAGAGGAGGCTAAAAAGAGACTTGAGCGAGAAGAAATGAACAAAAAGATAGAGGAAGAAAAAGCCAAAGCACAGCAAGCCTTAAAAGCCATCGAAGACAGGGAAAGAGAGCAGCAACGGATTGTCAAAGAGAAGGAAAGGATGGAACGTGAAGCAGCCCTGACAGTTGGTGCTGCTAACTGGGCTGCCCTCTCTTCAAACAGCACGGCTGCGGGCTCTCTTGGTATCTCTCAGCACTCGCTACCTCCTCCCCCTGTCCCACCAGCTGTTGCCTTGCAAAACATGTACAACTCTGGCTATGGGGAACTGGGAGGTCCAGCAGCCTCAATGGGAATGGGTAATTTTAGTGGAACCCAGGCATTCTTCGGATCCAACTCCTACAATCAGTTTCCACCCAGAGACGCAGGTTACGACCAGCAAGGTGCATTCTATCAGGGTCAGCAAAACAGTAATGGAATGTACCAAGGACAGTCTGGTTCATTTAATTCCCAAGGGTTTGGAGGGTACGGTAGCAATCCCTTATACCAGCAACCTCCTCCCCAACATCAAGGACAGCAGGGTTACCCTGTCGCACCCTATGGAAATCAGTACCATTATTGATAGCAGTGTATACCTAATTGTTCACAATGTTTTTCATTTGTTTGAGAAAGCAGAATTAAGCAGTTCCTTGATTTTTGTCTTCCCACGTGTTAATTGTTGACAAATAGGTGGCACAGTGTGTGAGCTTTTTAATTTACCATACTGTGCCATCTATTTGTTGACATCTTGCACTTGTCTTGTCAGTATCAGCATAAATTTGTGGGTTTTCAACTAAGCACTTTGATATCTGTGATTTTGGATGTACCATGGATTGCTTGTACTCCATGTGTTAAGACCAATTTGTGACTGAAATTAAACATTAATGTATTCAATACACATTGAGAGTTTGAGAGAAAAACTATGACTCGATATGCTCGTTATCATAAAAATGCAGTATATTTTAAATTGATCATTCTGTTTTTTTTTTCTTTAGGTTTTTTTGTTAAGTTAAATTATCTAATTCAATTTTGATAGGCTCTATGCCTTACTCTAAAACTAGAAAATAGATATTTCCCCCTGGTGTTAACATTCCTCTACAAATTGTGTGGAAAAACTAATTTCTTAACGCACAATGGGGCTTATAAAATTATACCTTTAAGGAAAACTTTGTTTCCTTACAAAAGAAGATGTGGAAATAAATTGTAATTAATTTTAATTTTTACAGGATATTTTCAGCTTGATTCTCTTTAGTAGTTGATCATGTTTTGTGGCAGGCCATTTTCAGCTTGACATGGAGAATTGCAGATCTTCATTACTTTGTCTCACTAATCACATATTCAGTAATACCACTGCCTGTGTAAGTAAACTTAATTTAGATACCTTTTTCAGACTTTATTTTGTTCAGCATGTCCATAGAAGAAATGATCAGTGGTGATTGAAGAAGTATCACCTTAGTGGGAGATTTTTTTTTTTTTTTTTATATTGTGATTTAGTCTACCTTTGTGATGTACTGTTGTCATGTGTTGTTTGTTGTAATGTGAATAAAGTACACCCTAATTTTATTGCCTATTACAGGAAAATACTGTTAAGTAAATAATTTTTTACTCTTTCCTTTGAAATTTAATAAACGTTCATATGAGTTGATAATCTACAGAACAAATATTACAACCACATGATGGCTATAAACAAAGGAAATACTTCTCATCATTACTTTTATTTTATTGCAATTTTTTGTTTACTTCCTCCTAATACATGATACTCGGTGGAACCCATGCATACAGTTATTTGCGGCATTACTTTTTCTAATAATTATCCTCAGCAATATTCATTATTCTCTTTGACAAATACTCATTTAACCACAGTCATAAGTCATTAAAGACCGTATTTTAGTGCATCTCCACAAACATGTAGATTACACATTGAGTGTGGCATGAGGGAGTCACGCTTTATCTGTTTTTCAACCTCAGAAACAATTACTGTTCAAACATATAGGAACATGGTGGTGTGTGCAGTAAAACACTGAAAGTTGAGACAAAAACATTTGGAGTTTCTAATTTTAATTAGAGACCAGAAGACATTTAAAAGAAAAAATAAAACGCGCTGTGTACGTGTGGCGGAGCGATTTATTCCGACGGTTTTTCTCCACGGACCTTTCCCTTTCTGTTGTTGCAGGGGGGTGGAATTAGTCGGGCACCACGGAGAGGGGGGCGGCGGCCGCTGGTCGCTCGTGGAGGGGGTCCTGTCGAGCCGATGGTGAAACCTCCGTGATCCTGGGCGAGGCGCTCCGCCCCCGAGACGCGCAGACGACACCCCGGCTCCTGGCCCCGGCGGACCACTAGAAGACACTTACGCCCCCTCCCCTCTTCACCGCGCGCTCTTGGAGCGCCAAAGGTAACGAAAAGAAATGTAAACGTTTTTTTTTCTCAGGCACACTCCGCGTTGAGCCGCAGCGGAGGAGAGACACCCGGCGCAGCTGCAGGTAAGGGCACTTGGACTTCCCTTCCCTTGCAGAGGCTGCTTGTACCGTGCCGGCTGGTGCTGGCCGAGCTGGGGCCTTCTGATCACCCTAATGAGTTAAAATAAACTGGAATTTGTCTCGAAATAAATAAATAAAATATGACAATTTCAGTTTTTCTTTGTATTTTATTTCACAACCCTCCCTCCTTTTTCACCCACTCTTCTGCATACATTTTGTTGGGGGGAAAAATAGGGGAGGAAAGGGGGGCGGGATTTGTTCCTAAACATTTTTTGCCGCAGCACCTCCTTAAACGAGTAGTTTTTCTCGGTGTGCATGCTGGTAAAAATCTATCAACGCTAGAGGGACTGTCCTTGTCGTAAGGACATGAAATTATGTACAACGGCTGCCTCCTAACGAGAACACTTGAAGTCAATAAATGACTTCAAAGTGATATCATTCTGACCTTTTTTTTTTGGTCATAGTTATTGTCCTTCAAGATAGGTACTTAGACGTCATAATGACTGTCAACGACCCCATTTTGACCCCAATTTTGACATTATGTTGTTGGGGCTAGAGGTCTTTTGAGGCCTTCGGTTCATAAGCGAAGTGATAATGTGGGTGACTTTGGCTGCTCGGCTCGGCTCGGAGCCTTGCTTCCCGGCCGGTCGTCCCACCGAGCACCGAGAGAATAGACTATCTATCTCCCTCGCACTCACGGGCAAGTGTATTCTTCTCACTCATTTGGTGTACTAAACTCTCGGCAGTCCCACCATAGCGCTAGTGGTCGCAACTAGTGGCGGTGCGCCGGCCGCCGGGTCCGTCTGCTCTGCTGTGTCGTGTGTCGTGGTGCAGTAGGACGCGGACCGGCACCGCGACCGCGCCGACGCCCGCCGACGGTCGCTGTCGAAGCGCGAACTTGATGTAAGTGACGTCCTTGGAGGCGGGGGCGGGGGCGGGGCAGTGCGCGGCCCAGCGCAAGGTGCTGGCGGGGTCGTGTTGGGGAGGTTATGGCGCCCAGCTGAGCGTGAGCGAGCCACCCCGGCCGGCGCGTGCGCACTGGCGCGCGCGGGGGTGCGCCAGCGAGGCGCGGGAATATTCAAACGCAAGCGCGAGGCTGTCAGCAGCGAGAGGCGGGAGGGAAACCAACTCGCCCCCGTTACTACTGCTGAGCTGTCTTCAGCATTATTTTAACTAGAAAATAGTTAGTGCTCTGTTAAGTTCTTCAGTTAATGTTAACATAATTTAATTTAAAAATCAGTTGTTTTTCATTTTATTATTCTGTTTCTGGGTGCCTCTGTTGTTTTACAGTATTTAGTTTGTTGAAAAACAAATTTCATCCCATACCTAAATGGGGTTTTACCTAGTTGAATAACCCTGTTACTGTTCTATTTCATTGACTTTAAATCTTGCTGTGTTTTGTTTTTGGGTGGTGCCCCTCCGCCGCCCCCCCCCCCCCCCCCTTAAATCGCGCCCGCCGAAATCTCTCTGAGGGAAAAAAAAAACATGCCTGCGCCCCTGCGAGTTAGCGTACGATCTGTCCCAAACTTAATACTGGAAAAACAAAGGTGCTAAGCAACGCCTTTCCTGGGGCGCTCAAGTCAAGTGCCTTTCCTGGGGCACTAAAGGTTAGTGCCTTTGCAGAGGCACAAAATTTGTATGGAGCTCATATGAAGCTGATCAGCTCAGCTAAAGGTGCTAAGTCCTACCTTTAAAAGGCACCAAAGAAATTTAGTGCCCTTAGAGAGGCACTAAACATTAGTGCCTTTCCAAAGGCACTGAATTTTGTTAGTGCCTTTTAAAGGTAGGACTCAGCACCTTTGTTTTTCCAGTGAAAGTTTGATATTATTGATAATTTTGTTGTCTCCCCGCGACAGTGTGACGATGGGGAGCGGAGGCGCCACGGAGCAGGAGGCGGCGGGGCCGCGGCTGGTGGTGGCGGACGTGGACACGGGCGTGGACGACGCGCTGGCGCTGCTGCTGCTGCTGGCCGCGGACGCGGCGGGCGAGGTGCGCCTGCTGGCCATCACCTGCACCGTGGGCAACACGGACGTGCAGCACTCGGCGCGCAACACCCTCAGGCTGCTCAGGGCCGCCAACAGGCTGGACGTGAGTGCTACGCGCTGCACAGTGTGAATTCACTGCAAACCGAAGTGTGTACTTAGTACACACATATAGGTGTGTACTTGCCATAGTACGCACTTATTTGACGTGTACTTGCCATAGTACACTCGTATATTTGTTGGCATTTAAGTGTGTACTATGGCAAGTACACGGCAAATAAGTGTGTATCTATGGCAAGTACACACCAATATGTGTGTGCTATCGCAAGTACACACGTATGTGTGTGTGCTTACAAGTACACACCTATGTGTGTGTACTAAGTACACGCTTGGGTTTGCAGTGAATTCACTGTTAAACTAAGTGTTCAACTGCTCAACACTTGTACGTGTGCAACTTCCGGCCTAGCACGTGCAAGTGCGCAATCGGCAATTGCGTGCAATTTCACGTGTTTAACTCGCCAGTGGTACACTTCTAAGTGTTTAACTCGACAATTGTGCACTTGCAAGTCTTCAACTGCTTCAACAAGGATAGTGTTGCACGGTGCAGTTGAACACTTGCAAGTGCATGACTGTTGAGTTCAACACTTACAAGTGTGCAACATGCGAGTTTGACACTTGCAATTGCACAACGGCCGAGCTGCACACTTGTGCTTGCTAGGCTGGAAGTTGCACACATATACAAGTGTTGAGCAGCAGTTGAACACTTGGTTTAACAGTGAAGCTGACAAGAAAAACAACCCTGTAGCTCAGCGGGTGTGCCGCCGTGCCGACAGGTCCCGGTGTTCGTGGGCGCGGACACGCCTCTGGTGTCGGAGAACATGGCCATCCGCCAGGAGCAGTACCACGGCAAGGACGGCTTCGGCGACCTCGACCACGAGGTAGGTGCGGAGGTGCCAGACACCCCTAACATGTGAGCCCTGTTTTGTGCGGCGTTTTCGTCACGTTTTGCTTACACGTTATACCGCCTTAACGTTATACCGCCTTAACGTTATACCGCCTTAACGTTATACCGCCTTAACGTTATACCGCCTTAACGTTATACCGCCTTAACGTTATACCGCCTTAACGTTATACCGCCTTAACGTTATACCGCCTTAACGTTATACCGCCTTAACGTTATACCGCCTTAACGTTATACCGCCTTAACGTTATACCGCCTTAACGTTATACCGCCTTAACGTTATACCGCCTTAACGTTATACCGCCTTAATGTTACGCAGTTGTAACGTTACGCCGCCGTAACGCTATCCTGCCTTAACGTTACGCCGCCTTACCGTCACGTCGTAACTCAAACGTTACGCAGTTTTAACGTTCTGCCGCCTTAACGTTATGCTGCCTTAACGTTACCCTGCCTTACCGCCCCGTCGTTGCTCCAACGTTACGTTGCTTTAACGTGTCGCGCCGATTTAACGCTTCGTTGTTTCAACGTTACGTCTCTCTAACGTTACGCTACGTTACGTTGGTTGGCCCTCCCTCCCCCAGGCGTTCCCCGGTGACGACGCCGCCCTGGACGGGCTGGTGCAGGAGGAGAGCGGCGTGGTGGCGCTGCACCGGCTGACGCGCCAGCACCGCGGCCAGGTGACGCTCCTGTGCCTCGCGCCGCTCACCACCGCCGCCCTGGCCGTGCGCACCTACCCGACCTTCCGCCGGGACCTGCGCGAGCTGCACATCATGGGCGGCAACACCATGGGTAACGTTACCCTCCAAGTGTATACGAATGTCGCTCACGCACTGTCAAAAATATCTTTGTCAATTTACGACTTTTTTTCGTAATTTGTGATTTACAAACGGTGTTGTAACTTTACGATCGGAATCGTAAATTTACGAAAGCCTATTTGTGCTCGTTTAAGAATCACAAGTCGATATCAAGTGTCCTTATAATTTTGTGATTTTACAATGTGATATCGTAACTTTACGACATTTCTCATGGAAAATTTTCCCGTAACTCTTACAAACTTATCTCACAGTGCTTGTAGGTAAACAAATAAATTCATTCACTTGTAGGTGAGCAAATAACTATTCGGTCACTTGTAGGTACAGTACAAGTGGGTGAATGTTTATTTGCTCACGTACCGGGCGTTTCATAAAAGACGCAGGTGCGGGCGGGTTTGCCTACCCAAGGGGCTATGGCGCCTTACGGGGAGATCGGGTAGGCAAACCCGCCCGCACTTGCGTCTTTTATGAAACGCCCGGTACAAGTGAGTGAATGGTTATTTGCTCACCTACATGTGGGCGACATTCGCACACTTGTACTTCTAGTGAAGTGCAGAGTGGCGGTGCGGGGGACGCTAGACGTAACGCTTGTGCTCGCCACCAGGCCACGGTAACGTCACCTCGACGGGCGAGTTCAACTTCGCGTGCGACCCGGAGGCGGCGCACATCGTGTTGGAGAGCGTGACCTGCCCCGTGACCATCACCCCCTGGGAGACGTGCGCCCAGAGCCCCATCGACCTGGTAACGCACCGCGCCGCGCCGCGCCGCGCCGTCAAACATTATGACATTTATTTTTGAAACGTGACCGCTGGAGATACCAGAGCGAGGATCCTCGCCCTCAGGAGAGCGAGATATTTTCCCTCTCTCTGTGAGAGCGAGGTGTGTTTTTCTGACTTGATCAGAGCAATAAATTCAAAAATCTCGCCCTGTTTGAGCGAGGATTGGGAAACCTCGCCCTTTTTGAGTCAGGATTTTTATCCTTGATCTCATTCAATTTGAGTCATGTTGCAGATTCTTTCTCAATAAGAGCGAGGTTCCGTAAGTCTCATACTTAAATGGGACAGCGAAAAAATAGCTCGCGCTCTTATTAGATCAGACATCTCACTCTTGGATTTGCTGTGGACAAGTTTGAAAAAAATAAATGTCAAACATTAAAAAAAAAAAAAATAAAACAAATTTTATTTTTTTCGAAAAAAAAATAATTTACTAAAATTTTTAAAATTTGAAAGTTTGAAAGTTTTTTAAATTATTAATTTCAAAAAATTGAAGTTTTCTTCTCAAATTTCTCCTAAGTCTCGCAAATTTCGAAGTTAACCTCTAGCGCCGTTGTTGGGGTGGTTCGTGTCTAGGGATCTAAATATGGGAAAGTTTTCCCAGACAAACCCTGCCTGCCTACTAGGCAAACTGCAGTACGCGGGTGTAGGCATGTTGCCTACACTGGAAATCCAAGTGTACGAATGTCGCTGCCTTGTAGGTGAGCAAATAAATTCACTCACTTGTAGGTGAGCAAATAACTATTCACTCACTTGTAGGTGAGCGAATAACCATTCACTCTTTTGTAGGTGAGCAAATAACTGGGTCGGTCACTTGTAGGTACAAGTGAGTGAATGGTTATTCGCTCGCCTACAAGTGAGTGAATTTATTTGCTCACCTACAAGTGAGTGAATTTATTTGCTCACCTACCAGTGAGCGAATGGTTATTCGCTCACCAACAAGTGAGTGAATGGTTATTCATTCACCTACAAGTGAGCGACATTCGTACATTTGGATTTCCTGTGTAGTTACACCCAGAAAATGTGATCCTTGAAACAAGGCTAAACGCGTTGATTCAAGGAAAAAAAAATTACAAGGAAATATTAAACCCAATTTCTAGGAATTTTCTTTGAGTCAAGGATTTTTTATTCCTCAGTTTTAAAGATTATTCCTTATTTTAACGTATTTAACATCATGTTAAGGAAAATATCCTTGATTCAAGGATCAGATTTTCTGGGTGTAGGCAGGGTTTGTCTATGAAAGCTCTCCCCTACTCAGCCCCCTGTCTCGTGCCAGGACTGGCGGCTGGGCACGCTGGCGGCGCGCGGCGGCGGCCTCGCCCTGGAGCTGCTGACGGCGGCGGACCGCAGCCTGCTGCAGCGCCACGGCCGCGCGCAGTGGGTGACGTGCGACGGGCTGGCGGCGGCCGCGCTGCTGCGGCCCGCGCTCGTGCTGCGCGCCGAGGAGCGCCACGTGGCCGTCGAGCTGGCCGGCGCCCGCACCCGCGGCCAGATGGTGCCCACGTGCGTGCTGCGCGCCGGCGCCTGCCCGCCCGCCTGCCGCGGCGACCCCGCCCGCACCAACCGCGACGCGCCGCCCGCCCGCCTCGTGCACGCCGTCGACCTGGACGCCTTCAAGGACCTCGTGCTGTGGGCCGCGCCGCTCTGGACGCGCGCGCCCTGACCTGCCCTGCCCTGCCCTCCCTGACCCCGTCCGACCCCACACTGTTAAACGTGGTGTGCAACTGCTCAACACTTGTATGTGTTCAACATCTAGCCGCTCTGCAAACTCAAGTGTCGTGCGGTACTGCAGTAAAAAGTGTAGGACCAGTGGTTCTGCAGTTTTTAGTGTAGGACACCCTGTGTTCTATAGTTTTCAGTGCAGGACACCCTGTGTCCGACAGTTTTTAGTGTAGGACGCTGTAGGTCAGACACAGGTTGTCCTGCACTAAAAACTGTAGGACACAGGGTGTCCTACACTAAAAACTGCAGAACCATTGGTCCGACACATTTCACTGCAGTACTGTACGACACATGAGTTTGCAGAGCGAGCACGTTCAAGTGCGCAATCGGCAATTGTGCAATTTCACATGTCTAAGTCGCCAGCTGTACAGTTCTAAGTGTTTAACTCGACCGTCACGCACTTACAAGTGTACAACTGGCGAGTTTGACACTTGCAATTGCACAACTGCCGAGTTGCACACTTGCGCGTGCTAGGCTGGAAGTTGCACACATACAAGTGTTGAGAAGCTGAACACTTGGTTTATCAGTGCAGTTTTGACGTCAAAATGATATCAAACTGACATTCAAAGTCAAGTTTAGGGACCGTTTTGAGGTCTTCGTGACGTCAAAATGGTCCCCAATACATTGACCTTTAAAATCATTTTAATGTCACTTTGACATCAACCTGATTTCCCTGTCCTTCTCGAGACACGACGTCAAAGTCTCCTATTTTGCCACATGTATTTTTTTACGGATATGTTGTTACTATTTGAAATAAAAGGATCTGAACGCTACCGGCTGGCCGGGTTGTGTCTCGCAGGCCCCTGGGGGTCCCCTCCTTGCCTCACCGTTTCAGAACAGATCAAAAAGCCATCAGCAGCGCTGGTCTCACCGGCCGGGCCGGGCCGGGCCGGGACGGAGCGGTGAGGCGCAGATAAGCGCGGAGGCGGGGCTAGGGGCAGGGCCGCTATCAGCACAACAGAAACATCGCGGGGCGGGGCGGGGCGGGGCGGGGCGGGGTGACAACAGCAGCTCACTTACACTCTCCGTAGAGCAGGCCGTGCCCCCTAGCCCGACCCCCAGCTCTGATCGCCGCGCCGCACGACTGTGTCAAATATTTAGCAGTACACTGTAAAAAATTTGTTCGGAAATTTCCAAACAATTTACTGGAAAATTTGTACCACAAATAGTTTGGAAAATTTGAAATCCAAATTGTTTGGAAAACAGATTTTCCGAATTGTTTGGAAATTTCCATAACCCTTCCAGACTTTCGTAAAGAAATTCCTACAACTTTTTAAATATATGCGTTCTTAAAACGGTTGGTGAGTCTTTTAAGTCACACTCGTCCACCTTCGCATTTCCGGTACAGTTCTTAAATTTCCCAAAACAGTCAGAAAATGTCACTTCCAAGAATTTTTTGGAAAATATTTTTTCCAAACTGTTTGGATCGATATTTTTTGGAAATTTCCAAATTTTGTTTACAGTGTACAGTAGGCGGTATTGACACGGCGGGGGGCGCGGGAGGTCGCAACCTAATGGCCCGAGCATCTTATCAAATGTATTCACGGCTGGTGTTGCCGGCTCAGGCCGTGGATCCCACGCGGATGCCCGGGCGGGGCGGGGCGGGGCGGGGCGGGGCGGGGCGTGCCACCGCCTTCGTTAGCTGGAGAAACGAGAGCCCAGAGCCCCGCCGCCGGGTAGGAGACGAGGCCGGGGCGCGGCGGGAGGGCGGCGTTCCCACACCCCACACCGGCACTGCCGGCACCAGCCGTGGAATAGCTCGTGCTTTATATATCCTTGAAAACTTTCTACCCTGTACCCAGTCTTTCATCTTTGTCAAATCCTGTCATGCTTCAATCACATCCGCAGTCATATCCCCCAGGTCACTTCCAGTCCTTTCCCAGTCACTCCCAATCTTTTGACTTCAAAGTCAGTGTACACCTGGTTCTGTAGTAAGGTTCCCTTTGGGTGCAGCAGCTCCCAGAGCGAGGCACTCGCGCGCCTAGCGGGTAGGCAACCCACCGTGCGCGGCTGAAGCCACCCCGCCCGTCAGTGTTGCCAGAAAGTAGGCAATAAGTAGCCTGCCTAAACACAGTGAAGCGAAGCGGGCGGCATCTGCGCCTGCTTACTGGGCAACAACACTGTTAAAAATACCGTAGGGCGTTACGGTATGCCTACGGTCCGTACCGTAATTTTCGTGCACGGTCAGACCCTACCGTATTCTTACGGTGCGGACTGTACTTCATTGCGGATGCATCTATGTTGGGTAAGTTCAATGGAGAACATTCCATGGAATGTTCTCCATTGAACTTACCCAACATATTTGCAGGCTACGGAGCGTACCGTAAGATTCAGACCGTAATCATAAATTACGGTCCAGGACCTGGTAACAAATTAACGGCGCGTAGCGTAGGCATTTACCGTGGTATTTTTTAACAGTGATACACGTACCCGCGCAAAGGTGTTGCCTAGTAGGCAGGCAGGCGCAGATGCAGCCCGCACTTTTACTTCCCTGTAATCGGGCTACTTATTGCCTACTTTTCTGGCCGCACTGCCGCCCGTGTTCGCGAGGCGAGGGGAGGCGCACAGGTAGTACCAGGCCAGCCCTGTGCCGCCGCCCCCCACCTAGGAGAACCGCCGCCACCGCCGCGCCCCGTCCGCGCCCGCCCCCGCGGCCCCCGCCACCCCCGCCCCCGCCGCCCATGGCGCTCGGCACGCGAGCGCAGCGCTCGGCGGCCTCCCTCCACGCCGGGGTGGAGGCCGTGCGCCGTGCCGCGGGGGCGCCGTGCCCCACGCCGTGGGTCAGGCCGGGCCGGGCGGGGCCCCCCAGTGCGCCCCACGTGCCTGCCGCGGTCGCCTCGCCGCCGCCCCGGCCCGCCCCGGCCCGCCCCGCCCCGGCCCGCTGGAGGCGCTCGCGCCCGCACTCGCCCGCGCGTGCACGTCGTGGTGTAGGGCCATTCCGCACAGTGGTCTCGTCTCGCTGTCCTTGTCGCACTCATGCGGCACGCCCATAAGGAGCAAGAGAGAGGACACTACTAACACTGTAAGTTTCTTACGAAGACCTGCTCTTCGTAACGTACAAAAGGATTTGGGACCACTGTAATTTTTTTTTGTCATTTTACAACATATTTTGTGACAAACTAGTTGTGCAAATTTGCGCAAAATAGAAACAAAATTTCTGTCAACCAGACAAAAAAATGATCACCGAATAGATTGTCATTTGATTTTGACAAATTATTTGTCAAACTACAACTTATTAATTGACAATAATTGTTGTCACTGATGATAGTTATTTAGCTGTGAAGTCTGGGAGTTTTTTTTAATACGCATGTTTTTTTTACGGCTTCTGACAAATTGTTTTTCTTGGATTAATGACAAGTAAGTCACGTTCCACTTTTATGCAGATAATATTTGTCAAAAGACAGTTTTTTTTTCTTATAGTGACCTTCGTCATACAAACAAATTCTTCGTATTACAAAGGGCTCCAGTTTGTATCATAAAGATAACGCCGTTCTCCCCAAACCAATATTGTTTGTAATATGAAGATAATCGGTTTGTAATCTGGTGGTTCTAGATCATTTTACGTTACAAACCGAATTCTTTGAAGAACATTCTTTGTAAGGAACTCACAGTGCAGTGGACTCGTCTCTCTGTCCCCGTCGCACTCATGCGGCACGGCCATAAGAAGCGAGAGAGAGGATACTACACTGTAAAAAATACCGTCAATATGAACCGTACAAACCGGCATTGTACTTGAAATTAACAGTGAAACGCTGTACATTCAGCTCGTTGTACCCTACAATGTACAATAAATTTTA
Source organism: Frankliniella intonsa (assembly GCA_033675135.1). Classification (NCBI taxonomy): domain Eukaryota; kingdom Metazoa; phylum Arthropoda; class Insecta; order Thysanoptera; family Thripidae; genus Frankliniella; species Frankliniella intonsa. The sequence goes on along the minus strand of CM066246.1, from coordinate 3,015,717 downwards.
ACAGTTTTCTATTGTGTTTAGAAATAACAGTTCCTCACTGTAGTTAAATTGTGGTATTTTTTTAACAGTGTACTAAACGCTGTTCGCCATCACCCTGCCGGTCGCGGTACTTGTCTGGTCCCGTCTGGTGGCCGAGCGCTGTGATGCCCCGCTGAGCTCGACCTGAGTAGCACCTCCGAGGAGGTAAGTGAGACTGCACCAGTTTCTTTTCTTACACTGTGAAAATTTACGATAAATTTTGTAAAATTCGATTTACAAAATATGTTGTAAATTTGCGACAGACCTTTTTGCTTGTGAGTGAACTCCAAGCTGATATGTCGTGCACTGTTAGTTCCTTACAAACAGCGGTGGTTCGTATTACGAAGAATTTGGTTCGTAACGTTCAAAGGATTTGAAGCAGCCATATAACAAACCATATTTCTTCGTATTACGAAGACCCCTAGTTCGTACTACGAAGGAGCCTCGTTTGTACTACAAAACAGGCTCTTCGTAATGCAAAGAATTTGTTTGTATTACATTGGCTCAGATTCATTGTACGTTACGAAGAGCAGTTCTTCGTAAGGAACTTACAGTTTGCTTGTAATTTTACTATTTGTAATTGTAATTTTACAACTGCACTTCGTGGAAAATTTTCCCGTGAACCTACGACTTTATTCACAGTGTATTATCGTTTACTTTCTTTTATTTTCGAAATGTATACGCGTGTACCGGGTGTTTCTTTAAATGCGTAACATACTGTTAGTTCCTTACAAAGAATGTTCTTCATATTACTAAGGATTTGGTTTGTACAAAGGATCCGGACCCACCATATTCCAAACCGATTTTCTTCATATTACAAACAATATTAGTTTGGGAACAACAGCGTGTTCCTCGTAATATAAACTGGAGCCCTTTGTAATACGAAGAATTTTTTTGTAATACGAAGGTCCCAAATCCTTTGTACGTTACAAAGAGCAGTAGTTTTTCGTAAACTACTTACAGGGCAGTGTTGCGGGATTGCATACTCGCAATCGCTGCAGGGGCCATGGCCCCTTACGGGCGAATGGAGTAGGCAAACCCGCAACACTGTTACGCATTCAAAGAAACACCCGGTACGTATCTATAACGTACATACGAACAGAACAGTACAAAATTTTAAGATTTAAAAAGTGTTTTGTCAGTTTTCTGAAATTCCCGTACCTCAATAATCTTTGATAGTCCTAAATTTTTCTGAATTTTCATCAAATGTCTAGAAAATGGAATGTGTGAAAACTGTCGTTTGACATTTCTGGGGATCTCATTTTGTTTTTGGTGCAAAGAAATTTGAAAGTGAACGGCTGCCGTCATTGCTGCGCTGCGCCGTACAGGTGCCGAATAGTTTTAGTCGGCGGCAGGAAAGACCGAAACGTTTCCCTGTCCGTCACCGAGCCCGGAGGAACTCGCACGACAAGTTGCGGCGCGCCGGTTGTCGCTCACGTGTTTCCGGTTCCACCCCTACCCGGAGCCCGGTGCCGCCCCTTTAAGCTCAGTTGGTCTGCTTTCCTCTTTGATGTGGTCCCGACGGTTTTCCCTTCCCCCTCCTCTCTCTCTCTCTCTCTCTCTCTCTCTCTCTCTCTCTCTCTCTCTCTCTCTCTCTCTCTCTCTCTCTCTCTCTCCCTCTCTCTCTCTCTCTCAGTAAGTTACCTCTTAGGAAAATTCTTTTTTTTAAAGTATCTTTTTCGCAGCCCTAGTTGTTGCCTAGTGGCAGGCGCAGATGCAGCCCGCTTTCCTCCCCTGTGTTTGGGATACTTACTGCCTACTTTTCTGGCAACACTGGCAGGCAAGCGGGCAGCCAGCTACGCGGGTCGTGCACTGGACACCTCAAGTAGTGTTTAGCAGGTGTGAGAATAAGTTCTAATCGTTGCACTTGATTCGAGTAGAGGAGCGAATTTTACGAGAAATCTCGCACACTTTGAAAGGGCAGGTGTGCGGATGGGGAGTCGCGCGCCTACAAGTGTGTGACTGACGCTGTGGTTTCCTGCACACGGAGAGAAAAGACTTGCTCTTCTTGCAAACCTCGTTGCAAATATAGCGCTTACAGCCTACAACTTTGTATTTTGCTGCCCTAGCAAAACAATAGCTGCGACAGCAAACTGTACAGCTGTGACTGCAAACGACCTTGTTAAGCCAGCAATATTTTTGCTAACCCAGCCAAAAAAAATAAATTGTAGGCGCTATATCTGCAACGAGGTTTGCTAGGACAGCAATTCTTTTTTCTCCGTGTACCCCTCAGGGGGCTCTCCACCGCGAGCAGCTCTCGCACCGGCCATGTCCGTGCCCGGGGGCGGGGGCCGTGCTTGAGAGGGAGAGAGAGAGCAGGATAGGGGGCTGGGGGAGAGGGAGAGAGAGCAGGAGAGAGAGAGAGCAGGATAGGGGGCTGGGGGAGAGGGAAAAGTACAGCGAAATGAAAGGGGGAAATAGAGAAGAATGGTGGAAGTGGGCAGGCCAGGGCGAGGTACTGCTTGCCTCGTTAAATTGCCATTGTCCGTGAAAAAGATCCCTTGTTGTTTGGTCCAAGCTCTACCCCCCCCCCCCCCGCCCCTCCCTACCCCTACAACATCGGCTCGCGTGATCCCTGTTAAGCTGAGGAGCTGCGTGTGTGTGTGTGTGTGTGTGTGTGTGTGTGTGTTTGTGTGTGTGAAAGAGTGAGTGAGTGAGTGAGTGAGTGAGTGAGTGAGAGAGAGAGAGAGAGAGAGAGAGAGAGAGAGAGAGAGAGAGAGAGAGAGAGAGAGAGAGAGAGAGTGAGATTCTCGTGCAAATTATCGAGTGCATGGGAAGGATTCTGGCTGCGGTAGATCGCGTGCAATCATCGCGTATTATTTTTACGTTCCTGAGCTTTCATTCGGGATTCTCATTTTTCTGTGATAAAGACCCGTGTCGTCGTGGGCCAAGAGCAGTGCAAACGGAACGGACCTCGCTCTGCAAATAATCCACAGGAAAAAGTGTGTCGCATGCCACGCGCGCCAAAACACACACACACACACACACACAGAGAGAGAGAGAGAGAGAGAGAGAGAGAGAGAGAGAGAGAGAGAGAGAGAGAGAGAGAGTGATCTCACTGCTCGGACCCAACTTGTTGACGTACCCCATGGGGTGGGGTGGAGGCGGGCTAGTCCCTGGGGCTGGGCTAGGTTTGCCGCTGGACTGGGTCACGTGTCACGTGCGCTGCCCCGTGCCGTCGTCCCACCGTGCGTCGTCGTCGTGGGCAGCACCCCGCCACACCCCGCCCCGCCCCGCCCCGCCCCACCTCGCCCCGCCCCGCCCCGCTATGATAGGGGCGCGTAGCAGAAAATCAGTCCTGACTTGTGGACTGGTGGATGTTAGCGTTAGCGGTGGTGGTGCGGCAGTACCCGATCTCCGCTGGAGATAGAGGGGTGGGGGTGGGAGACGTGCATCGTGCGAGTAGTCAGGTCTGCAGCACTTTCGGTCTATTTTTTGGATTTAAAAAAAAAAAGAGAGAGAAAAAGTGTCTGCGCTTATGTATGCGTTTATTTGAAGCGAGGATGCTTCAACTCGGGCAATCCGCTGTGTACAGCTACTCTGGTAATCTATGGACAAACTTTGGCTATCCTCATTAAACAGGGTACAAAAGCCGTACGTGCGGAGTTTTGCCTGTAACAGGCCTAAAAATGTACAGGCAATCTGGCAATCTTGGCAATCCGGTGGCCACTGCAGAACGGAGTTGAAGCCCCCTCGATTGAAGTGCGAACCCTGTCGTGCTCTATCACGGTAAAAACCACGTCTTGGTTTTCAAGACGTTTTGGAAAAACCAAGACGCTGCAATGCATTTTCTCCATAAGAAAACCGTAGCGCCTTGAAAACCAAGACGCAGATTTTTCCGTGATATAGACGTTTCCCGGTGCGCGAATAGGAGAGTATCAGCAGTTTCTTCGCAAGGAAAAGTAGAGGTCTTTCTCCTCCAGGTCCCGCCCCTCCCCTCCCCGCCCCGCCCAGCCCCGCCCCGCCCCGCCCCGCCCCGCCCCGCCCCGCCACGCCCCGCCACGCCGTTCTCCTGTGTGTCTGAATAGCGCCCCTCCGCCTCATATGCTTTTGCGCCGCACGGACCCCACCCCGCCCCGCCCCGCCCCGCCTTAGCCGATGCGATGCGGGCCAATCCATGAATGGCACACTAATACGTTCCCTGCCCAGCGGCGAGGCCCTGGCCCTGGTCGGCGCGGCGTGGCGCGGCGTGGCGTGGCAGTGCAGCGCCGCCCCCCTGGCCGCCGCGCCGGGCCGGGCCTCGCCGGGCCGCACACGTGGCTATTCATCGAAAATGACGGCCTAACCATATTCTAAGGTGAAATTTCTTTCGCTGCGGTACGATTTTTACTACAAAGAAGTCGACTTATTTTACTCGCCGCGCCTCTTGCGCCAGCCCCGGGCGTACCTGGAGGTCGACCCGGAGCCGGCGGCCGCGGCGCTGGCCGCGCTGGCCGCGGCGGGGCGGGGCGGGGCGGGGCGGGGCGGGGCGGGGTCGATATACTCGCGTGATGGCGCCCAGCACGGCCACACAGCCCCGCACTGTGCCTCTACTACTTTGCGTGACGGTGACCAAAATGAGGGGGTGAGCTTGGGGCGTGGTGGCGGGGTGCGGTGGCAGGGCGTGGTGGCGAGGCTTGATGGCGGGGCGCGGTGGCTTGCTGCGGTAGGGCGCGGCGGGGCGTACTCAGTCGCTGCAGCAGCCCTTATATGTGAATGTGTGTGTGTGTGCGCGCGCGACCAGTTCAGTTTCATCACCCGCGCGGGAATATTTGAAATCGTATTTCGTTAACTATAGTTTGGGTCCAATATTTCCATCAGTCCCTCTGGGGCTCCAGTCAGGGGCAGAGTTAGGTAACGCACTATACTATACCTCGCGATAAGCTCATGGGGTGCCGCCCGCCCGCCCCGCCTCACCCCGCCTCACCCCGCCTCACCCCGCCCCGCCACGTCCGCCCTCCCGTGGTTTAGGCCCTCCTTACAGGTCCGCAAGCAAGTTGGCCCCCTACGTCGGTGTTGTGGTTGCGGTTGCTGCGGCCTGCTGGCGAGCACTTCATCGGCGAACAAGTTGGACGCAGCCCGGCCCCACCCCGCCCCACCCCGCCCCACCCCGCCCCACCCCGCCCCACCCCGCCGCGCCCCGCCCCGTACGGCACTCTGTGGGCGTCATACGTCCCCTTACATTCGTGGCCGGGCAGGACGTGTGCGAGACCCACTGCTGGTTAAAGTTTTAAGTTTACAGTTGGCTCCGCCTCTTAATCGGGGCCGTGCCTCGTATGCGAGTAGGGAACCGGGGACCCTGGAAGCACGCTACAACAGCTCGGCGGGGCGGGGCGGGGCGGGGCGGGGCGGGGCGGGTAGGGGCAGGACGTGGCGGGGAGGATAGTGGTGTGGCGGGGAGGGTAGGGGTGTGGTGGGGTGCGGCAGCTAGAGGGTACTGCGTTCTCCAGGTAGAGCGGCGGCTCCAGGCCCCAGGCTCCAGGCCCCAGGCTCCAGGCCCCAGGCCCCAGGCTCCAGGCTCCAGGCCCCAGGCTCCAGGCTCCAGGCTCCAGGCCCCAGGCCCCAGGCTCCAGGCCCCAGGCTCCAGGCTCCAGGCCCCAGGCTCCAGGCTCCAGGCTCCAGGCTCCAGGCCCCAGGCTCCAGGCTCCAGGCCCCAGGCTCCAGGCTCCAGGCTCCAGGCCCCAGGCCCCAGGCTCCAGGCCCCAGGCTCCAGGCTCCAGGCCCCAGGCTCCAGGCTCCAGGCTCCAGGCTCCAGAGCCCCAACCCACTCACTACATGCACTCTCTCCGCGCGGAGGGGAGGGGAGGGGCGGGGCGGGGCGGGGCGGGGTCCGTACACTTAACCATTCCCCCTGCCTCCTGGCCCGGGATCGCATTGGGCCCTCTGCGTATTGAATTATTTTTAGCGTACCGCCCTGCGCGCCTTGTGCGCTGCCGGGGAGGCGGAGCGGGCGTGGCGGCCCAGAGCGTGGCAGGGCGTGGCGGGGCGCGGCGGGGCGCGGCGGGGCGCGGCGGGGCGCGGCGGGGCGCGGCGGGGCGCGGCGGGGCGCGGCGGGGCGCGGCGGGGCGGGGTGGGTTATGCGCTCTCTCACGAGCGAGCAGCCGGCAGGCGAGGACGAGACGTCGCGGGGCCAAACTTCACGGTCGTTGAGTTGCGGCTGCGGTTGGGACCCAAAAGGTACGACGGTACAAACTGGACGAATAGTTTTATTGAAAATTATGAGGATGGGGCGGCTAACTTACACTGGAAATCCAAGTGTACGAATGTCGCTCACTTGTAGGTGAGCAAATAAATTCACTCACTTGTAGGTGAGCGAATAACCATTCACTCACTTGTACGTACCTATAAGTGGCCGACCTAGTTATTTGCTCACCTACAAGTGAGTGAATGGTGGTTATTCGCTCACCTACAAGTGGCGACATTCGTACTCTTGGATTTCCAGTGTAACTACTGTTCGCACTTTTCTCGCAGGTAATGTGGGCCGTGCGTATTAATGCGCCGGCTAAGTGCAGAACCCTGTAATCACCGATAAAACACGCGTGAGGAAGGGAAGGGAAACATTCGTTTTGTGACGATCGGAATTGGCTGCTCCTTCGGGACCAGCAGTCAGCAGTGGGGGGCGGGGCGGGGCGGGGCGGGGCGGGGCGGGGCTAAACGGCCCTGTCGATGGATGAGCCTTTTGCCGCGGTGCAAACACTGGGCGGAACGGCGCCCGCGGGAGAGCTGTGTTGGGTTGGCATTCCTGCGCCGCGTGGAGGATCGTGGACCGGCGGGGGGCGGATCGCGCAAACCGGGAGGGAATCAACTAGCCAAATTTGAGGTAATCCGAGGGTAATCCGGGAGTAATCCACGGGTAATGCGGAGGTAATGCGGAAGTAATCAGGGGGTAATCCGGGGGTAATCCGAGGGTAATCCGGGGGTACTCCGGGGTAATCCAAGGGTAATCCGAGGGTAATTTGGGGGTAATCCGGGGTAATCCAAGGGTAATTCAAGGTTATCCTAGCGGAAAAAACAAGTAATCTCGAGGGTAATCTGGGAGTAATCCGGGTGATCAGCAATCCGGCTGTCACGGAATTTGGTAGTTGTTTTCCCCTCGCACTGGGTTCACTGGTATCTCTGTTGCTCTGGAAAAGATGCGCTGATTCACTTCTCTCCGTCCTGTACGAACTCAGCGAGCCGCTGGCTCAGTGGAGGGGAAGGGAGGGGAGGGGAGGGGCGGAGAGGGGGGCAACCGATACTCGGACTGAGTTCGGCCCCCACCCCGGTCCGGGCCCTGCCGCCGTCCCGTCACCGAGGGCCAAGGGCCCCCGCTGCCCCGCCCCGCCCCGCCCCGCCCCGCCCCACTGCCTCGCCCGCGCCCGTATACCAAAATCGTTGACATAGAAATTTTACGTCAGCTCAGATGTGGGGGTGTAGAAGCTCGAGTGCGCCCTACTCGCTCTTCCCCCCCCCCCTCTCTCTCTGTCTAATGGGTATTTATTTTGGGGTATTTATGAGATGATGTTGCAGATGTACTCGGAACGGCATAATCTTTCACTCTGGAAAACCAAGTGTGTACAAGTATTCATTATTTACTGCATATTTATTGGTATTCAGTAAATAGTGTGTTCACATGCCAAGGTATTCAGCAATTAGTGTGTACCTTGGCATGTACACACTATTTACTGAATACCTTGTAAGTAAGCAGTAAATAATGAATACATGTGCACACTTGGTGGCACCCAGAGCACCTGTCGTGGAGCTTGTGGTCTGCTTGTGGAGACTGCCATATTGTGACGTTTGTTTTGGCAGGGGAAGCCCGGTCTTCAGGGGCGTGGCGGGGCGTGGCGGTGGCGTGGCTTGGTGGGGCGTGGTGGGACTGGGTCTGGTTGCGCGGTCGAGTCCCAAGGTGCGTGGGCGCGGGCGCGGGTCGCTTTACGATCGCCCTCCCTCCCGCCCTACCCCTCCCTCCCTCCCTCCCTCCCTCCCTCCCTCCCTCCCTCCCTCCCTCATTCCCCCCTCCCTCCCTGCCCCTCCCTCCCTCCCTCTGTTCCCCACTCACTCTCTTCCTCTAGACAGACAGGGCGCCTGACGACCGCAGGGTAGGCCACCAGTGCAACCGAGCTGCGCAGCACATCGGGCGTTGCCTACCCACCAGGCGTCATCCTCCCGACCTATCCTGTGGGACACTGTCATTCTTCAGGGAGTGTGACACAATATGACAACGAAAGTGACACCATTCACATGCGAACGAATGCGACGTCGCTTTCCTCGAGTACCAGTAGTGAAGCTGTAGCTAATGCCGTCGCTCTGCTCTGCCCCCACCTGCAGGTGGCTGCCGCCGCCGCCATGGCCCACCTGCATCTGGCTGCCTGGCCGTTGCCGCTGTTCACCATCTTCGGCCAGCTGCTGTTCTGCACGATGGGTGAGTTTCCGGTCATCCGAGGAAATTTAGGACATTTTCAGATGAAAACCAATCACTAGGAAAAGTGGTCGCACCGCGCACTGGAAAATTTTCCATGGAAGTTGTCGTACAATTACTATTCAAGATTGTTAACTTTACAAGCACTGGGTGTTGACTTGGAATCGAGTGACGAGCAAGAGTGGGAGGTTGTACATGTACGACACAGACACACTTTGTAAATGAAAAATTACAAAGTATATCGTACATGAACAAGCATATTTTTTACAGTGATGCTTCTACAAGTATTCCGGGCTATCGAACCGAAACCTGTAGTCGGTGAATGTTCTCCTACACTTGGAAGTGTTCGACAAATAATTTATACACTGGTATTGTAATGCCCCTGAAGGGGCACGCGGCTCGCTTCCATGGTCGGATACTTTCAGGTTCAGGTAGCAGAAGCTCAGTTCAAAATTGAGAAAAAAAATCTTATGATTTTGAAAATCATTTAATACAGTCAAGTAGTGTCCATTAATAGATCGCAACAGTTTCTCAATAAGGAAAATCGCTTGGCAAAACTGTAAGGAGAATGTCATGGTAAAGCGGTCTACAGTGATTCCAGTACCGTTCGACCTCCTGCAGGTAGTGCTTGGAGAAGCGGTGTAGGGCGCTGAGCAGCTGCTCGTTCGATAACTCGACGTTGCCGAGGACGGTCACGAGGTGGTGCAGCCGGGCCGAGTGCTGCGCCAAGCAGAAAGTACGCGTCGAGCAGGTGGGGGAGTAGAGGAAGTCCACCTTCCTCTCGATCAGGTGCGCCCGCAGCTGCACCTGCAGATGGCGCGTGGACTCGACGAGGTCGGCCGGCGGCGGGCTGCGGAGGGCCGGCGGCGCGTGCTCGCAGGCGGCCCAACCCTCCCTGAGCATGAGGGGCGTCGGCAGCACGAACCACAGCTGCCGCAGGCTCTCGTCCACTGTGAAAAATATGTCTGTAAGTTTACGACTTTTTTCGTAATTTGTGATTTACAAATGGTGTTGTAAATTTACAATCGAAATCGTAAATTTACGAACGCTTATTTGTGCTCGTTTAAGAATTACAAGTCGATACCAAGTGTCCTTAAAATTTTGTAATTTTACAATTTAATATCGTAACTTTACGACATTTCTCATGGAAAATTTTCCCGTAACTCTTACGAATATTTCTCACAGTGTCCCACTCGTCCAAGTCCACTGTAAAAATATAAATATGCCGTCAGTATGAACAGGAGGGAGGGAGGGGTGGGAGGGAGGGGAGGGTGGGGGTCGTGTATGCAGAGCGAAATGGGTTGCCTACTGATCAGGCGCACTGGCTGCAGCCCTTTGCACCATCTGCCTGCGGCCAGCGAGTACGCCGACGCCCACCTTCGTCGGCGTGCTCTGAGGACTACGATGACGTCCTTAGAGATGGCCGTATGGTCTCGCTACCACCAGATTCGAACTCAGCGAGTCGCAAAACCCCCTGGTACAAATTTTAGGCAAGGTCGGACGGTTACGAGCGAAAACCATTATGAGCCCTTAACCCCTGGACGGGAAGGGGTACCCCTTTGCTGTGCAACCCGGAGCGAGGCCCGGGCAGGCCCCGGGTGGGCCATAAAGCCTAAATCGGGTCCCTCCCGGGGCCCGCTCATGACTTGACCCGTTTGCCCCAGAACTATTCTGGCGCGCGCGCCTCGTAGAGGTTCCAGCCGGGGTCGGGGTGCTAAGTGGCGCCCCTACACAGCCAAACCGGGCCCCTCCTGATGCCACCTGGCAGCCATACCGAGCCCCACCCTTACCCCACCCTAGCCCCTCCCGCCTCCTCAACTTGGGGACTCCCCGTACCCCACCGAAGACCGAACCTAGACTCCTCCCTGGCCCCCCTCGGGTCCCACCCGGGCCCCTCTTTGGTCCCGGCCGGACCCCTCTTGGGTCCCGGCCGGACCCCACCCGGGCCCCTCCCGGGCCCCTCTCGGGCCCCTCCCGTGTCCCTTCCGGGTCCCTACCGGGTGCCTACCGGTTGGCGATGTTATCATGGGCGCCCCCCACCCCCCCCCAAAAAAAAAAAAAAAAAAAATATTGCAAAATCGGACTTTTTTTGTGACAGATAACTACGTATAGGGTCCGGGCGGAAGAACATTGAAATTTTAACGTTACCTGGTACAGCTACCGCAGCCATGCCCGATCGTGCACTTCGTGATGTGTCTGCGCCCGGACTGACAGCAGACGACAGACTGACAGCGCCGCCCCCACGCGGGGCGCGTGGCACCGCGAAACACTATCCCACGCACACGAATGAGGAATCTTGCAAAGTCTGCAAAACTGCGCGCGCGCGTCACACCCGAGCGGCCGGCTGGTCCAGCCCACGCGTGAACTTGACATAGACACGCGAAAAAAAATCGCTGAGCAGAAATTGGATGTGAAAAAATTAGTACCACGGCTAATAACTTAAAACAGTAGAAAAATAAATAGCAGGGTAGCTAAAAATAAGCACCGTAGCTTAAAAATAATTGCACCTATAGAGCTAAAAAAATAGTACGCCTGCCACGTTTTTTGCTCAGACGCGAATTATTCTTTTCAGTGTAAGCTGCTAATACAGGGCGGACCTGTCGCTTTTGGGTCGGGGCTGCATCACACTATAATACTTACAATGTGAAAAATATTTTTTTGTAGATTTACGAAAAATTTTGTAAATTACGATTGCCTAACATAGTGTTGCGGGATTGCATACTCGCAAGCGCTGCAGGCAGAGGTCATGGCGCTTTACGGGCGAATATCGAATGGAGTAGGCAAACCTGCAACACTGTTAAGCATTCAAAGAAACGCCCGTGCAGCCTGGAGACTGTTGCCGGGACGCTGAGGTCACTGAGGCCCTCAGACTTACGTCGCACGCGGAGGGACAACGCCATCGGGGCGGAGCGACCCCCCCCCCCCCCCCTCCTCTACTCCACCCCTAGAAGTTGGGCGCGAATGCATTTTTAATAGAACCTGCGGACCTGCAGGCCGCCAAGGTAAGGTTCGCTGCACAGGCCGGGCCGAGCGGGGCGGGGCGGGGCGGGGCGGGGCCAACACTATGATGGAGAACAATCAAAAAGTGCGCCAATTGACAAACTTGGTGCAGCCTGCTCGCCGCGCGGCCACGGCGCGCGCTCGAGAAGTTTGGCCCCAACCCGCCCCGCCCCGCCCCCCCCCGCCCCGCCCCGCCCCGCCCCCCCCCCCCCCACCCCCCCTCGCCCCGAGAGAGAGAGAGAGAGAGAGAGAGAGGAGAGAGAGAGAGAGAGAGAGAGAGAGAGAGAGAGAGAGAGAGAGAGAGAGAGAGAGAGAGAGAGAGAGAGAAAGAGAGAGAGAGAGAAGAAAAAGATTTAGAAAGGCGAAATTGAATGCGTGAATTCATAAAGTAAAAGCAATACGGCTCTATATTGCCGAGGAAACACAACCTTGCCCCCTGGACTACCCTCTCACTAATTGTCAGCGTCCCGGTAAAAGGGCCATTTTACTTTTATTTCATTGTTCCGGTTTTCTTTTTTTATTCTTCCTCATTTCCTCGGTGAGGTCCGTCCCCCAGGCCTCCCCTGCCATTTTCACCTTTCGGCATTTTAGGGCTCGGACTGTGACCTGTCATCCAGCATTCCCCCCACCTCACCCCGCCCCACCCCGTCCCGCCTCCCCCCGCCCCACCTCCCCCCGCCCCACCTCCCCCCGCCCCACCTCGGTTGCTTGTGCAGCTTTTAGCGGCTTTTAGTCCGGCCCCCGCGCTCCTCCCAGCCAATCTCCTCTAGACCGTACCACGGGGTGGATGCTTGTGCCCGCCCCGCCCCGTCCCGCCCTGCCCTGCCCTGCCCTGCCCTGCCCTGCCCTGCCCTGCCCTGCCCTGCCCTGCCCTGCCCTGCCCTGCCCTGCCCTGCCCTGCCCTGCCCTGCCCTCCCGGGCGCCCATGCATACTTTTACAAAGAGTTGGACCCGCGCATTTTCGCAATTCAATCACCCCGATCCCTTTGGTAGTACAAAATCCTACGAACTGAATAGTCCCGCCAAAATGTGGCCAGAGCAGATGTGTGCCTGTGTGTGTGTAAGGGGTGTTGAGGAGGTACAGTAAGCCCCCGTGCCGCCTCTGTGTTTGGATCCACGCGAGAACAACTCCTCTCTCATCAAGTGGTGGGGCGGGTGAACCCCGGGGCCGGGGGGCCTTGAGCACCGCGGGCCCGCCCCCGCCCCGCCCCGCCCCGCCCCGCCCCGCGTGCATTGTCCCGTGTGACAGTAGCAATTTGCCGCCCATCCCTAACCTCTCGCTCTTTTCTCCCATTCTCCCTCCCTCTCTCTCTCTCTCTCTCTCTCTCTCTCTCTCTCTCTCTCTCTCTCTCTCTCTCTCTCTCTCTCTCTCTCTCTCTCTCTCTCTCTCTCTCTCTCTCTCTCTCTCTCTCTCTCCCCTTTTTCTTTCTCTTCAGGCCCTTATCTCCTTTCGGAAAGAGAAGGGCGCGGGGTTGAGTGCGGGGCGTGGCGGGGCGTGGCGGGGCGTGGCGGGGCGTGGCGGGGCACACAGTGAGACCTTGGAAGGGGGAGCATGACAACTTCCTGTCGCAGAGGACAACCGCTCCAGCGCCCTCTCCACGGGGACATGTGCCCGCCGGGGAAGCACACCACCACCGGGTCCCCGCGCCGACCACGTGCTATCTGCACTGAAAAAAAAAAAACAGCCTTTGGTACGGAGCCTGCCACGGAGACCGTACCCCCAATATACTGGTTTTCTCGATGAAGTACGGCTTCTTTCCGTATCTTGTTCCGTACCTAATATGCCTAGTAATGGACAGAAGGTACGGAGCGCCGTTACAGGCATCGTACTGCAACGGAGAGTTCCGGATCAAAATTAGCGCGAACATTTCCGTACATTTTCCGTACGCGCAGTTTTATTAACAGGTGCGCTTATGAGGGATAGGCAACGGAAGCCGAGTACGGAGTGACCGTAGTCCGTACTTACGGTACTTTTCCGTATGCGGGACCGTGAATTTTTTTTACAGTGTGCCGTGCTGACATACCCTGAACACAATTTTTTCCGAACCTCGTAAAACTGTCTTCCTATTGCTGAGCAAATTCTAAATCTACTTCAAAACAAAAATCTAAATATCTCATCCTACATTTCACTGCAGGGCGGGCTGAGTCAAGCGTGATGGGATGGGAATTCGACCCGGCTAGCTCGCCAACATGGGGAAAAAAAAAAACATTCAATTTTTTAAATTGCAGTCTGAAAGCGCTGCAGGCCTAGGCAGGAGCACTCTTAGCTCAGCCCGACACGTGCCGCACGTGCGCCTAGTGACATTGTCATTTTCAGAACCAATTTTTTTATTGACTGTGTATGTATTCGAGGCGATGGTTGATATAAAGGTATAAGTAGACGCCCCGAGTATATATATTTTTTTGCAGTGCCCTGTGAAGGCCCGCCCCCCGCCCAGCCCAGCCCAGCCCCTGCTCCCTCAACATGACGAATTTTTCATTTTTATTGCTGCTTACGCCCGGGCGCCGGCGCCTTCAAACGAACCGGGTAGGGCGAGGTGGTGGGGGGGGGGGAGCAGCATGCGCTGAAAGTGAGATTTATCCCGGGCGGCCGTGGCGGGGCGGGGCGGGGCGGGGCGGGGCAGGGCGCGGGGCGGAGCGGGGGGCGGCGGGGGGCGGGGCGGGGCGGCGCGGGGCGGGGCCAGGCCGGGTACGTCACGAGGCCTTTTTGTTGCAAATGCGGGCGCGAGTCAGACGCTACACCGTGCACGGCGCGTCCTGCAGGCAGCGCGGCGGCGAAACGGAAATATTCAAATGGCATTTGGAGCGAAAAGAGGAGGGACTCACGGGGAGCGGCTGCTGCGGCCTCTAATTGCAGCGTGAGCCTGCTGCCGCCCCGCCCCGCCCCGCCCCGCCCCGCCCGCCCCGCCCGCCCCGCCCCGCCCCGCCCCGCCGCGCACGGAGCTCGGTCTGCTTGGGACCACGTGGTACTCGAGCACGCCACGGGGCAGGGTGGGGCGGGGTAAGGCGAGGTAAGGCGGGGCGTGGCGGGGCGTGGTGGGGTGGGGTGGGGTGGGGTGGGGTGGGGCGAGGCGGGGTGGGCCCGGGAACAGCACACCTGCCCCACGGCACGCGGCACGGCACACTCGCGCGTTCGACTTATTCCCTTTTGCCGACCTCCCTCAATAATTCTTTCCCCCCGGGGGTAGTTAACTCCCCCTCTACCCCCGGCAGCGCCTCCCCCCCTTCCTCATTCATTATAGGTACAGGGATCCCCCGCAGCGAGCGCGGAGGTGGGGCAAGTCATGCCGGCCCAGGCCTTCTACACTGGAAGATGTGTGAATGCTGCACACTTTTAGGTGTGTGAATTTATATAAAATTTATATCAAATATACTCTTTAAAATTGTGTGAACTATGCGCAAAAATTAACAAATTTAAAGGAAAAAACTCATGCGGCATGGTAACGGGACATGAACGAGAACTACTGAAATCACAACAGGAGTAAAAACATTTACCCGAAAGCCCATTAGTTTTAGCCAGGTAGGATATGTTCTGAAGTGACACACGTGCACTGTTAAAAAAGTTTGTCACCTGATGACATTCTGTATGATGAGACTCTTGTTTGAAAACGAAAGAATTGTTTTCATGAATTGCCTCACAAAACTTTGTTTTGGATTGCTTGTAGCAACGACTAAGTAGCGCTGTGTTGTAACTAAACAAGGAAAATCTTGTTAATTTTTATAGCAAAACATTTCGTTTGGAAACAAGCCCTTTTGTAATACAACTCATTTCGAAAAGCGTATTCGAAAAGTAATATTTTTTGGAACAAAACAGAACAAAAATTTTCGAAAACCTACTAATGTTTTTCCTGTTTGCCACAACAAAAAAATTGTAATGCTACGAGATACTTGTTTCAAAACGATATGTCTTGCTATAAAAATTAACAAGATTTTCCTTGTTAATTTACAAGATTCTTTTTAACAGTGTGTGTAAAGTCAGACAATTACAGGTGTGTGACGTTATTCACACACTTTGGTGTCCAGTACAGTCCCTGCTCCTCCTCACCCCCCTGTCCAGGGCCTGCAGAGCTCATCCCGCGGGCTCGCCGGGGAGTCGTGCCTTGCCTTTTGCCTATCTATTATTTAGGCCGAATGTTTAATTACAAATTGCCTACCCATCAGGTGGTTTGTTAATGAAGCCTAAGCGGAAGGAGCACCCGGCCTCCACTCCTCCCCCCCCCCCCCCCCAATCTCTCTCTCTCTCTCTCTCTCTCTCTCTCTCTCTCTCTCTCTCTCTCTCTCTCTCTCTCTCTCTCTCTCTCTCTCTCTCTCTCTCTCTCTCTCTCTCTCTCTCTCTCTCTCGAACCGACTCTGCGGGTGTCTACACTGCAAAGCATTGCGTGTGATTGTAGGCGGTGTTATTATAAAATCAGAAACGTCAACTTGTGTGAACTTTATGTATTTAGTAATATTTAGTAATGTGAATAACACATTGGGAAAACTGCTTGGTGCGGTCACACTTGTGCGCGAAGAGATTGGTTTTACTACGAGTAGAGCTGTGGCAATAGAGTTGTGTGCAAGACAGGTGCTGGCGGGGCGGGGCGCGGTGAGGCCGGGTGAGGCGAGGCGGGGCGGGGTAAGGCGGGGTGAGGCCGGGTGGGGCGGGATGGGGCGCGGTGAGGTGGGGCGAGGCGGGGTGGGGCGGGGCGGCCGACAGAGCCGCGGGCTGTCACCCGCACGGCACCGGTACGGGGCGCACTGCCGATCGGCGGCCGGGCCAGAGGACAGCCCACGTGCGACACGGTCGATCAACTTCCGGTGGCCAGCGGGGCGGGGTGGGGCGGGGTGCGGCGGGGTGCGGCGGGGCGGGGTGGGGGAACAAGGACGGGTGCCAAAGAGAGTTGCCAGGGGGTGAGGGTACAGTGGTGGGGATAGGGACAGGGGCGTGCATAATGCAAACTCATTTGCTGACAATCTGGTATTCAGACACTTGCCCGCCCCGCCCCGCCCCGCCCCGCCCCGTCCCGCCCCTAGACACCGCACCGCCGTACCCCGCACCCGACACAGCCACCAGTCAAACCCAATGGTCCAGAAGCCCCAGATCCCAACTCCACAGGGAAAAAAAGGAAGAGAGTTGACACTTGTTGCACATACATATTTCCGTTTGTCGAGTCAAAGCAATACAAGTACACTGCGAAACGGAATCGTCGTGACGATAAATATCGCTACGAATATTTCGTCACAGGAGCTGAGATGAAACATTCTTTACATGACATGCATCTCGTCACATCACATACCGGGTATTTCTTTGAATGCGTAACAGTGTTGCGTAACAGTGTTGCCTGACAGTGTTGCGGGTTTGCCTACTCCATTCGCCCGTAAGCAGCGCTGCAGAGTATGCAATCCCGCAACACTGTCACGCATTCAAAGAAACACCCGGTACATTAGTCCGATTAGTCACGCCACATGCAACATTTCGTCACACTGCAATGAACCATTTTTTTTGCCATTCATAGAATTTACCTCACTCCCTGTGACGAATCTATCAAAAGTAAAAATTAAAGCTGACTTTGTCGTAATGTGACGACTTAAATACGCCCAGGCGAATGCAGTACGCCCGTTTCAACAGGCCATATCTCCGGTTAGGTGAGGGTCTCGGGGCATTTTTTTTTCTCTTCTTTAGAAACCTTAAGGGAGTAGGTAATAGACCCTGTGCTCCGATTTTCGATAGTTGCTTTAGTTTTTCTTTTAAAAATTCCCCCAAAACACCCCTGTTTTGAGCTAGGATCCCCCCTTAAAATTTTACAGTGTACTGGCTTTGACTTTGCAAACCTGTAGTGATGCCACTAAACTAACGAGCACCCCCCCCCCTTTTTTTCTCTCTCTCTCTTAGGGTCCACCTCGATCGACTGCTTCAAGTGCGTGTCGGTGAACGGCAACAACCCCGCGTGCGAGGACCCCTTCCACAACAACGACTCCCTCAGGTGGCTCGAGTCGCCCTGCATGGGCGGGCGCAAGGGCCGGGACGGGGTGTTCCCCGCCACGGCCTGCATCAAGCTCGACGGCCGATACAGTGAGTACTGTACTGTAGTGTAATCACTGGAAAGACAAGCGTGCTAAGTCCTACCTTTAAAAGGCGCTCGTAAAATTTCAAAGCCTTTGGGAAGGCACTAACATTTAGTGCCTCTCTACACACTTACTTACGATGGACTTTTATTGTCCACTGCAAGATGCAATTTTAAGCACATCTTGACAGGACGCAACGGCACCTTTATCTTACGAGCTGCGAATGGTCCATACAAATTAAGTGCCTTTGCAAAGGCACTAATATTTAGTGCCCCAGGAAATGCACTAGATTTAGTACTTGATTTTAGCGCCGTAGAAAAGGCGTTGTTTAGCTCCTTTGTTTTTCCGGTGATATTTTAATCGTTTTTCAAAAAAGAAATAAAAGTAAAAAAAAGGCTACTTTGCTCAGCTTACAAGGCCCCTGCCACTCGTAGGTTACACTAGAAATTCAAGTGTATGAATGTCACACGCTTGTGGGTGTGCAAGGAATCATTCATGCATTTGGCCCCTCAAATGTGTAATTTTTTTTCGGAAAATGTCCACTTTTGAGTGGATAAGTGTACGAATGAATCCTCGCACACGCTCAAGTGTATCACACACTTGGGCTTCCAGTGTAGGCAGGCTCGCGCGACAGGCGCGCCTGCGGGTGTTGCCTACCTCAGCCTGCGAGGCCCCTGCCACTCGTGGGGTAGGCAGGCCCGCGCGACAGGCGCGCCCGGGTGTTGCCTACCTCAGCCTGCGAGGCCCCTGCCACTCGTGGGGTAGGCAGGCCCGCGCGACAGGCGCGCCCGGGTGTTGCCTACCTCAGCCTGCGAGGCCCCTGCCACTCGTGGGGTAGGCAGGCCCGCGCGACAGGCGCGCCCGGGTGTTGCCTACCTCAGCCTACGAGGCCCCTGCCACTCGTGGGGTAGGCAGGCCCGCGCGGCAGGCGGGCCCGGGTGTTGCCTACCTCAGCCTGCGTTGCCTATGTTGCAGCGGACACGGACGAGAGCATCATGGTGCGCGCGTGCGCGCTGGACAGCGGCACGCTCACCACCGACACGGAGATCATCAGGATGTCGCACTGCGGGAGCTTCTACCTGGAGAACCGGTGAGGGGCGGGCCGGGCCGGGGCGCGCCGGGGGCGGGGGCGGGGGCGTCGTTCTATCGTCGTCAATATGTTGATGTTTTGGGGGGCCTCGGGGAACACCGGGTGCCTGGGGCGTGTGGAGGGAGAGAGGGAGAGAGGGAGAGAGAGAGAGAGAGAGAGAGAGAGAGAGAGAGAGAGAGAGAGAGAGAGAGAGAGAGAGAGAGAGAGAGAGAGAGAGAGAGAGAGAGAGAGAGAGAGAGGGGGAGCACGCGGTGTCATGTTGCCTAGCCGTGGGGCGACATGACCTGGACGAGGCCGGGCGGGGTGGGGCGGGGCGTACCGGGACGGGGCGGGGCGGGGCGGGCGGGCAGTAGCGGGCGCGGTGAAGTGTAACACAAGCCCTGAGCGTGGTTGCAGGCGACCCGAGTGCTTCCCCAGTTATCAAGAGAAGTCATTAGGGGATCCTCCGGCGCGCAGTAACGCTAAGCCCCTGCCGCTGGCGCCCCCTCCCCCTGCCCCTGCCCCCCTCCGCCCCCCATTTAGAGAGAGCCGTACCCTTCCGTGCTCATGTGCGCTCACTGATCTGCTGGAGAGTCCCAGCGCGGCGCGGCGGTCGTGGGGGGGGGGGGGAGTCTCGAGCCGTACCGTAGGGTTGTAGGGTGGAAAAACGTAATTTATTTCTGTTTAAAAAAGCATGGATTACTTTTTTTAATCCGTGGTGTCCGGAATAACCAAAAAAAAAATCCGTGTTGTGAAAGACCTGTTCCTGATCCTTGTGCTGTGCGCCAGGTACATACGCGGCTGCGTGCAGAGCTGCGACGACGCCGACGGCTGCAACGCGGCGCCCCGCGCCCTGGCCGTGTCCGGGGCTGCGCTCTGCGCCGGGCTGGGCGCCGCCCGCCTGCTGCGCTGGGGCTGAGGCCAGGCCGACGCCGGGCCGACGCCAGGACGACGTCAGGCCGACGCCAGGACTACGCCAGGACGACGCTAGGACGACGCCAGGAAGACGCCAGGCCGACGCCAGGCCGACGCCAGGCCGACGACAGGCCGACGCCAGGCCGACGCCAGGACGACGCCAGGACGACGCCAGGACGACGCCAGGACGACGCCAGGACGACGCCAGGACGACGCCAGGACGCCGTCAAGGACACCGCCCCCGGCCCGGCCACTTTTGGGTCCACAGGTCCTCACTCGACCACCCTCCTTGTCTCTTTTTCTCCCCCTCCCCACTTCCCTCCCTCCTCCCTCTCTCGCCCGCTCACTGTCCTTATCCTTAGAGACACGTCCAGAAGAGTTGTCCAGATCAGACGCCCTCCCTCCTACTCCTTACCCTGCGACCGGAGTCCTCGCCCGCCCGCGCCCCGCCCCACCCCACCCCACCCCGCCCCACCCCGCCCGCGCCCCGCCCCTGCCTGGGGGGTGCTGCTACGCTGGGCCGTCACCGCTGGATGGAACACCTGCGTCGGTCATTCAGGTCCAGCTCACCCGCTTCCCCTGCCGCGCCGGGCCCAGCCATCAGAGTCCGGTTCCAGAGCCATGAAATGGAGTGATCTCCGTGTGTGATTGAGTGAGTTTTTTTTCTGTTTTTGTGCGTGTGAGCGTGTGTGTGCGATGTCTTGTACATGTAAAAATGTGTTTTATATTGAGTTTAAAATAATAAAATAAAACAGCCAAAGGGCAAAGAAGAAGAAGAAAACGAAATAATTCTTTTTCGTTTTTGCTAAGCGTAGGGAAGTACCCTGGTGGGGATTTGAACGCAGCGTTGTCGAGTAAGTAGACAAGGTAATTCCCCCCCCCCCCCTCCGAATACACCTACTATAACTTGGCAACACAAGTTTGAAGTGTCCTCATGTTGGGTTGAGGCCTAGGCCTAGCCCAGCTGGCTGATTCAGAAGACCGCGCTCCTCGCTCTGTCTCTCTCTTACCTACACCGCGTGCCGTATGAGTGCGAGAGAGACCGAGGACCGAGCGAGGAGAGCGCTCTTCTGAATCAGTCGGCTGTAAGTGAAGTGAATGGTCTCCGAGACGGGGCGGGGCGGGGCGGGGCGGGGCGGGGCGGGCCATGACGCTGGCGAGGAGTATCGCCGCAGCGCCTGGCGCCCGGTAGGTACGCCCCCGCCCGCCCGGCCCCGCGCGGGATATTGCCGCCCCGCCCCGCCCCGCCCCGCCCCGCCCCGCCCCGCCCCGCCCCGCCCCGCCCCGCCCCCGCAGCCATCACGGGTCGCTGACCGGGACGTCCTGTCCTGCCTGGCCCGCCGCCGACACGCGGCGTTCGCTCCAGGAACAGCGCGAACCAGAGCAGAAGAACGAGGGCAGAGAGGAAGACTCCGAGGTGGGGCGGGGCGGGGCGGGGCGGGGCGGGGCGCGCATAGGAAAGCATGATTATGCAGGGTGGGCCGCGGCCGAGCCGTTTTCCATCTTCAGCGAGCTTGACTCCGCAGGTACAACTCGAAATAAGTCAAGATGATGTCGAAGTGACGCCTCACTGTGCCAATTTTTGTCACGAAAACGTTCGGCTTACGCAGGATGATGAGTGGGTGTGTTTTGTTTTACGAGGAACTGCAGAGATACGGTGTTATCTGCCTCGAGAGAGGTGACGTCTGACCAGTACGTCCCGCCCTGTGCGCCGGCTGATCGATTATTGGAGTCTCGTGTCAGCTCAAGGTCAGGTCAGGTGGGTGCGGCGGGTGGGCAGACAGGGCGGCTGACAGCCTGGCGTCATTGCTGCCAGGAAAGTAGGCAATAAGTAGCCCAAACACAGTGGAGTAAAGCGGGCTGCACCTGCGCCTGCCTACTAGGCAAGATGTTCGCACCTATGACAGGGTGCTGCCTAGTATGCAGGCGCAGATGCATCCCGCTTTACTTCCACAGTGTTGACAGGAAAGTAGGCAATAAGTAGCCCAAACACAGTGGAGTATAGCGGGCTGCATCTGCGCCTGCCTACTAGGCAGCACTCTATCACAGGTGCGAACATCTTGCCGAGTAGGCAGTCGCAGAGGCAGCCCGCATTACTCCACTTATTGCCTACTTTTCTGGCAACACTGGCTGGCGCCGCTGACGCACCGTGAGCTGACCCAGCGCGTCAGCGCGTCTCGCCAGGGGTACGGCGACGGCTGACGCGGGGTCCCGGAGCGCCGCGTCGCACGGGCGGAGCGGGGGGCGGGAGAGGAAGGGCGGTGCGGGGAGGGGGGGGGGGGGGGGGGGGGGGGGGGGGGGGTGGAGACCTGCCTGGAGTAAGGGTGGGAGGGAGAGGCGCGGGCGGGGCGCGCGGCTGGCGGCTGGCTAGTCAGTGAGTCACCCGCCCCAGCCTTGGGCTTCTGGGGCACTCCTAACGCTCCCCGCCCCGCCCCGCCCCGCCCCGCCCCGCCCCGCCCCGCCCCGCCCCGACAGCCTTCCTGTTTCCTGCAGTGCAGCTGGACGGACGGGTGAACGGCACTTGCACTTATCTTGCAGATTATGCCGTACGGCCGCCGGCTGTGAACGAGCTGTTTAGCCGACTAGGAGAAGTGCCTCGGCCTGCAGGCCGCCCTGCCCCGTCGCGGCACCGCTTCATTGGTCTTTCCCTTCTCGCCGTCCCGTCCCGTTCGGCTGCGCCCTGCCCCGGTGGGGCAGTTGGCTGCCCTGATTGTCACACTCATTTTTGAACCCCTGCTCTGCTCCTGCTGCACCGCGAGCAGCCGACGCAGCAGCCGATGCAGGACGAGTTCTGATCCTGGGATCCGGAGCTGTTGTGTGCCATGAAGCTGCCGTCTCTATAGACCGAGGCGTAAATATTCTTTGTGAAAAGGACGACAACCATAACTCAGCATGGTAAGTATCGTACTGTGAGTCATGCAACACCTAGGTTATATTGACACCCTCATGACAACACCTGCCCTGATATTTCTTGTTATTGACTATGGTTGTCATGTAAGAGCGGACAGATCATTTTATTTATACTACTTTTTCATGAAATATGTTATTCTCTTTAAAGTTTTAAGCATTTGAGGAACTTTGCATTTTTTTCTCTTGACAGGTTTACCACTGGCAATCACACAGTGTCAAGCTGTGTGGTGTTGACGATATGGTGCTTTTGCCAAGATTGACTGAGGAGGCCATTGTGGACAACTTAAAGAAAAGATTTCTTGATGACTACATATTTGTATCCTTCGTATAAGATTCAGACGATAGATTTTCTTTGAGATGGTAACTGATTATTACATACAATTGTATTTGTTGTCTCCTTACATTGGTATTTCCAGACTTCTATTGGCCCTGTGCTAATATCAGTAAATCCATTCAAGCAAATGAAGTATTTTGGTGACAAAGAAATTGAACAGTATCAGGGCGCTGTAAGATATTCACTTTTTTCATTATTTTACAGTTCTACTATTTAAATACTCTGTCTAGCAGTCTACCTTAAAATTACTTTTTCTTAACAGGCACTCTATGAAAACCCACCACATATATTTGGTCTTAGTGATCAAATGTTTCGTAACTTATTAATTGATAATGAAAGTCAATGTGTAATTATAAGGTTTGTTGATTTTAGAACAACTTTCAATTCGATGAAAAAATAAAACATTTTAGAGCTAAAGCTAATTTATGGAAGTGCTACTTTTTCAGTGGAGAATCAGGTGCTGGTAAGACAGTTGCGGCTCGGTACATCATGAGTTATATTGCTCGTATTTCTGGAGGCTCTGAAAAAGTAAAGCATGTAAAGGATATTGTTTTAAATTCCAATCCTTTGTTAGAGGCATTTGGAAATGCTAAAACTATTCGCAACAATAACTCCAGCCGATTTGTGAGTCCTTTTTTACATTTCTCATCTTAGCATTCTTCTTGTGCAGGGTAATGTATTCCCTATTTTGGTTGCAGGGAAAATATGTTGAAATTATTTTTAATGCTGCTGGACAACCTGTTGGAGGTCGAATTTCTAACTTTTTATTGGAGAAATCTCGTGTTCCTAATCTTGCTCCAGGAGAGCGTAATTTTCACATTTTTTATCAGCTGTGTGGTGGGGCACACTCTTACCAAAAAAGTTGGTCTTTTTCCTTTATATATTTTCTACCTATACCATAGAATGTGATAATATGTAATTATTTTTTTTTTTAGAGGATTTAGGTATTGAAAATGTTGACCATTTCCAGTATCTTAATACTGGTGGTTCATACTCAGTGGATGGGATAAATGACGCAAAAGACTTTGCTGAAACTCTTTCTGGTAAGTTTTAATTCATATTTTTCTGATTTTTATTTATTTATTTATTTATTTATTTATTTATTTTTTTTTTGTTTACTCTTGTGATGCTTGTATTGGATACCTTTTACACAGCATTAAAGGTCATGGGATTCTCTGAGGTTGAACAACGTGAAATCTGGAATATAGTAGCTGCTATTCTACACCTGGGTAATGTAAATTTTAGAGAAAATGGCAATTATGCTCAAGTAGCTGAACCTACAGGTAGTGCATTTTTCCCTTTATCTCTATATTGTAAGATTTGGAAAAAAAATGTAAGCTTGTGATTTTTTTTTAAATAGCATTAGATTGGCCAGCCTATCTGTTGAGTGTAGATAAAACACTATTAGAAAGTAAACTGACAAGTCGCCTGTTTGAGAGCAAGTGGGGCAAAAAAGATGAGTCAGTTAATGTCACTTTAAATGTTGAACAAGCTATTTATACAAGAGATGCTTTGGCAAAGGGAATTTACTCAAAGCTCTTTGACTATTTAGTAAAGGTATGTTCATCCATCACATGTCGTTGCCTCATCTGCCCACTACATAAAAATCTTTCCAATTCTAAAGTCAAAACATATTTTTATTCTAGAGAGTAAATGCTGCGATGTTCACTGAAAGTAGAGGGAACAATATAGGAATACTTGATATATACGGTTTTGAAATACTTGATAAGAATGGCTTTGAACAATTATGCATTAATTTTGTCAATGAGAAACTGCAACAAATTTTTATTCAACTTACTCTGAAAGCAGAACAGGTTTGTCTTGGCAGTTGAATTGTGATTATCTTGCATTTCTTTTGTTTCATTTATATGGCATGCGGTAATTTTTTAATAGGAGGAATATGTAGCAGAAAACATTACATGGACCCCTATAGACTATTTCAACAACCAAGTTGTGTGTGAACTTTTAGAGGGACGCCAGCCTCCTGGTGTATTTCTTATATTGGATGATGTTTGTGCAACTATGCATGCTGTTGCTGATGGAGCTGATAATGACTTGCAAAAGGTAATTTTTGTACATGTTACATGTTGTAGTAGTGGTATAAGCTAAATTTGCCTCCCTCTTCAAAATTAAATTTTTAAGAAAACGCTACCTGAAATAAGAAACGGGTCACATTACCTGCTAAATCATAGTTCCTAGTTTCTCTTTCCTTTTTTATTTGAAGGATCTTATCAACTTATTTCTATCATTGTTTGTGATTTTTTTTCTCCTCTAGAAACTGAATGGATGTGCCAGCACCCATAAGCACTATTCCCCAGCAGCAGATGGATTTGTAGTAAAGCATTATGCTGGAGTTGTTAGTTACGCAGTGGATGGTTTCTGTGATCGAAACCGAGATGTGTTTTTTCCAGATCTGATACAGCTCCTGCAGTCCAGCACATGGTGTGTATCTTAGAACCTGGAATTTAAATTGAGTCTCTTATAGGCTTTTGAATTTTTATGTATGTTTGTAATAATTAATTTAAGTATTTTAACTTAAAAACCATTTCTTTAATTTTTTTAAAACTATTTACTATTACTTACTTGAATTTTGCAGCCAAATTATACATGGTCTGTTTCCTGAGCCTCCATCAAAATCAAGACCCACAACTGCTGGCAACAAGATTCGTTCTCAGGCAGGGGAACTTGTTGCAAAACTTATGCAGTGTGCCCCCCAATATGTACGCTGTATTAAACCTAATGAGACAAAGCGTCCAAGGGAATGGGATGAGCTTCGTGTCAAACACCAAGTGGAATATCTGGGTTTGAGGGAGAATATATCTGTTCGCCGAGCAGGGTTTGCCTACAGAAGACCTTTTGAAAAGTTTCTACAGCGGTAATTTTGTTTTTTTCTAAATAGAGCACTACAGTAATTTTTTCCATCAAGACTACATAGTTTATCCTGATAGAGTCCTTCATAATAAATTTTCCCTCTTTAAAGGTATGCCATTTTGACAAAGGAATCGTGGCCAACATGGCAAGGAAATGTCAAGCGAGGTGTAAAACATATTTTATCATCAGCTGGTTTTAAGGAGGGCAATGATTTTCAACTAGGACTAACAAAAATTTTTATTAAAAATCCAGAATCAGTAAGTATATTTTCCAGAAGCATATCCCATTTAAAAATAAAAAAAAATAAAAACTTTTGCTTATTCTTGATTGAAATATGATACAGCTATTCCATCTGGAAGAGTTGCGAGAACAACAGTTTGATAAGCATGCTAAAGTTATTCAAAGAGCTTTTAAGAAGCACTTTGCCCGTAAACAGCAATGTGCTCAAAGAGAGGAGGCTGCAGGTATATAGTTTATGTTTTTTTGCTTATTTTTTAGCATTTGTGTGATGTCAGATGTCACTTTTATTATTATCACCTTTTTAGCTTTGTTCTTTGGAAAAAAGGAACGCAGAAAACTATCTATCAATCGCCATTTTGTTGGAGATTATCTGGGTATTTCTAGTCAGCATTCAGAGCTTCAGAATGTAATCGGCAGAAGGGAGAGGATTATGTTTTCTATCCCAGTCACTAAATATGATCGACGGTTTAAAGTAAGATTTTTATTATTAATTTATGATTGCAGTACTTATATAGTGAATATTGGCTATCCCTCTCTAATCTTTTGAATATTTGCAGCCAAGTGTCCGTGACCTAGTCCTTACATCTCGGTCCTTACTCCTTATTAGCATGGAGCCTCATTCTGGGAGTAATGGCAACCAGCCTCTCATTAAGAGAAACATTCCATTTCCTAATATAAGCCATGTGACTTTAAGTTCTCTTCAGGTAAATTTAAATTGAAAAATGATTTTACTATACTGTAAAAATTATTTACATATTGTCTTTTTTTTCCACCATTTACTCTCACTCAAACTTTTTAATATTTTCTTCCCAGGATGATTTTGTTTTACTACATGTCAAAGATGACTATGACTCACTTTTAGAAGTGCCTATGAAGACCGAATTCATCTATGTTCTTCACAAAAGATATGCTGCTCAGGTTGGAAGACAACTTCGTATTTCATTCTCCAACAGGTAACATGTTATTACTATTTATCAAAACAATGAGAGTAAACGATGAGAAAATTGAAGCTTACCTGTAGATTTTTTATAACACAGTCTTGAGTTTACTGTGAAGAAGAGTGGACTTGGCGGGGGTGGAAAACGTCATGTGGTTTTTGTTCCAACAATTGCAGACCTTAACATTCCATCCCTTAAAATAAATGGAAATACACTAACTGTTGGAATCGGAGCAGGCCTCCCATCTGACATTTCATGTAGGAAAAAAGTTTTCCCCTCTTAAACTGTGTTTTGATTTTTTGTTATTATTTTGGATTGATATGTGTATTTATTTTTACTCAGTGCCTCCCCTCAAGACATACTCAGCAAAGAAAGTTAAACTGTCACACCCGAAAAGGGTTCAACCAAAGACATCTAAGATTGTGCCAACTCGACCTGCTCCCACTCGTGCTGCACCTCCACCACCAACTAATCGTCCTCCAACTCATCCTGAGTCACCCCTGATCCCTTCAAATGTGTTAAATGGTAAGATTCTCAAGTGCAGAACAAAAATATTTTAAATTATACTATGTTTTTATAAGAAATTTACTTACTTATTCTAGGTTCCAAAGTAGCATTGCCAGTAAAGCCAACTGAAAATTTGCAAAGAGTCCCAGGGCATCCCAACGCCAGGAATCAAGATTCTTCCAATACCATCAGTCACATTAAGGGCACCAAAAATATGGCTGATAATAGACAAGATGCAGCTAGTACATTAAATAGTAGGAGAGCTATTGTCGCCATGAAACAGGAAGTAAATGGGAAAGCTTCTGAAAAATTACCAGTTGACTTTGGGCAAGAACTCACAAATACTCTAAGAAAAATAAAATCCAAAGATATAGAAAAATCTTTAGAAAGTTCTGATAGGTATGTTTACATTTTCTATCTTTAAAAAAATCTTCATTTGCTCCTGTACTGCCTGTTACTATTACTTTGCACATTTACCAGAACTTCTATCAAAATATCAACAAATTATAATGATAAACCTGAAAAACCCATTCCTGGAGGAGGGCGGCCTAGACCACCATTGAAACCTAGTCTGAAAAGAGTGAAAGCTGTTTATGATTATCAAGCTCAAGACACTGACGAGCTCAGTTTGAAAGAAGGGGACTTCATCGACCTCATTAAAGAACGTAGGATGTATATGTTACAGCCAATGAGTTTTTTTTTTTTTTTTTTTTTTTTTGGTATATACTGTATCTACTTGTCTTTTTGTAGTTTAACTGATTTGTCACTGTGTAATTATTTTTCAGATCCAGGTGGTTGGTGGCAAGGAAGACTGAAAGGGAAGGAGGGTCTTTTTCCTGCCAACTATGTCCTCAAAGTGTGATTTGCTCTCTCCAAAGTCAATTATTGTAGAAAGTAGCATATTTATTATTTTTATTATTATAATATAGATTATTATAAACTTACATCTACAAATGTTAAATCAATTTTCAAAGTGGCAGTGTAAGCAGATACAAACGGTTCCAACTTTTACACTTCTTACAGTAATTACGGTATTTGAGTCAATTAATTGCTTATTGTAAACATTCTGTCATTCTGAAGCACTACTATGCCAAGTATAACAAAGTAAGATAATTTTTTTATTTAAATCGACTAACAAACCATTCCATTGTGATTTCCTACTGTGCTATGTTATATTGAGCAGTTGGCAATCAAACAATCAACAAAAATGTTTCACAAGTTAAATTTTGATTTTCTAATTTAGCCCAGCTATTGTTTATGTTGAGCTTGTACTGTTATTCTATAATTTTATAAAAAGTATTGACCAACAATGTCTGTAAGTTAAGTGACCAAATTGTGTTTATCTAAGTCAGGAAGATAAGGCAAAACTTACCATAAATTTAAAAACTTGTGATAATAATTTGCCGTGAAACAAATCTGTTCTCAGTAACCTGTAAGTTATTATCCCGTCTACGAATAAAAATAATTTCTTTACTTAAACACTTATATCCTCAGATTTTCATTCTTTCATTCAGACAGTAATTGTTTCCGAACCACCAAAAAACATCCCTGCGAAACTGCACTATCAATTCAAACCATTCAAACGTGCCGCGCCGTGCAGTGAGAGTCACCGAGGAGGGGAACCACCGGCGGATTCAGCGCATTCAGCGCTCCCTGGTGGCGGATACGCGCGACTAGTGTGGCGCTAGTGGACCGGATCCTTCCTCCTTACTAGGAATCTTTTAAAAAAGAAATACGTCTGATATAAAAGAATGGCGGGAACTGATGAAATCATGAACATCGTTAATATTGATGATAAACATGAACCTCCAGCTAAAAAGCAGAAAAAAGAAAAGAGCGAGGACACACCCGACTTGAAGGACTTGGCTTCCTTCAAGAGCGAGCGCATCCTGAGCTGCGACAGCCGGCACAAAACCATCGTCGCTCTCGGCTCTTTGGGCGCCTCGGACGACCGGTGCCTCGTTATTTTGGAGAAAAAGGCCTTTGAAGCGGAAAGTTTTGACAAGCTGTGCACGGCTGATACCACTTTTGAGAAAGTGTTTCGCAATGATGTGTATGGAAACTACGAGTGTGCTTTGGCAAGCGACGTAAACGGTAAGATATTGGGGTATACCGCATTAGTGAGGAGGTTAGGGTCCTTTATCTTATTTCTCAGTTGCGACCAATGCCCTTTTGGATTGCTTGGCTTGCACTTAAAGAAAGCTAAAATTTGTGGTCCCACAACAAATTTCATTCATTCAATCTGTCCCCTCTCTCTGTTATTCCTTTCAGCTGTCAAGGCAACGGTGATTTATCCTGCGTCAGAGAAACACATTCAGAAGTATGAAGCGCAAACAATTCACATTGTGAATGAGACTCCTGACCTTTATACTTCAGTGATACAACCCTTTCTTGAGAAGGAACAGCTTAACCTACAGGTTTGTTGCTTCATGACTCGAACTTGCCCAGTGTTTAAGTTTTACGATCTAATTGTTCATTTAAAAGAGATTTTTATTTTCTCCCAGTGGGTGCATAACATACTTGACCACAAGTCAGAAGTTGAACGTATTGTCTCTGAAGATACAGACCCTTCATTAGGATTCGTGCTTTTACCAGATCTCAAATGGGATGGAAAAGACTTGAAAAGCTTGTATCTATTAGCCCTCATACGTCTATCTAATATTAAATCCCTCCGGGATTTGACTGGTGAACATTTACCTCTGCTTAAAAATATTTACAACAAATGTACAGTAAGTTATTTAAGTTCGCACAGTAGAGTTTAAATTTATAAAATAAATTAATTTATCTGAATTAATCTAAAATTTTAACTACTTTAACTTTAGAGCGTTATCCAAGAGCAGTATGGACTTCCTTCGTCTAGGATCAGAGCTTTTCTTCATTATCAGCCAACATTTTATCATCTTCATATCCATTTTACATTTTTACAATATGATGCCCCAGGTAACAATTTAATTTGTCACTTTTCTCCTGCTAAGTTGACAATTTTACAAAGTTTGTTTATGAATCAATATTTTGTATTTTTCAGGTATTCACACAGAGAGAGCACACCTCCTAACATCAGTCATCAACAATATTGAACTGCTTCCTAACTATTATCAACTAGCCACATTACCATTTACTCTGAGGGAATCAGATAAACTTTTTGCTGTTCTCAAAGAAAAAGGTTTGAATATTGACCTGCATTATTATTCAAAGATGAACTGTCTTATGCTCCATTAACTATTTTTTTCCCTTCAGGTGTTGTTAAAGAATAACAAATGGAAGTCACTATGCTGCTTGAAATTCGTCCACTTGTGCAGGCATGCTGGGCATACTTACCAGCCCCCTCCCCTGAGGCGTCTGCCAGACTTGTGGTTCAAGCAGACAGTCTGACTGTTACATGGTCTTTGGAATCTCATGACATCCTGTCTCAAACTGCATTTCTTCCTAGTTCGACCCCTATTAAATTTAAACCGTGTGAAGTATCATCTCTAATTCAAGAAGAAAAATTTTTGTCATTTCGTGTACAGACAATGCCAAAGAGCTTGACTGGCTCTTTTGCTGTAGAAGTGGTTGAATCCGACCAAAGTGATCCTATTTTGAAAGGTAATGGACCAGGCATAACGTCCAATATTCCGTGTAATATTTTGTGCTCTTGTTGTGGGTATAATATTTTATCGTCAGAATGTGTCACATTCAAGAGAGTACTTCCCCTGCCGTCTTGTCTATTTGATGTGGGTGACTTCTTCTGTCATAATCATGGAGAGTCAAACATCCATGCAAATCCTAGTGAAGCTGACTGTCTGTACTCTTCTTCTGGCTTTCACATCCACCCATCTTTTATAAATATAAGCGGGGACATACTTCACTGTAAAAAATGCTTAGCATGGTTAGGCACTAAAAATAATAGCAGAGCATGCTTGTGGCACTCAACTGTTGATGTTAGAACTAACTGTGGAACCCAGATACAAAAGTTACTTCCAGCTCAAGAGTTTGTTCATTTAGTTAGAGAGGCAGTTCAACAGTGCCCTACAGTTGCTTGCAGGCTGCTGTTTGAGGTGCAAGTAAAAAGTGATGTGGCACATTTTCTTCTCATTAATGTAATTGACAAGCAGTTAGTGCTATTAACATCAACCTCAGAACCCTCCTTAGAATTTGTAAGCCATAAGGCGATTAAAGTTTCATTTTGCCATGAAAAGACCCGTAATCTAATGGTTTCTAAGTGGTCTAACGATCCAATTGTGATTTGCATAGAAGTTGCCCTCCCTGTATTAGTTAAAGGTTTAAAACTTTTATCAAGCACTTCCCAACTTATCCCTAGTAGTCACAGAAAAGTACAACAAGGGTTCCTACTTGCTTATTTGTGTGAATATTTCATTGATCTTTGAGAGGTCCTATTTAAAACATGTTTTTTCTTTATTTTTAAAATTTTTTAATAAATATGGTTTCTAAACAACATTGCGATCGTCTAAGTTCGTTTAATTGGTCCCATGTGTTCGATTTCGTGAATTTCGTGAAAATTCATCTCATTGTTGCAATTTTCTCTGTAGTGTAGGAGACTTAAAGGTATGGCAGCACTGACCTTTTTGGCGCCATTATTGCACGTGGTTGCCAGCGTTTGTGGCCTAAAATAAAATTTCAAGGCATTCAATCGGCTTAGGTAATACGACTCTGTGGTGATCCTACAAAAAAAAATGATTTATATAAATATCGACAAAAAGTCAGGCCCCTATTTCCCGCCTCCTGTCAGTTACGGTGGTTACAGTCTGATGTTCAAGCTTTGTTTTATGTGTTGCTACTCCGCGGTGGATTTTTATAGAAGCCCACGCGAGCGAATTTCGGACAGGCCAAATATCGTTATTTTTTTTCTAGTCTAGCTCTCAACATGAGAGAGCCGTTCCGCAAAAGTCTTGGTTAGACACGCGGTGTCGTGCTAACGCTCTACGCCATGTTTCATGGAGTTGAGCGAGTGAATGTGTTTCGGTGTAGCAGGACGTAACACAAAAACAAAGAGGTTTATCATCTATTATTTATCTACTATAAGTATTAAAAGAAACATCGTGCGTTTACTAATTAATAGACGTTTCACAGACCATCTGTTCAGTGCCGGCGCTGTTCAGTGCCGCAAGGTTTCACAGCCTGTGTAAGAGTCAAGATGGCTTTCATGAGGTAATTTCGCCGTTGTGTCTGTGCTCCAGTAACTGAAAATTTGTGACTTTCTTTGGCTATTGAAGCTTCTGCACACATTCTAAGTGAACTCTGCTCCCGTTCGTCCTCTAAGGTAGGTTATTGTGAAGTATTATTGTCGTCGTGCTGCTTGGTTTCAGTAACGGATCTAGGCCTAGTAGGGTTAGGGTGTGCCCTTTTGTTTACATCGTGACAAAATTGTTAGTCATGTCAAGAGCACCGTAAACTTTGTGCTATTTCGCCTGCTTTCTCTACGAATTTTCTGACAGTTGTTGTAGAAGATTTCACGTCTAGTTTATAGTGAAAACATCCTTACCTCTCGCAGCCTGATGGAGAGGGGCGGGGAGGGGGGGCAGGATTGTGGGGAATACATATCATATGGAACAACAAGCTGGATATGAAAACCTCACGTATCTCAGGTTCCATACATCAATTTGAAATATAAGCAAGCACAGGTTCCGCCCAATCTTAAGATTTTCATGCTACCTCCATTTGCTCCATTTCATTTCTATCTGGCCATTACATATCATAGGTCAATCTAGGAGGCTGTGGTTTATTGTAAAATCTTCGTTTTTTTCTTCAAACTGCCCTTTTTTTTGTCCAATTTACGCAGGAAATCACGACATTTGTGCAAATGGTCATGCCGTTAAAAGTGATTATGGTTTAAGTACATTCACCAACCATAACTATTGGAGGGACAGGCAAGGGTTTGGTTGGCAGCAGATTCAAAGACACCGGAAGTGCTTTGGTTGAGCTCGCTGTTGATTAACGAGGGCACCAAACATCGCAATCATCGCTTTCGGTGAGGAAATTCTAGGTAAACAGTTTGATTATTGTGAATATATTTGTATTCGCGAAATTTGAAGGGAAGAAATTGTAATTTTTGGCCTACAGTCCGTTGAACACTTCAGTCATTTCAGCCACTTTTACCCTGACGCCATTTTGTAATTTTAAAGGAGGGGAGCATTTATGGCGGGTAACGGGTTTTCTTTTGACCGAACCATTAGGTTTTTATTTTTTTCTTGTTAGCTATATCTGATTTCTTGTTTGGTGACATCAAAGATCATGGCTATTGAAACTTTATCTATTCTGTAACATCTTAACAGTCACTTTTCTCAAGAAAGTTAAGAATTATTTATAAATAATCAAAGATCTCATATTTGTCATAATGTCCTGTTTTGTTTACCAAGGTGTTAAGCTGCTTGACAGAAGTTATCTCTGGATTTAGATTCCATTAATAATTTTAGACCTACATTATTACAATTGATGCTTGCACATTTAAGTTTTAATTTGATTAAAAACTCATCTTCATTTCTTTCTTTCTGCTTTAGGTCTTTTCACCTTTGAGGTTTTCATTATATTTTGTATGGCATCTGACTAATAAGAGTAATGATGGAGGATGAGAAGCTCCACAAAGACTGCCGGGTCACTGTCACGGATCTCCGGTCCATTCTACCTCCGACCATGCTCGCACATCTCATTGTACCAATCCAACAGGATGAGGATGATGATGATGATGAGGATGTAGAAATACTTTCAGATGGAATTGAAAGGTCCCGCTTGTCAAGTCCAATCAAGAATAGCTCGTGCTCTGTAGATCTCATAGAACCAGTCCCGAAAACAGACTTAGTTCAAAATGTATCTGAGATGAATGCAGTCAGTAAAGTTGGGAATATAAACCCAAAGGTTAGGACTTCTGTTAAAACTGTCAAAAATCTCAACATTTACAAAAACAAACGGTCCATATCCAATTCTAATAAAAGACGAGGACACCATGTGAACAGCAACTCCTTGTCTTCTGCTCAAGCTAAGAATCGTCTCATGCAGAAATATGGCAGCACACTGCTCCGAAAGCCCTCATTTGTAGTTGAACCGGATTTGCTTGAGGAATCTTCGTCCCAAGAATCAAGCTCTAGTGGAAATGGCGGTCTCTCAAGTCAGGAAGTAGATGAAAAAGCCCTAAACCCAATTAGTAGTGTGTCTGAAGTGGCTCAGGAAATTCTGGTCCAAGAGCAAAATACTTGTTCAAATACTTCTAAAAGATCTTCCTCAGGTTTGCCTGTTCAAAACTTTGACAACCAAGAAAATGAAGTGCAGAACTTAAAACTAGAAGATGTACCTCTTCTTGACAGCATACCAATCAATCCCGACCTGAACACTAACAGTGGGCAGCTGCTTTCTGAAACTATCCGTCCAATGCCTCCTGTTGGTCTCTCAGTAAATGTGGGGGTTGGGCACAAGCTTCCCACCCTACAAGCCAAATGTGTACTGACATGCCTTGAAAAATGTGAAACTTCTCTTACTCCTCAATTTGCAGAATTCAGTTCGTCAGTTGTAAAGTCATCATCTCAATCACCTCTTTCAAAAATTTTGATTCCTATTGACGATGAACGAGTTCTTCAGTTTATGCGTATCAAATGGCAATCAAGACCAGACCTTCAAAAGTTAACTTTCTCAATTCCTAAATGTGATTCAGAAACTATGCAAGAAGTTACGGAGGAAAATAAGGAACTGTTGGGTGATGCACTAGACAAGAATGTTATTGTTGATGCAGAAAAAGTTTCTGTGGAGAGTGTTTGTGATAAGAAAAAAACTGTAAGAAGAAAGAGGAAAAGGTCCCTCATTCCACGGCCTGATGACGATGCCTTGAATGATATTGATGTATCTTCTACTGATCACTCAAGTGTAGACAACACACCGCGGAAACGCCCACTGCTATCATCTTACACTCGTCCTGAAGAGGAGCTTATAACAACAATTACCGAAAATAGAGGAAATAATTCTTCCAAGAGGAAAAGGTTGCAGTGCATAGACAATCAGAATTTGGCAGATTCAGATGATGAAACTAGAAATGTTGCCTTGAAATCATTAGAAAAGTTCCCCTTACCATTGTATGATCCAGACGACTCCAGAGGTATTCAGTCCTCCGAAACTCAAACAAAAGAATGCAAACAGGCTATTCGAGGAAGAAAATCACATTTGATGTACGAATTACGGCGCCTGAATGTTGCTGTCTTTGATATGCCAAACAACCAGGAACAAGTCACATGCCGAAACAGTGATATTTGTAGGTTGGGTTGTGTGTGCAATAGCCTTACAATCAGTAGAACTGTCAGGGATCATTGTGGATTGGAGAAATGCATGTTTAGTTGTGATTGTGTTAAATCCCACTTGAACGCTCAAAGCACCTCTGACCCATCATACGCTTGGATGCACAACAAAGCTAAAGCAAACCTTGCAAAAGAAGAAAAGCATTTTAAGCAAACAGTTGTAAGGTCAGAGAAAGATGGTTTGGTCCTTGTTGAGGGCAGAAGGAAAAGAGAAATTAAAGTTCCCAATAGATATCGGGAGGACTTTGTGGCAGATTTGGATTTTAAACCCTGTCATCAATTGAAGTCTATGAGATCTGTGAAAGGAGTGCTTCAGGAGTCTCAGATTCCTGACAGGGTGAGCAACTCACCTAAATCACCCAAGGCAAATAGAATCCCAGAGGAAATTGTATCTGAAAAAGAGGTGATTGATGTTTACAAATCTAGCTCTGAGGATGCTTATGAGGTATCTAAATCGCAAGATCCTGAATTTTCTGCTCGGACCATTAGTTATGATTTTAAGGCTAGAGAAGACCGTCAAGAGAAACAGAAACAGCTCTTAAAAGACTCTTCAGGTGAGAAAATTAAAACTACAAGTGATCTGAAAATTGTGTCCACCCAATCTGTTAATGCTGACGAATGGGAAAAGTCTGATAGCAGACTTGAGAATGTTTCAAATTTGGAGCTATCATGTTCAGCTTTGTTTAAGCCGTCACCAACTAATGGGAACAAACCAGTCCGCCTTCTGTCATGGAAAAACCTGAGGGAAGATATTGACCGAAAAAAGGCATTTGTTTGGATGAAATTATTTCCAACTAAACCCCAAATGAGCATAACTAGACCTAAAATTTATTTAACATGCTCTAATGTTATGCCTGCCAACAACTGCATTGATATTCAATCCATAAACGTGCATGAGCTAAAATTTAGGGAGTTACCATTTCACTTAAAGTCCTTAAGGTCAGATTATACTCTGTCTGTTAGTGAAGGACAATGTGTGTGGATTGTCAAATCTATTAAAAATAACTGGATGATAGTTGGGTATATGCAGCCAGGACAGAGAAAACATTCTGTGGGTCAAAATCCAGATGTCGACATCTTGTCTCCAGAAGGTGAAAATGTGCGTCACAAATGGTGGGTTATGGATGTCAGACAATATTTTGATCTAATTTACTTTATGGACTTTAAAAAAGCTATAACAAAAGATCAAATTTCAACACTTGTGAAATTGTCTAATGAGTATTCTGAAAGTGAAACCAAAGTGCATCGTATCCTCCTCAATCGAAGAAGACCCAAAATTGATCCTCGGCCTACACCTTACCCTGACTTTGGAGCCTATAGTTTGCCAAGCCATCCAACAAAAGTGCTTATTGGCCCTTATGACTTCTCAAAGGAGCCCAGGTTTCATGTTTATGCACAATTTCTGCATGCTGGAAAGATAGAATATGAGAAAATTCCTTTATTTTACTGTGGTGGAGGAGAATTTGTAAGGGTAAATGCTCAAGGAGCCCTGTCATTGCATAGAGAGAGGCCACCAGAAAAGTATGTTCAGGGTTCATGGTATGAGAGTTCCGGAACCGACTTCAGGTAATACAATTTTCCCGATTACTTTTTTCCCCAAGGTCACTGTTTAAAATTTTTAATCACTTATCTATCATATGTTTAAATTTTTATTTTTTTCTTTACAGATCATTTGATGCTCATACTCTCAGTCCTAATCCAACTACGGATTATAAGGTATGTTCCTTAGTTCAATAGATATTGGAATATACCTGGAATTGCTCTTAAAATAATTCATTTGACATTTTTTACTTTCAGGTCGAAACTGGGTGTATGCCTCAAATTGAAATCGAGGCAGATTGTGTTGATAATGAGTCAGAAGGTAAGTACACTACTTGCAAAGTTTCCAACTAATAATTCATTCTTATATGTAGGCCTCCTCTTTCTAATTTTTTTTATTTTATCCCTTTTTTTTTTTTTTAAATAAATTAATGCAGCTTCATTTAAGATGTTGTCAGAAACTTGTAGTGACCCAGCAAGTGATGAAAGCAATGGAGGTGACTCTGATTCAGTTCAAGCCTCTGAAAAGAGAGAAGAACCTGAAGAAAGACATTTTGAATCAGTCAGCTTCATTAGAGAAGACATAATGAAACCCATGGCTCCTACAGCTAAACAATCATTGCCTGAACCTTCAGATAACAATAGAGGAGGACCTAAAGATACACATGTTGAATCGGTCAGCGTACTCAAAGTGAGAGAAGACATAGCCCAACCCAAGGTTCCTACGGCTAAACAATCGTTGCCTGGACCCTCAGACAACAGAGGAGGACATGAAGATAAACGTGTTGATTCAGTCAGCTTAATCAGAGTTAGAGAAGACATAATGCAACCGAAGGTTCCTTCTGCTCCACAATTGCTGCTGAAGAAGGAAGTTGATCCAAGAGTTTTGAAAAATATGCCTCATGTGTCAATTGATGCATCTCCTCCTCACACGACCTTGTTAAAATCCAAACAAAACTTTTGTGAGGAAATTAGTCTTGATGACGATTGTGAAGATGTTCCAGAGCTTACAATTGTAAGGGTTGCATCTTATATTTTTCTTTTGGCCTATATTTATGATATTAGTTACTTGTATAGTAAAGACACAACTTGATAAAATATGCTAATTGCTATATTATGTAAATTATTGCAAACTTTATCTGAGGAAACAACTGTGAGCCATGTGTTCAGAAGGCAGTTAGCTACTGTCTTTAGACAGGGTTGTTCTTTGTTCTAATTATCTAATCTTTCTGTTTGCAGGAATACCTTGTTCCAAGTGTGAAAGCATTAGGCGTTTTGCCTGTAACTTATTTGCCCACTGATGCCCTCTCTGTTCCACATTTTACTCAGCCAGGTTTGCTGCAATTCTTCCACTCCAGAGAGGAACTTATTCAGGAAATAAACCGGTAAACCTTGCTTCATTTCATGTGATTTACTTTTTTCTGCTGTCTTATTTAAACTTTTATTTCTGGCATTGTAGGCTGATTCATTTTAAGCTGGCATGTTTGAATCAGAAATGTTGTGTGGTTTTGAAGAGTGATGATTTCTGTAGATGTATTGCATGGAGAACTGTCTGGGATAAAGAAAAGTGTGCCCACCTACCACAATTTTCCCCTGAAATATTTAATGGATATTTTGTAAGTTTGTCACATACATATGGTTCTTTTCCCCTTTTTTCCCCTTGTTTTTGTTTTCTGTTTAATCATTTGTTTTCTTTTTTTTTAAATATAGATGTTGACTAAGTATGGATTAGTGGATATACGAACTGCTGATAGGAAATATTTACGCAGAGTGGGTGAAGATTGGGTAAACTGGTTGAAAGAAGATGAACTGAAGGCCAAATTAAATGCTTGGGAGAAGGAGGAGAATGAAGGGAATGGTGACTCCTCAAGTGTATCACAGTCTGGTGCAATGAAATCGGTTTGTTTTTGTGTTTCTTGTCTGCCTTATGGTACTTAGTAAAAATTACAAAGAAAATGTTTAATAAGATGTCTGTATTGCAGGCAAACAAAGAAATTTTAAAAAATTGCAGTGAAAGTAGGCCACTCCACAATGATAATAGAGCGAAGAGAATTATTATGAAGGATACATTGATTGCATCTTTAACCCGCAAACTTAATGGTGAGCGTGCATTCCATCTTATGGGTAGCTCTTATTTTCTGAATCAAAGTAGTAAATAAAATTTTATGTTGATTCACAGGAATTCCTGGAAGTGTCATTCCCAATTTTTTGGAGCTTTTAGATTTTGATATTTTATTGTCAAGTCACCAGTTAATGAGTAATCTGTAAGTTATTGTTTCTATTTACTTGTACCCGTACATTCATGAAGTATTACATGTACCAATCAATTGCATCAAATTCCAGATGGATTGATTTATTTTTTATTACTTTTCAGAAGTGAAGCTATGATAATGCAAACTAAAACCACAACTTCTCAGCACTTAAGCACAAGTATTGATAAAAGACCTATGTTCAAGTCAAGCGTTCAGAGAGATGAAAACAACATTACAGACAGACAATCACCCAGTCCAAGAAAAGATGTTGTGAATGGCAAGGATGGACTAGCATGCCGGTTGTCTCCATTTTCTCGACTGAACATCTGTGTTGAAGAAGGGGGAATAAAGTATGCTCCTCTCTCTTCCCCGCCCCAAACTTCTTCACCTGTAGAGCTCTTAGCAGAGTTGCCAACATCACCTGGAAAACAGCCCAATATTTTAAGAAGGAACAAGAGTGTTCTACTAGGCAAAACTGGTCCCTTCTCTGGTGCCCACAGCACAAAACAATCTCGAAAACAGACTTTTTCTGCTAGTTCTGAAAATGATGAGGAACCAGTATTTCTCAAAGTTCCTGAAAATTCACCTACTGAGTTAGGTCTGAAGGAGAGGATGGAAAGTAATCTAAGCAATATTGATCATATTGTTTCTCGAAGCAATGTAAAAACAAAATTACTCCAAATGTCCAAACCTACGCATTCTACTGGTTTACCTAACTCTGATAGAAATTGTTCTTCATCATCTGCTGTAATTTCTCTCCCACAAACAAGAGATTGTGGTCCACCTTTGAAAATATCTTCTATCGGGTCAGGTGCTTCTTTTTGGAATGAGTCAAGCAAACCTTCATCCATATGCCCCGAGACTCAAGCTAAAGTACAACATCCCCCAGTTCCAAGTTCCAACTCAGCTCCTGCTCTTCAAATATCATCAGTTTATTCCACAAGTTCCCCCTCTCCATCTGCCTTGTCAACGCAAACAGAATTAAACTCAGGTGTCAACCCAGAAAGCTCTTTACAGATATCTTCTGTGAGTTCAGGTGCAAATGCAGTAATGATGCTGAATACTTCCAGGAGGGGTAAGTCTCTTCTGACCACAACAAGAAAAATAATTAAAGCTGATTCATCAGTGTTAGCAATAATGAAAAGTAAAGCAGCTGGTGATCTTAGTCGCCCTGTGGTTAGTGGTATAAGTGATTCTGGCAATGCCCCTAAACAGCAAAGTTTAGCCGAGGGTAATTCTTTAGTGGAAGAAGAGATGAACAATAAAGTGCAAAACATTGAGACTTCATCAAAGAAGATGAAATTGCAAAACTCTGATAGTTTGATAAATAAGAGATTGGAAATGTCTGATAATCCGAAGAAAGAGAAATCAAAAAACCCTAAGAAGCTGAAGAACTCTGAAAGCTCACTGGACAAGGAATCACAAAACTCTGATG
Organism: Frankliniella intonsa; assembly: GCA_033675135.1. Taxonomy (NCBI): domain Eukaryota; kingdom Metazoa; phylum Arthropoda; class Insecta; order Thysanoptera; family Thripidae; genus Frankliniella; species Frankliniella intonsa. The sequence continues at coordinate 2,974,988 of CM066246.1, read as the reverse complement.
ATTCAGTGAGCATGGAATTGCAAAACAGTGAGAGTTCAAAGAAGAAGAAATTGCAAGGCTCTAAAAGTTTGACAAAGAAGAGGAAGTTGCAAAACTCTGATTGTTCAATGAACAAGGAATTCCAAAGCTCTGAAAATTTAATTAATAAGGGACTACAAAACCTTAAAAGTTCTATGAACAAGGTATTGCAAAACTCTGAGATTGCAGAGATTGAAGATTTGCAAAGTTCTGAGAGTTCAGTGAACAAGGAACTGCAAAGCTCTGATAGTCCACAGACTACGGAATTGCCAAAGTCTGATTGTCCACAGACTACGGAATTGCCAAAGTCTGATTGTCCACAGACTACAGAATCGCCAAAGTCTGATTGTCCACAGACTACGGAATTGCCAAAGTCTGATTGTCTACAGACTAAGGAATTGCCAAAGTCTGATTGTCTACAGACCAAGGAAATGCCAAAGTCTGATTGTCGACAGACTAAGGAATTGCCAAAGTCTGATAGTCCACAGACTAAGGAATTTTCAAAGTCTGAGAGTTCACAGTCTAAGGAATTGCAAAGCTCTGAGAGTTCTTTAAGCAAGATATTGCAAAACCCTACAAAAACATTAAAAATTTTAAAAAGAGGTAGTGATTCTGTTACAGTTACTGTTCCGATTTCGGCTCTTAGAATTTTGCCTCCAAACTCTGTCGACAAGAAACTTGAGGCAAATCTATTGAGATGGGCAAAAGAATCACTCAATAAGATAGAGCAAAATGGTAATGATAGGACCGAAAAGCTCAACACTATAGGTAGCACTGAGACCTGTGAAAAGTAGACATCTAGATATTTTTAATTCTTTTCTTGTTATTTGATGTTCAATATATTTGCAGTGCAATATTGATGGAAAGATAATTGTAACATCATTGCCTCTATTCTCTCTATTCCCTTTGTTATTTGAGAGAGGGTACTCTACCTGTGATACGGTTACCATTAATTTTCTTTTCCTTCCTTTCTATACATATTTATATTTTTGTTTTGTACAAATTATCATGTTGTACGTGTAATTAGGAATGTAATTGTGTCTGGTTTTGTAATTTTTTTCCTTTACATTTGCCGATTGTATGTGTTTAAACTTAATTCCCTTGTTATATTGACACCCTATGGCTTTATTCCACTGTTTTGGTTGGGTCTTTAGTAATAGGGAATGAAAGACTCTGTGTTCATTGTAATTTGTACTGTCTTATGAATGAACTTTCTGTTCTAGAGTCAAACAGAATGTACCAGTTAAGAAATAAAATGTTTTCCAGTCTGTTAAAGGATTATTGCAAACACTTCACCTTCTTATCTGAAAGAAATAACCCTCCTGACCTATTCAAGCAGGAATGCCGCACACTTTGCTCAGATCTTTCAAAGCAATTCACTTCAAGCTAAAACAAGACAATCGGGATTGAATGATGGTCACGATCACAGCCGATGATTCAACTGGTTTCAAATAGCGCGCCTCAATTGGCTCCTAGTCTCCTAGTTGGTGTTGGATAAACTGTAGCTTTCGCAGGCAGTGGCTTCGTGTGTTTTGGAAATGTTACGTTTGACACGTCGCTAACTTGAATGTTTGTGACGGAAACAACACAACAGTGAGTGGGCTGGGTTCGAGAATAAACTATTTTCATTGAAGGTACTAGAAATGGCTACGAATATTTTGTATGAGGGCGACATCAGTTTTCTCCCAGCCATTATGTATCAGGCTGCTTACTGAGTGTTTGGTTATGTCGCTTTCCTCTTCACCGGCCAATGTTGTTATTTCTTAATTATCTATTGTATCAAAATTGAAAACAATGTTTTGTACTCAATCATAGTTTTAAACGTATCGAAGAATCTTAGAGCCACATTGTTTATTTATCTTTCTTTTATTGTTCATTTGTACCCACCCGTCACTAATTGTCACCTTATTTCTCATTTTTCCTGTTTTCTTTCTTGTTATCTGAAGTATCGCTTTAAAAACTTAAAATCTTTGTCGAAGTTATTTTTCCATTTTCATTTCTTTAGTTTTCTCACACATCAGTAGAAGTTTCAATCAGTAATCTATGCTTGTTATGATGCAGTCATATTTCATTACAAATCTAGGTCCTTTTTATACCAAAGGAGGTTACCTGTCCCTCAAATCTTATTAAAATTTTGTAGTGATTACCACTCCTTATTTACAGTAGTAGGAGCCCATTAAAGTCACCATGGCGAGCAGCATTGAGCAGCCGTGTTACACTTTGATAAACGCAACATCAGAGTCTGAAAGTTACAATGAATTACAGCTTAAAATGGATCTTGGTTAGTTATCAGAGCTATTTTTTGGTATCTTGTTTGAAATTGTGATTCTAATGATATCCTGACTTTTCAGAAAAGGGTGATGTGAAAGTAAAAATTGAAGCACTAAAGAAGGTTATTCACATGATATTGGCGGGTGAAAGGATACCTGGAGTTTTAATGACCATTATCCGCTTTGTTCTTCCTCTTCAAGACCATACTGTGAAGAAACTCCTACTTATCTTTTGGGAAATTGTCCCCAAGACCACAGGAGATGGAAAACTATTGCATGAGATGATTCTAGTTTGTGATGCCTACAGAAAGGTATTTGTGTGTTCTTTCTGATTTCTGCTTATTATTATAATCAGACTTGGTTTTAAAACTGAAATTTTGATTACACATGCTGCTTTGCTTTCATAGGATCTTCAGCATCCAAATGAATTTGTACGTGGTTCAACATTAAGGTTCCTCTGCAAGCTGAAAGAACCAGAACTTTTAGAGCCTATTATGCCTGCAATCCGAGCCTGTTTAGAGCATAGACATTCATATGTTCGACGCAATGCAGTTCTTGCTATTTTCACAATTTTCAAGTAAGTTTTCTGTTCTAAAAATGAACTGAACTTCAAGTTATATCTTTGTCCTTCTCTATGATTAAACTGTTTTTTTTTTTTTACTTAGGAATTTTGAGTTTCTTATACCTGATGCTCCTGAACTTGTTGCGAACTTCCTGGACATTGAACAAGACATGTCTTGCAAGAGAAATGCTTTCCTTATGCTGTTACATGCTGATCAAGAACGTGCTTTGGCTTATCTTGCATCTTGCCTAGACCAGGTTTCATCTTTTGGAGATATTTTGCAGCTCGTCATAGTGGAGCTCATTTACAAGGTCAGTTATTACTACTATTATCTATCATTTTACACACACACACAAAAAAATGAAGTTACATCTAATTGTTCTTATGGTTTCTTTTCACTCCAATTCTTGTTATTTGTCATTTGATAAGTTATCTTTGCTCATAGGTGTGTCATGCTAACCCATCTGAGAGGTCTCGTTTTATTCGTTGTATCTACAACTTACTGAACTCAACAAGTGCAGCTGTCCGCTATGAAGCTGCTGGCACTCTAGTGACTCTCTCCAGTGCCCCTACTGCAATAAAGGTAAGCCTGCAAATCATTGCTTTAAATAGGATTGTACCATTTCTCTATTGAAGTTCTAATATTAATTTGAAACTTACCTTAGGCTGCAGCATCTTGTTATATTGACCTCATTATCAAAGAAAGTGACAACAACGTGAAGCTGATTGTTTTGGATAGACTAATAGCACTTAAGGAACATCCCACTCATGAAAGAGTTCTCCAGGACCTTGTTATGGATATTCTTCGTGTGCTGGCAAGTCCTGACATTGAAGTTAGGCGAAAGACATTGTCTTTATGTAAGCTATGAGTAGTGTTTACTTATTTTGGTTTCCATTTTTAAAGGCCACTTAATCTTATTAGTTGTCATACGTCTCCCCCTTTTTTGTTTTGTAGCTCTTGAGCTGGTCTCATCCCGTAACATAGAGGAAATGGTTCTTGTTCTGAAGAAAGAAGTAGCAAAGACCCACAATTTAGTAGAGCATGAAGATACAGGAAAATACAGACAATTGCTCGTTCGAACATTACACACTTGTTGCATTAAGGTAGAGAGTTGTACTTTTTTGTGTACTTACTTTCCTGAATAAGTATTAGAGAGCAGCACCAGTATGTGTTCTTTCATTTTTGGACAGTTTCCTGATGTGGCTGCAACGGTTATCCCTGTATTGCTGGAATTCTTATCTGACACAAATGACCTGGCGGCATCTGATGTACTTGTGTTTGTAAGAGAAGCTATTCAAAAGTTTGATAATCTTCGGCCCCTTATTATTGAGGTCAGTCAGTGTACACATTATGATGATAGTTTCACAAATACTTTGACATGTAGTATCTTGTATTGTATTAATTTAATACATTTTATTTATTTATTTATTTATTTAGCGGTTGTTGGATGCTTTTGCAAGTATAAAGTCTGTCAAGGTGCATCGTGCAGCTTTGTGGATTTTGGGAGAGTATGCACTAACTGCTGATGACATTCAAAGTGTCATGTCTCAGATCAGGCAAACTCTTGGGGAGGTGAGTTGTGAGGAATGCATTAAAACACACTTTTCAGCTACAGGAATACATTTTTTTTTTAAATATGTATATATTTCTGTTGTAATTTAATTTCACTATTTTTAAGTTACCACTGGTGGAAGATGAGCTGAAAAAGGCTTCAGGTGAGAAAACTGAAGAAGATGCCAACTCGTCAAATGTTGGAACTGTTCAAAAGTTGGTAACTTCTGATGGAACTTACGCCACGCAATCTGCTTTCAGTGCATCTATGTAAGAGTCATACAACTAAGGAAGACAACCCAAACATTGCAATTTAATTAATTATAAATTACAGCATACCAGTTTTATTTATCTATTCTTTTTCATATTTAGCAATACAAAGAAGGCTGAGGCAAGGCCTCCACTACGTCAATATCTAATGGATGGTGGTGATTTCTTTATGGGAGCGTCCCTTGGAACTACTCTCGTAAAACTTGCTCTGCGATATATTTCTTTGGTATCTGACTCTGTAAGGCAAAATCGTTTTTGTGCTGAAGCAATGCTTATCATCACTTCAGTGCTACATCTCGGAAAGTCAGGTATGATGAAGATAGAGTTTAGCTGCCACAATATTCATAATATTAATTTATATCCATAGATTTCTTTTTAAACTATTATATTTTTATGTTTAAGGATTACCCTCAAAGCCAATTACCAATGATGATGCTGATCATCTGTTTCTCTGCCTTCATGTCCTCTCGGACCGTTCACCTGAGATAATTTCCATTTTTAGTCAGCATTGTCGCAATGCATTATCAATCATGCTTTCAGCCAAGGCTGAAGAAGAAGCATCAATCAACAAGGTAAATTATTGATATTTGTATTAGAAAAGGTATCAGGTCCCTAAAGCACAGTAAGAAATTTTGTTTTTGTTTTGTAGGCAAAAGAAAAGCCTGGAAATGAAGTTCAAGCTGATGATCCTATTAGCTTTCTACAACTTTCTTCTCAACGAGGTGACCAAGCGACAGAGAATGTTTTCGAGTTGAGTTTAAGCCAGGCTCTTGCAGGTTCAAGAAGGGATGGTTAGTCATGTTACAGTATATCAATCTGAAAAGCTCTGAAGTTAATTGCTCCAACTTTATTAACTGCCTTCATTAATATAATTTTAGGGAACAGCAAAGAGTTTGGTATGAGTGGTGCCACAAAGCTGAACAAGGTTACACAACTTACAGGGTTTTCAGATCCTGTGTATGCTGAAGCCTATGTTCATGTTAATCAGTATGACATAGTTCTTGATGTGCTTATTGTAAACCAAACAGGTAAGCCAGTTAACTGCTGCTTCCTATCTTTTGGCTATAGCTCTAACTTCTTTCTTGATATGTAAGTCACTTTATTTTTTCAGCATCTACATTACAAAATTGTACTCTGGAGCTAGCGACTTTGGGTGATCTGAAATTGGTGGAGAGACCACAACCTGTTGTTCTGGCACCAAAAGATTTTTGTAATATCAAAGCCAATGTAAAAGTTGCATCAACTGAGAATGGAATTATTTTTGGCAACATTGGTAAGTGATAATGAAGGCAACGCAAAGTAGCATCATATTTGTAATATCAACCTACGTACTTAAGCAAATATTTTGTTCTTAGTCTATGATGTCAGTGGTGCAGCCTCAGATCGTTATGTTGTTGTCGTAAACGATATTCACATTGATATCATGGATTATATTGTACCAGCCTCATGCAATGATACAGAATTCAGACAAATGTGGGCTGAGTTTGAATGGGAAAACAAGGTAGACTTCACATATTACACTATATTGAGTATTATTATGGTTTCAAGTATTATATATTGAGCTGCATTTGTCATTACAGGTTTCAGTTTACACCAACCTCACTGACCTCCATGAATATCTGAACCATCTGCTCAAGAGTACCAATATGAAATGTCTTACACCAGTAAAGGTAGTTGGTCCCATCCTATTAATATGATCTCCAGCTTAGCTTATTTTCTCTTATGCTCTTTTTTTCTCATTTGTTACAAAAGGCCTTGTCTGGACAATGTGGATTTATGGCTGCAAATATGTATGCTCGTTCCATTTTTGGTGAGGATGCTCTAGCAAACCTAAGCATAGAGAAGCCGTACAACAAGCCAGATGCCCCTGTCACGGGTCATATAAGAATTAGGGCTAAGAGTCAGGTAAGTTTGTGGCACTTTGCCAGTTCTTTCTCTTTGCATTTCACTGAATTTAATACAATATTCTGTATTTCACAGGGGATGGCATTAAGCCTGGGAGACAAAATTAATATGGCTCAGAAACGACCTCAAAAGTCATGTGGTCAATAATTTTCTTTTTTTCGATGCTTGAAGGTTTGTAAAGTGTAAGACAAGTTCTATGTTATTATATCACTATTTAGCTATGTATTAACTTTATGGCTTTCATGCAATGTAAACCTCTCATGAATTGAGTTTAGAATCAGTGCGTTCAAGTTCATTTTAAGTGTGTTACAGATAGTGTGTGATGTAATGCATTTCAACTAAATTACTCTCTGTTGATTTATTAAAGCTTTTATTGATTAAACTTTCAGTTATTTGCTACAGGATCATCCATTACAAAGTGGATCATGAAAGTTTGCAGGTAAGTAGGTCCGCAGACTTAATTTGATGGATATCACAAAACACAGCTAAATGCATCGTAAATAATTGTGCACCATCCCATATCTGGAAGTGGAGCTCATACTCTTTGAATAGCCCTGAAGTACTCACAAATTTATCACAATAGGAAGAAGTCAAGGGTAGAAGAATAACCAGCACAGTGAGAGAAAAAGCAAATAGAGCAGAATATGGCACCAAATTTTATGATATTTATCAGTCATCTATTTTAGTATGAGATTAAACCTCAACACTACATACAAGCAATGGTAATTAAGTGGAAAATGCATAAAACATAAAGTGTGAACTTGATGGCCTCACAACTATTCAGCCATTTGCAGAAGTGAGTTGACAGTGGCTGTTTTGTTTCCCTGATTAGCCTCAGCAACAGATTTGATTACTTCTTTGTCCATGTTTGGGAACATTTCACTAATCTGGAAGATGAAGAAAAAGAATAAATTACATGAGAATAGAAAACTTTGATCAGCGGTCATACGATATCGCATATCGAATGAAACACAAACCTGCTTTAGGTCCTCTTCTGTGAGTCGAGGGGGCTCTACAGCCACAGGGGCTTGGGTATACACAGGCACTGGTTGGAAGGCTCTTGTTCCAAATCCTGCAGGAGTAGGTACCATCATCATAGGAGCTGCCCCTTGCATCGCATAAGGTGCAGTAGCTATAGGTGCAGTCTGTTAATTACATGAAATCACATAAGTTCCCACATTTTTTCAGGTAGCTGGTTAAAGCAACAGGAATTTTGCAACTTACTGCATAGCTTAAAACCAGATTTATCATGCCCTCCATGCCTTCCCCCTGTTTGCCACTCAGAGGATACCAGTCCTCATGAGTCTCGCCGCACAGCACAGCTTCAGTAATGGGAATTTCAGCCCAAGCTATTAACTCGTCCATTGTAAAAGAGCATTCATCGAATATTTCTAAAACAATACTATTGATGCCTGGAGGAAGAGGGCTAAACAGAAACAAACCTGTTAAATCAAAACTGAACATTGGCTGCACTTGAGGAATTAGAGAAATACCTCCTTACCATTGAACAATTTTGTTCCACCGAGGGTTTTTGCCTCCATTTGGATCTGTATGTGTCTCCAGCACAAAATGACCTATCCTCAGTCTAACATAAGGGTCCATTCGAGCTAAACCATAGTTTTTTGCCAGCTTCGCTTGGGCAATTGTAATATTTAGACGTCCCATCTGATGAGTTGGTTGAACGCCTCCCATGGCCGCTAGCTGTTGCTGATGAAGCGCCAATGCTGCCTGTCGGTCAGCAGCCTCTTGCTGCTGGTTACCTGCTGGTGCAGCGACTCTAAGGAAGTCCGGTGGGAGTGAGCCCAAGAATACCTGCAAAAACGAGAAGAACATCATTTGGAAACTCGCACATGTCTTTTGCATGAGCCAGCAAACTGATTACTTTTACTTTATCCAAATTTTGGGTTATTCCTATAATTTTTGATACTATTGGGAGTGTCGTCCTGTTACACAACAAGTTGAAATGAGGTTGGGAGCATTCGACTAAACACGATTGTATTTCGGTATTTCACACATTTTTCATGGTATTTTTTGCCAGTAAAGAGAACTGCCATCGATTTGAAATATAGTGAATTGAAGTTACCTTTCAACACAAGATTTCTATTTTTGACATTGGTAGCAGGCTCATGACACCTTTAAAACTTACCCTTTTACGACGCTCTGCATTTTTATCGCTCGGATCCGCTGCAGCTGCCATTTTTTTTTTTTTAAAGAAAAGCGACTTACTTAATTACGGTCAGAGCAAAATTGTAAACAGAATGAAAGTCACTTTATTTGACAACTATTGGGACTGACAACAACGCAGCAGTACGACAAAGCAAGCAGAAGGAAAAGCTCTGTCGTCTCAGTTTTTCATACTAAAGGCATGTTGCATGTTGCTGTTGTTTTTTTTCTTATGGTGCGATGATGTTGTTGTTTGATCACATCATCAATCTATCTCTTTTTCTCTTGCCCCTCTCTTTGTCTGTCTCTCTTTCTGCGCTGCTGCTGCAAATTCCTTAGAAGTGTGAAGTCGAAATTTGTATGACCCCTCACTTTTTGTGGTTCATATTTAAGTAAGTGAGAAAAGTCAATGTTTCCTTAACAAATCAAATTTTTATTCATCGTAAAAATTGGCCAGTTGGTCCAAGGACTCATTTTAACACTTGCGCGTAGGGTTAAGATTCACTGTGTAATCAACCAACCAAATCTTTCCTAACAATTTGAATGTTTTTCACTGTCTTTCCAATAACTGTTCTGGTTGTATTGGCAAACCTACATTCCTACCCTTCCAACCATAGTTGACAGAACTTTGTGAAAGGCTATTGTATCAGTGTATACTCTTGTCATGCAACAAGTTATTCATTTCAATGTTATGTTATATATTTCTGTAACTTATACATTTTTTCTTTTTTTAGATACTGTGAGCTAACATAAATGTTTATTTGGAAGACTTCCTTCCAAGAATCGAAATGAGTTCTCTTCAATCAAATCGACATATCCCTTTCACCAATAGTGCACAACGGCAACAGCAACCACATCTGCTTCACAGTCAGCCCCAACAGCAGCAAACACAGCAGCAACCACTTGGAGCAGGTTTGTATTTTGTCTTTCTCTTTTCTTCATTTAATTTTGTACCCCCACAATGAAACACTTGCTTTGAACATTTCTTCAACCTTGGCCTACCTTCTGCTTAACAATACTCTTGAAATTCTGGTTAATGACCCTTTATTTCATTGAGAATTAAAGAAAGACGTAGTCAGGTTTTGGGTTTTAAGGTGTCTCTTTTAGTAAAAATTTTTTCCTCTATCTTCCATTTTGTAATAAAAATATTTCTTTGCTATTTCCTTTGCTTACCAAGGATGTTGTGAGGTTTGTACTATCGGTCCTGTTGTCAATTCTTTAGTTGTGTTTTGGTTTTATTAAAGTTTTAAAATAATATTTTTCAGGTGGTTTTCCTCAGAGTCTTAGTGGGAGTGAAACGGATATTTCTACTTCGAACGAAAATCTTAGTCATGAAGAACGATACGTTATACGACATACTGCAAGGCAAGAGCCTCAAGGGCAAGAAAATATGGCTATGTTATCAAGCAGTCAAAGTAGCCCTAATAGCAATCGAAGCAGTCTCAGTGCCAAACTGGAAGCAGCGGGAATGGCTGGTGGGAATGGTTCAGGAAGCAACCGCAGCAGTTTAAACAGACCTGACAATAGTAGTAATCGGAGCAGTCTGGATGTTTCATCCTCATCATACAACACTCTAATCATTCATGGGACTTTAGATGATTCATGGTCTGGAAGGTAATTATTTGAACTTTTCTCAGACCATTACTATAATTATTATTTTCAAATAAGGTGATTGTAAATCCCGCTTTATATGATGATATTATTCAACATTTAATTTTGATCCAGGCTTTCTGGTATTCGTGATATTCAAGACCAGAATGGATATGGATCTTTTGGATCTGGTGGCCATCAAGAATCATCTTCACCATCCAGTGGCAGTGGGAATGCCAGCAGCAAAGACCTTGATAGGGATAGGGACAGATCAGCACAATGGTATGGTCCTAGTCTCAGAGAAATTATTGATATCCCAGATGATTTTCTAAGTCAATCGCAGGTGAGTCGATTTTTTAAGGTAGAGGAATATATAGTTTAGCACCTACAACTTTGTGTTATCTTTGTGTCTTATCTTCTTTTTCTTCTTCTTTTTTTTTGTTTTTGCTTTATTGTTAGGTTCTAAAACATTTGGCTAAGGAAGTGAAAGTTTATCGCTCAACTGCTGGTAATGTTATTAGCCGGCAGTCTCCGGACACCAATCAGAGAACTCATCAAGGTCCAACAGAGCCCATGAAACGCTTGTCATTGGAACATCGTGGGAGCACTGCTCTGAATCCAGTTGCTTCAAATGTAGGTTCCAGTAGTACAAAAGATGAAACATCAGGAGCATCCCAGTATACTGAATGGCCAGCTCCACCTCTCCCCAAGCACCTGAAGAATGGTGGAATCTATCCCTTAGAGAGAATGGTTCTCTCAAGATCACAACCAGATCTTTCACGTATTGGGGAAGGAAAGCTACTTTCAGCTGCCGATATTGTAGGGCTAGCCAACAATAGGTAAAAACTTGCTTTGCACTTAAAACGCACTCCTTCATGTTGTTCTTTTGCTGTATTAAAGAAAATTAATTACTGCTGAAATTTACGAACTTGTAGGCTTGCAGCACCTGATGAAGAGCGCACCGCTCCAGTGGAAATGGTAGATATGCTCATCCATGAAAACAATTTCCTGCGACATGAACTAAATGAGTGCTCTCAGAAAGTTTCCCGGTCCATTAAGGTATGAAGAAGCTCAAATGATAATTAACAACTGTCTTTTTATCCACCTCTTTATCCTATATTCAAAAATGAAATCCCATTTTATCTAGTTGGAACAAGAAATACAAAAAGTTCACCGTGCTCAAGAGGAGCTTGTGGCATCATGTGAGCGAAGAGAACGCCTTGAGCGCGTTGCAAGAGCAAGACTGCAATCAGATTGTCGCCGTATTCAGGAGGTGAACAGAGCTTTGAGAGAACAGCTAGAGATGGTGACAGCCAGCCGCAACATGTCAGGCTCCAGTGGATCAGTTCAGTCTGACCAAACTGCAAATGTAGAAGCTCTGAAAAGAGATGTAGGGAAACGGGAGGTTCTAATTGCTCAGCTAATTACTCAGAGTAAGTACTATATGAATAAACATCTTCATTTTTTTCTTCTAGTTTAGCATCTCAATGTTTATTTTATTGAATCTTTGTAGACAAAGAATTGTCAGCTGCTAAGGAACGTCAAGAAATTGAGCTTGCTGCTCAGAGAGTCACACTCCAAGAGCAACGTACACACATCAATATACTTGACACGGCCCTACAAAATGCTCAAAGCAATGTTGTTAGACTTGAGGAAGAGGTTTGATATTTCTATCTTCCCTATTTTCTTTGGTTCCTGTCTTTCATCAATTCTAAGACTTTCACTTAACTGAATGTTTCATTTTTATTAGTGCCGCAAGAAGCAACTTTATGTGGAGAGGGTTGCGCAACTTCAAAGAGTGTTATCATCTTTACAACTTGCCAGTGATCGAAGGGAACAAGGGGAAAGAAAACTTCGAATGCAGCTGGAAAGGGAGTTGAGAAACGAGCGAGCTCGTGCTGCTGGAGCAGCCACAACTGAGGAGCTAGGTTCGTGAAGAAAATATTGTCTCTTTCAACACACTGGCATTCAGAAAATTTAATTTCTAAAAGCATTTTTGCATACTTCATACGAAATATTTGTCTTAGGTGCAAGTGGCAGTGAGACAGCAGCTGAGCTGAAGAGGAAGCTGAGAGAACGAGAAGGAAAGATTATGCTTCTGGAGGGAGAAGTCGCTAAGTGGGAGCAGCGGTACTTGGAGGAGAGCTCAATGCGTCAAGCTGCTATTGATGCTGCAAGTCTGCCTAAGTAAGTTTTCTACTTGTACTTTTCTTGTTTTCAATGCAGTTTATAATTTACTAGTCCAATATGTTTCCTCTTTAGGGATGCCAAGATTGCAGCATTAGAGAAAACAAGCCAAGAAACAGAAAAGCTGATTGCTGAAGCTCGTACAGAAAAGATTCGTCATATGGACGAAGTCCATGCAGCACAGAAAAGAGTTACAGATCTTGAATCAAGGTAAAGCTCAAAATTAATAGCTTGTAGCTTAGTCTTAAAAATGTAACTTTTATTTTAAATAGTGATTGTACTCTTTTAATCAGATTGAAGGATTTGGAGTCCAAACTTGCGGAACGGGACGCCATGATCAGGGTTTTACAGAAGCATACATGTAAAGATTCAAAAGCATCAACCTCAACATCATACCCTAGCATATCACTGGGTAGATCACCACACCACACTCCGCACCCAAGCCTGAATGCTGAATTAGGAGTCTTGGGCTGTTCTGTTTCTAGAGAAGAGCTTGGTGAGATTAAGTTTTTCTATAATTGTTATTGTTAAAAACAAAAACCAAAAGGAGAAAAACAATTAAAGGTGATTTTGTTTGGACTAGGACCAGTGTACTCTTCAAGTAGTCCTGCATTTAATTCATCAAACCAGTCATATTCGAGCTCTGTGGGTGATGGTGGCTACCATCACTCTGCATCTGGTAGCTACTCCAAGTTTGGTGCTAGCCAAAGCTTTGACCAGACCAAAAAGAGCCTTGATGATGAACTGAAGGAACTGGACTCTCAACTTGACTCTCAATTGGACTCAAAAATGTTAAGCAAGGTATGTATGCTGTTTTTTGCCCCCAATAGTCTTTTGCTAAATAATTTTTTCCCATACATCATAAAAATTTGTGTCAGAGAAATGCAGAAGTTAAAGGTAATTGACATTTTAAAGCAGGAATAACACTTAAAAAATTATTTTGTATTGTTACTGGGTTTCATATTTTGTCATCAGCCACTGGATTTGGCAGTTGCTCAAAAATATTATTTACCCTCAAAATTTATTCCTAATACCCACTTACTGACAAATGAGCCCATACCCTATTACAATTAGCCAGCAAGCTTTTGTGCCATTATACCTTATCATTTGCTCTAATAATTAATAATAATAATGCATGATATAGGTTTGAAATTAGTCTTACTCTTGGACAGTGATTTCTCAATTCCAAATAATGTCATTCTGTGTGTGCTAATGCTTTTTTTTCGTCCCTGTTTGAAGCTTCAGTGTGGTTTTTTGTGTCAGTGTGTTCTCACATCCCTTCCTTATCCATTTCCCTTAAACCCATTCAACCTCCCCAGCATGCACGCGTGTTGACGTGTTGCTAACTCCTAACCCATTTTTCTCCCGTGAGAAACACACCTCACTTGGGCCTTTGTCTCTTTCACTTTCAGAGAGGTCTGTGCTGTTTTCCAGGATTCTCTAATCCAAGTTCTGCGTCGAGAAAAGGAAAAGTGCCCCAGCCACTATTGGCAAGTGTAGGCGTGTGGCAAGGACTCGTGGCCCAGTCTCGCTATGAAGCAGCTAGGCCCGAGGAAATGCTACTTTTGGAAAAGCAAGGCCTGAGCAGTCAGCAGCAGAGGATGGCTGATTCTTTGGATGTGCGAAGCCAGAGCCGATCAGGAAGCCTGCCCCCTAGCTCCCTCCCTCGGCCTCGGCGCTCACATGGTAGCCGGCGGCTCGGCGAGTACGGTCGGCTTAGTGATGGCGAGAGCACACGTAAAACGTCGACCAATTCGAGCCTGGATGGACTTGCCGACACGGGTAAAGGTAGGGATTCCTTGCCGCCAATGCCAAGAAAGCTTGGTGAGTATGGGAGGCTTAGTGACAGTGAACCTGGTCGCAAAATGTCCTCTAATTCTACTGATAGCTGTAAAGTTCAAGAGTCGTCAAATCGCTCCTTTTTACCACCACCTCGTAAGCTAAGTGACTATGGGAAGCTCTCTACTAATTCAAGTAGTGATGGTTCTGTTGACATCACTGCAAAAACACGAGACTCTCCTGCTCGTTTCTTACCAACGCCTCGGAAACTTAGTGACTCAAGCAGGTCAAGTGATCCTGAGAGAAAATTGAGGGGAGGAATCAGTTCAGAGGGAGGAATACGTGACTCTGGGACCAGTGAAGACTCTGCTGGATCTAAGTTGCGTCTTATACCCACTCCAACAGGTCGTGTTTTAAATAGTAAAAGAGCTTCTTCTTTACAAAGAGAAACACCCAAACCTTCTCACCAATCAGATGCAGGGTTAAGATCTTTACCCACTTCGAGCAAGTACAGAGTCCAATTTTAGTGTTCTCTTTTTGCTTTTATAGTCATACGGTAATCCCTTCCACATCTATCTTCCCAACCAGTCTTCTGAGCTAAAACAAGTCAGAGATACATTTCTTATGAGGAAGGGTTTACAAGGCTACAATGTGAGTGAATTTAAGACTAACTCTATTTTTTCGCCTAGTATTTTACATGTGCCAATGACAAACCAGTGGAGAAAATAACATTATTTTATGTACTGTTGTGTGCCATGCGTTCTCTCTTCCTTCAAAACAAAAACAAAAAAAGACAAAAAAAGTAACCAAGCTCTACTGATCTAAGTTTTGATTTGTGTCAATCCAAGAAATATGTTGATGCTTTTGTTTTAAATACACAATTGTATTTTGTTGCTACTGTGATATATAATCATTACAGTACAGAATTATTAGAAGACTGTTGTTATCTGTTATTTTTTTTCCTATGTGTGCGTGTAGTATTGTAAATGCTGGTAACAAAAGAATTACTTTTTCAAACTGGGGTCTTTCTTTAGAACAGTTAAAAAAAATGAGATCTGCAGTGGATAGTCTTCTTAGAACTAATACTGGACCAAGATCTGGCCCATTGTATTTCCTCAACACTAGATGGATTAATTAATGTACTGAAAAAATCTAGTACTTATATATTGATTTTCCTTTAAGACATGTAAGATTTTACATGACATCCCATTCTTTCAAGTTTTGCATCTTTGGTAACAAAGATAGTTTAGCATTAACAGATGTCGGAAAAACTCACAACAAAACCACCATTCTAGTTGTGAAATATGAAGTTTTGATTTCAGCCTTTTAAACCAAGGTATTGTAAAGCTCTCAAGATCAGCCATTAGCACCTGCTAGTGGCTGTTTTGCATCATAAATTCTTGATTTGTTCAAAATATTTGATAAAATGAGTAGTTGTCAGTTGTACAAGTTTATTGCTCTTTTTTAGTTATGATATTCTGATTTTGTAGTTGTATTTCCTTGTTTATGTTTACTTCATGTCATCTAGTCCTTTTGTTATGTGTAAACAGAATTTCATTGTAGACACACTTTTGAAATAAACTTTACGCTAGATAAAGCTCAGCATACTTATTTCTACCGGCCATCACATGATTGTATCTGGGCAAAGGCTGCTTTTGTGGAAGATCTGTGACAGTTTCTATTTTGTGGGGAAAGCCCATAGGAAATCCTTCAACACATTCAGTCCGTAGTAAGCGCGGGGCGGGAGCGTGACAACATTGTGGTCATGCCGTACCGAATGCGTTAAGCACCATGGCGTTAAGCAGTGTTAAAGTAAGTTTCGGTATTCGCAGAACAGCCGGCGCACCCCTCGGGCCTCGGGTGGGAACTGCTCGTACGAAACGACAAGGCGGGCTTCCATCATTGACGTTTTGCAAAGGCACACTCTTAAAAGAAAGCCCTCACCCCTAACTAATCATTGAGTATCAGGTAGGCTTCATAACGTCTGCACTTTCCCCCGTCTACCACATTGTAAAACGCATATATAATCGAGGCGTTTCCCAAGATGACATGGCATGCCCCCCGTCACGTTGGGGGCAATTTGTTTCAGATCCGCGAGGCTTCCCCGAACGCGAGCCAAGACGCAAGATTTCTAGGGCGTTATGAGATAGTAGGGTGGAAAAGTATTTGCACGGCGCATTGCCGAACGTCCATTTTGTTTTCGCCGACAGCGCACGGCGGGGTCAAGCCCGGGGGTCATCTGTCAGGCGAACAGCTGATTCCTGCCATTCATAACCAGCCCAGCCTGTAGGCACAGGCGGAAGGTCCCTGACAGCCAGCCGGAGCTATTTTTGCGCCTAGCCCAACCCCGAGCGAGGTGGCGCCTAAGGCCGAGGCGAGGCGTAGTGCAGCGCGAGCGCAGCCAGTGGGGTTGTTGCCGTGTTGCGTAGAAGAATGACGAACGTTGTCTTCTGCTAGTTTTGCAGGGAGCAGCTGGAAACTGGATCTATGTTTCGTGTCGTTTTCCGGGATTGTCTCTGAGCTCAATATGAATTGAAGTGCATTTTTAAATTTTTTCGGGATAGGCAAGAGCCATTTTTTTTTGTTTGGAAAAATGAAGAGGAACAAGATTTACGAAAAAAGCCTTTTTCATGCCGCCTACAACCTTCCTTACGATGATATGTCCAGAGCGAAAATATACCGCAGTAGTAAAGGTTAGCATTTATTAATTTAGAACTGCCTTGTCATGCAAATCAAATTTTACATACTTGCCTGTAGTATCCGTAGAATATTACGAAATCTGTGCTTCTGAGTTTTAAATAACCCCTATTGCAATTTGGAGTATAATGTGATGCTATTGATTGAATTTTGATAGTTTTCATCCACAGTCATGTTTCTCTGTTCATGAAACTAACTAGTATTTACTGCAAGTTAGGGACAATTCAATCTATTTAATAATATTTAATTCATGATTTCTGTTATTATTGTTTGATTACTGTGCAGCAAAATGTATTGTTTGTAATGGAATGGGTAGTTTACGATATACATTATAGCTGATATGATTGTGTTTTAGGTGATGTGTCAATTTTACAACGGATGGGCCTTATAAAAAATCTTGCAGTGCATTCTGGATGTGTAAACACAATATCTTGGAATGAAACCGGAGAATATTTGCTCTCTGGTTCTGATGATCAACATATCATAATATCAGATGCCTTTTCCCATAAGGTGAGAGATTTTAACTTGACAAGCTATTTTAATGATGTTTCATAGAAATCAACTGTACCACCTTTTTCCCTGTTTGGTAGCTACAACTTCTTGTGTACGTACTGTCTATGTTATTTGGGTGTTCTTTTCCAGGTTGTGGAGGACTTCAAAACAAGTCATCGGGCTAATATATTTAGTGCCAAATTCTTGCCTTGCATAAGAGACTCAAGAATTGTATCGTGCTCAGGTGATGGAATACTGTTGTTCACAGGTAATTTTCTTAAAATCTACCTTTTATGTTAGTTTAGAGATTTGTTACATTTTTTAATATTATAATTTGCAGACCTCATGTCTAGTGAACCAGTCTACAAATCATTTAACTGTCACTGTGGCACTGCATATGAGGTAGCAACTGTACCGTTAGACCCACATTCCTTTCTAAGCTGTGGTGAAGATGGAACAGTACGATGGTATGATCTTCGAATAAAAGACAATTGCAACAAAACAAATTGCCAAGAGGTATGTTGTTCTTTGAAACTGTTTCTGATAGAATATTTAAATATTCTGAAAGAATGTGTATGGTACAATATACATATATATATGTTAGTAGAAAATCATCCTGTCACTAATAATAAAATTAAAATAATTTGAAAACATTTAATCTTTTTAGGATGTAATGATTCAGTGTCAGAGAGCAGTAACAGCTATGTCTGTCAATATGACTGCTCCATTTGAATTAGCTATTGGATGCTCAGATAGCACAGTGCGTTTATTTGATCGGAGGATGCTTGGAACCAAATCAACAGGTGTCAATCATTAAATTGTGTTTAAGTAATCCCTCTATAATTTGTTAAGAATTTTAATTCTTACACCACTTTGCTTCAGGTATGACTGCAAAGCAGGCAGAGCCCTTATGTGCCTTCACCGTACCTTCCTTCAAGCGAGCTTACCGCATCACTTCACTCTGTTTTGCTCCTGAGGGAGAAGAAATTCTTGTCAGCTATTCCTCAGATGACTTGTATCTCTTCAGCCTGAGGGTGATTTTATTTTTATTGATTAGAGAGCATTAGATTGTCCTTTCTACATGTTAGTGTGTTTTGAAAAGTATGTTTTCTAATCACAGTTTTTGTGTTTTAGGGCAAAGAGAGCACCCAGCTAAAGTCAACCTCAGCTTTGTGCAAAAAAGGAAAATTGAAACTTTCTTCCTCGGCTCCTACCCCTGTCCGCCGCTTACGGCTTAGGGGAGATTGGTCAGATACTGGACCGGATGCTAGACCAGAGCGTGAGACTGGTGGGAGAGGGGGTGAGTTTTCAGATTAAATTCTACTATTAACTCATAAAGTAGTGCAAATTTACAAATTTTGCCAAGTAATATTAATAAAATTATTATTAATATTTACTTTGTAAGATCTTGCATTCATATGGTGAAATGTTTTGAAGGTTACTTAATGAGTTAGGGTAGTAACAGTTACAATTATTTTTCTGACAGACATTGCTCAGGCTCGACCAACTCTTCATACTCCATTAATGCAACATTTAACCAATGTAATCTCTCGATTGCTTAATGATCCGGCAACCCGTGCAGCCCTAACAAGCGGAGTAGATGAAGCAGGAAGTCCAGAGAACTCTCAAGAAACAGAGAATGCTTCTATCCCCCAAGAACATTCTGATACAAGAGGTAATGATGGGGCAGAAGATTCAGATGACCAAAGAACTGCTTCCCCAAGAAATAATGGTCCTCAGGTGTATGAACAGCCACTGCAGGAATATGAGCTATTTGAAGCCCCCGGTACGTCTTATGACACTTTTTCAAGTGCTAGCATTTCACAAAATATATCTGCTCTTTCAGAAGAAGAAAACTTAGTTGAGTGCTTTGACTCGCCCGCAAATTTATGTGGTTCACCCTCTCCTCCTACATCACAACCACAGACAGAATATAAAATTGCACCTCTCAAAGACCCTGAGGACCAGAAAGAAAATAATGGAAACGGATCTAAAAAACTAGATCAACCTTCAAGTACACAGGAAGAAATCCCACCACTAGGTTGTTCGGATATTTCAAGTACAGTCTGCAGGAATACGGAAGGACCTTCAAATATTTTTGAGGTGTTGGAATCATCAGATGCAGAAGCAAACACAACACACTACCAGGAACAACGTGCAGCCTCTGAAGTTGCAGAGGTAGACACTGACGGTCAGACTGAGACTTCCTCTGGTGTTGTAGGACAAACTGATAGTCAACCTTCTGAAATGTATGCTGAAGCTGGAATACATGAGCATGACTTAGATACTTTGCAATCACAATTAGTTGATATGAGAGACGGGTATATTGAAAGGTTAGTAAATTAGTCCTTCTATTAAGTATATATTTGCAATGGAAGTAGACGTTTGGAATACCTGATTTCGTAAGCTGGTTTTAAAAGCGAATTTTGTATTACAAGCAGGCATGGGGTGGAGCCAGATGTCAGTCTCAGCTATTCACATCTCGGTACAAACTCAAGTGTTATAGCCTTACACTCAGATAATGGAGCCGAGGGTGAAATCCATTCAGCTGATGATACATCCTCAAGTGTAGTTGTTTCACAGCAGTCCCATGTTACTGATGAGGTAAAAAACAATACTTTTTATGTATTAATTCAGATTGAGAAAGATCTTTTTGTATAGAGTGTCACTCATATAAATAATGGTTGATTGTTGAAGAATTCACACCGGATACCAGAGCCTGCTCCTGGTCCAAGTACTCAAAATTTGGGTTCGTCTTCAGACTCTATGTCTGATCAAGGTAATTTCCTCAAGAACCTATTTGTTTTTGTGAATCATGTCTGGTCGTTTTTTTTTGTTTTTTTTTTTGTTTTTTTGTGTGTGTGAGTGTTTTGTCCCACCCTCCCCTCCCCATAACTACAGTGAGACGCTGTCTTGGCTTTGACTCTGCTGCTATAAATAGCTTAGAGGCCCATGACCTTTGCCAGAACAATGCAGCAGACTTGGCAGCTTGACAGGTTTTACTACCCAAGGTCTCTGTCCCCGTATCGCCTTTTCTCCTTTTCTTTTTCCCTTAAGCGGACTAAATATGTTGGAACACTACTTGTTAGCCACCGTCTTTCTTGGTAAGAATCGAATCCTATTCCAGCCAGTGTGCAAAATTCATCTAAGCTTAGCTGTTATCTCTAAGGGTAGGGTAGGTTCCCACCCAAGGAAAGAGGCGCTCATTTCAACTCCATTCTAATTTCAGCAACATAATCTATTTCCATCACTGGAATTTCAGAATTTAAATCCTATTAAAAATATTTATTATTAGAATGCTGATTATGTAGTGGGAACTATGCTTTTCACATTGTTTATTTTTATTGTATTGTTATTGCAGGTTCAATGTTTAGTGACTATGATAGTGAAGAAGATGAAGAGGATTTGCGAAGGGAACTCAGAAGGTAGGACTTCAGTATCAAACATTTAAACTAGGCTTGACAAAATAGAAGTGTTTGCACTAAAATCTTCTTCTAATCAAAAATGTGAATTTTCAGTCGCATTTCACCACCGGGGCTTGAAAATCTGTCAAACAATGGTCATGAAGTACCTTTTCCTGAAATCAAGCAACAGTACACTGGACACCGAAATGCCAGGTTTGTCTATGCATGACTCATTCCTTTCAATTACTGTATTACTTTTCCTGGGCGGTCACTTGGTTGAACAGTAGAAAAACCTGTTATACTTGCCTACCCAAAAGTACTCTAAAACTAAATCATTTTATGATTGGTTGAACAAACCAAGGCTGTTACATTGATTTTCCACTTAGCAGAACTTATCATTATTGTCACCCAGAGAGATAGTTTTTGAGAACTTTAGCACACCCATATTTCATTTTAGACTTAAGTATATAACAGGTATTAAAATATAACATAATTTCCGATATCTCACTTTATTAATGATAGCACTTCCAACCATAAACTATTTTTATGAGCGATTATCTTTCCATGTTATCTAATACATAAAAGGGGAACTGTAACAGGTACAAGTTCAGTGTTGTAATCTGTGCTGTCCGTCAGTCCTCATTGTCAGCTTTGGTGTTAGTAGGCATGTGTCATCTTTTTAATTTTAAGACTCATGTCATCATGTCATTTTAAAAATATAATAAGCTTAATTTTCCTTGAAGTTTGAGATTTTAAATTTAAAGGTTAGCATGCACCTGCCTGCCTGCTCCATAAAGTTATGGAAATGTTAGAAATTCTGCTAAACTTACCTCCAGCTAGAATTTTTATTTTATTTTGCAAATCACAATAACATATCTCTAAAAAGCAATAATACCTGTCATATAATTTCACCTCCACATTTTGTTGCCTTTTTTTACCTTGTTGTTATCTGATATCCTGCTCCCATTAAAACCTTTTTTTTTCTTTATTTTCCTGCCATTCATCAGAACCGAGATGTGAGTATTTGGGGTTTGTGTTAATTTGCTGTGTGAATAAAAGCAGCACAATCTTAAATGCTCCGGCTGTTCATACAAATCCGTCATAACAGGCTTTTACTTTAGAAACTGTTTTGCATATCTGAAACGGATTTGTAGCATACTGGGATGGCACATATATTTGCATTTTTGACTGGCCAATGTTGAGTGTGACATTTTTTTCTTTGGTTCCAAATGAAATGTGAAGCTTGGAAATACTTTTGGAGACATTTTGTTTCCATGTGACTCTGTCCCTCAAAATTTTGAGTCACTGAGGTAGTTCTGATGTGCTGCAGGCAATAGTTCTAGGTCAACCAAACTGTCTTGATGTGTGAGAGCTACTCCGTCATAAGCATGTGCAATAATTGTTAAAGCATGTATGTTTTCTCTCTTTTATGATTTCGCACTTCTTGGAATAACCTGATTAACACAGGAAAATAAAATAGGATTCCATTTGTGATAGAGCCAAATCAATGTTTACTTAAATATTCTTCACTTCTTGTCTAACTGTTCTCCAGGACTGAACATTCTTTTTGACTACCAAGTTCTTTCTTTTCTTAGTCATGTTTTTTTCTTGCATACTTTTTTTTTTACTTTTACATACATATTTTTTCCCCATTGCAATAGGGATGGATATAGTTGTTTGAAAATGGTGTGGAAGAATGAATTGATGTAATTTGTGTTTCTGTTTGAGCCTTTTACATAGCACTGCTGGACAAACATATCAGCCATCAACCTCATTGAAATTAATAGTATTTCAACTGAAATGCTTATTGTAACCATTCTTCATTTCAGGACAATGATAAAAGAAGCAACGTTTTGGGGTACTGACTATGTAATGTCAGGTTCAGATTGTGGCCATGTCTTTGTTTGGGATCGGGCAAGTGCAAAGCTAGTGATGCTTTTGCAAGCTGACCAACATGTTGTAAACTGTCTACAACCTCATCCCACAGAACCTTTGCTTGCTACTTCTGGAATTGATCATGACATAAAACTTTGGGCTCCTGTTGGGGAGGGATGTTCCTTTGATCAAGACCTGGCTGATGAGGTAAAATACTGATTCAATTAAGTCAAGTTCTCTGCATTTATTATTTGAATGAAAACATTTTTTTACTGTCTTCTTTTTTCAGATTGTCAAAAGAAATGCCCTGATGTTGGAGGAGACCAGGGATACTATCACAGTGCCGGCTTCTTTCATGATTCGTATGGTGGCTTGTTTGAATCAAATTAGAAGAGGTGAAGGGAGAAATTATTAAACTTTGTCTAATATGCTTCCTCAAAAAATATAATTTTTGATCTTTTTTATCATGACTTTTTGTGCAGGTGGGCGTTCAAGGTCCAGGCGAAGAGCTCAAGGATCACAAGAAGATTAGGTTGTTTTGCACCAAAGGGTACTTTGTTGCTGTTGAGAGGAAAGAAAGCAGTAACTTGTTTGTTAACTTGTTGATGGGCTGTGCTATATTCTTCATGTTCACTAATCTTAATTATTGGCTTAGTTGTAGTTAAACATATTTTCTTCTTTTTTTAAAATCTATTTCATACTGTCACATTCTGTGAGAAAGTTCTACCTTTACAAACTTATCTTAGGTAGAGTGTGATGCAGCTGTGTTTAATACATGGGACATGTGATGATCTTTTTGTGCAATCAGTGAATATAAAACTTTATGGAGTGATAACTTCAGCAAACAATAAATTCAAGACTATGTTTGTGTTACATATTCTATTTTTTGTAATCAGGCAAAAATTCGGGGGAAGTTGGACCCTCCGCCTGGAGTGTAAGTTTTCAAACTCTCTTAAATAAGTGACAATATAAATTGTGTATATGAGGCATTAGGGGCCATCTGGCAAATATTTGACTCTTTGAAATTGTATTTGATTTTCTCCAGATTGTTGGGAATTTTTTGAGATTATGGAAGCTGGTCGTTATTCTGTAGGTGATGTTAAAGCAATGGGGATCTAACAATAAATCTGTAAACTAAGTATACTTTCAAAGAACACAATTCTTATGAAAAAATTAATATCTTTTCAAATGTACATTATGTGAGGGAAGATTTCAAAAGTGCTCTTTGTGTGCATTTTCACTGCTTTTAGTACAGAATCAGATACATATCTCATAAGAAGATATATCTAGAGTTTTTGCATACTGTTTTTAATGGTGAATTTTACCCTGTGATTGTCACAACTACTGAACAAAAATACTGTATCAGCTTTTAATTTATTTTGGAAGTTGTTCTGGTAACAAGATTGATTACTAGAGCGAGGCTATTTATCGCTTTTTTCATGAATAATTGTATAAAGTGCAAGACCCTCTTTTCTTTAATTGTCCAATGCTTGTATCATCAATTTTATGGGATACAAGACATATTTCCCGTTGTCTATCTGTTCACGTTTCTCTGAATCTGTTCACTTATAAAAGACATTGTATTAAATAGACTTAACTTTAGAACATTGTGTGACACATGTTTTTTTTTTTACTCACTTAATGAAAGGTGATCAATATGTGATGATCTGGACTGTGTGCATTAATGTCGATAGACTACTTCCCTAGGTTTTAGCTCTTTTTCGTACATTAAGACTTGTGTGTAAATACAGTTTGTTTCTGGTCTATGCACAGTTGAGCTGTGATTCTATTTATCTTATTAGTATTGTTAAAGTGCTTTGTCATGACTAGTCATTTTGTTGTGCATAACAAACATGGAACACCGATATCAAATACATTTTCAATTAAATCAAGTTATATGAATAAAGTTAATAAATAAATGTAAAAGATTCCATCTTTTAGGGGAAGAAGACAATACATATATACATTTTTAAAGGAAGACGCGTGTATTTGATGTATCATGCATACAAACTGGAAGTCAAATCACAGCCTGGTTTATCTCAATGGAACCTACGGGGGTAGAGTCAAACCTTGATGCAGTTTATGGAAAAAATTTGATTGGAGAGCATTAGATTGTCCTTTCTACATGTTAGTGTGTTTTGAAAAGTATGTTTTCTAATCACAGTTTTTGTGTTTTAGGGCAAAGAGAGCACCCAGCTAAAGTCAACCTCAGCTTTGTGCAAAAAAGGAAAATTGAAACTTTCTTCCTCGGCTCCTACCCCTGTCCGCCGCTTACGGCTTAGGGGAGATTGGTCAGATACTGGACCGGATGCTAGACCAGAGCGTGAGACTGGTGGGAGAGGGGGTGAGTTTTCAGATTAAATTCTACTATTAACTCATAAAGTAGTGCAAATTTACAAATTACATTTTTAAAGAAAGACGCGTGTATTTGATGTATCATGCATACAAACTGGAAGTCAAATCACAGCCTGGTTTATCTCAATGGAACCTACGGGGGTAGAGTCAAACCTTGATGCAGTTTATGGAAAAAATTTTATTGTACAAAGGTTTGTTATGAGGAATTGCTTAAAAAAGATTCTTAAACAAATTTTACCTAAATAAATAATTTAGGTTCAATGGTGATAAGTCTTAAATTACTAAATTAGCTACACGTTAATGAGATGTCGTTTATTAGAATTAATGGAGAAGTGCAAATACTTTAGTTCGCCATTCTCAGTCGTGGTTGACAAGTATCTACTTCAGCAAACTAAAAGCGAGGTATTCTCAAAATACACGCATATAATAACATGTTAATGACCAGAAAACACAATTAATCATTAGCCTCTTCGCTTTCATCACAAAATTGTTTTGCATCACACTTGCTCTCTCGCTCACGCACTCTGTCTCTTTTTCTCTTACTCTTACATTCACGCTCACACACAAACAAACATACACTCTGAACGAGGCGAGCTGGGAACTAACTAAGTATATGTACAAAAAAAGAAGGGATGAGGTCACATCCCATTCATGGCCTGAGTTTTCCAACTTGTAATACTGTCAGAAATACCTGGAAAAGATGCCATAAAGCGTCCAGTCGCCTACGTCGCATTCAAATCCCTTGGCAACCTTGGGTGCTACACTCTCACAAACTAGTCACCCAAAGGAAAAGGCCAGAAAAAAACACGTAACACATAGCTCTAACCCATGGCAACACCAGGTACTACTGACTCGTTCAACAACAGGGAAAGCCCCAGGTCATGCCGGCCCATTCATCTACTCATCAATCTGTCCATCTCTTTACTTCCGCTTCTCGGACCAGAGAAGAAATAGTCGCAGGCGTTTCTTTCACTTGGAACTCCTCGTCGAAATGTTTCCTCCGTCCATTATCTTGTTCAGTGCTGCCAGAAAAGTTAGGCAAAAACCGCCGAAGCACGCCTGCGCGCAGCTGGCTGAATCGACGCCTGCCTACCAGGCAGCGCTCCTACACACGTGCGCAGTGATATTGCCTACTAGTAGGTAGGGGGAGATTCGCACCTGTTGGACACGGGTGTGTTCCGGCGTTTTTTTCCCCCTAACTTTCCTGTTCCTTCCTGTTCTTGCCAAACTTTCTGGCAACACCGATCTTGTTAATAGTCTGCGGCGCTGGCGGCACGTGGCTCGTCACGTGGCTCGTCACGTGGCTCGTCACGCGGCTCGTCACGCGGCTCGCCACGTGGCTCGTCACGTGGCTCGTCACGTGGCTCGTCACGTGGCTCGTCACGTGGCTCGTCACGAGGCTCGTCACGAGGCTCGTCACGTGGCTCGTCACGTGGCTCGTCACGTGGCTCGTCCGTCACGTGGCTCGTCACGAGGCTCGTCACGAGGCTCGTCACGTGGCTCGTCACGTGGCTCGTCACGTGGCTCGTCACGTGGCTCGTCACGAGGCTCGTCACGTGGCTCGTCACGTGGCTCGTCACGTGGCTCGTCACGTGGCTCGTCACGTGGCTCGTCACGTGGCTCGTCACGTGGCTCGTCACGTGGCTCGTCACGTGGCTCGTCACGTGGCTCGTCACGTGGCTCGTCACGTTGGTTCGTCACGTGGCTCGTCACGTGGCTCGTCACGTGGCTCGTCACGAGGCTCGTCACGTGGCTCGTCACGAGGCTCGTCACGTGGCTCGTCACGAGGCTCGTCACGTGGCTCGTCACGTGGCTCGTCACGAGGCTCGTCACGAGGCTCGTCACGTGGCTCGTCACGTAGTTCGTCACGTGGCGTCGCGGAGCGCGGCGAGCGCGGCGAGGCCGGCGGCGAGCAGGGCCAGGGAGGCGGTGAGCGCGCCGGCAGCGCCCGGCTCCGAGCCGGCAGACCCGTCGTCGGTGAGCCGCTCGCCGGTCCGCGGCCCGACGGCGCAGGACGACGGACAGTCGTCGCAAATGTCGCACAGCGTGGCCTTGCGGGGCTCGTAGAAGGCGCGCGCTCGCCGGGCTGAGGAGAGGAGGGCAAAGGCAAGGCACTCCAGTCAACAGTGTTGCCAGAAAGGTAGGCAATAAGCAACCCAATTACAGTGGGCTCCATCTGCGCTTGCCTACTAGGCAACACCTTTGCACGGGTACGTGTATGTTGCCTAGTAGGCAGGCGCAGATGCTGGTATGTGGCTTACACTGGTCGTAGTAGTCGTACAGCACGACGGGCGCCGCGTGCTGCCGCGCCACCCGGTGCGTGCGGAAGGCCGACACGGTGGGACAGTACTCCTTCCGCACCATCTGCAAGGTGGAACAGAGACCAACGATATATGAGCCTGCCATCCTGCCATCAACCTGGCATCCGAGAAAGTGAGAAGGGGGGGGGGGGGGAGAATCAACTCTGAAATTTTCTTATGTCTGATATCGTACCTATATCGGTCTGCTACTTCATTTCTCACAGTGTGTAGCCCGACCATTCGGGAAGCTCTCTGATGTCCCTCCCTCCTTCCCTCCAGGAGGTGCAACACCGCCGGGCTTACCTTGTCGAAGTACAGGACGACGACCGTGTCCTGGTCGCGGGTCTCGACGCGGCGCACGTGCTGCGACTGCTCCAGGCTGGGCAGCGCCGCCCGGTCGGCCGTGAAGCCCGACGGCAGCGTCACCTCCATGACGGCCATGTTGCTCGCGTTGGCCACCGGGTTGGGCACGAAGCCCGCGCAGATGGACAGCTGCAGGTGGTTGGCGTCCGAGTTCTTGTCCACCTGCGGGTCGAGCGTGAAGAGCGGCCAGGCGCCGGTCACGTTGACGTTGTAGCTGTACGAGACCTGCACCAGCGCCACCCCGCTGCCGGTGGCGCTCACCTGCACCTCGCGCACGCCGCGCGGCACCTGCGCCCGGCAAGATAAAGACGAGGTTAAGGGGGGCGGCGGGCTCCACGCTGTAAGGGGTCGTCGAGAAACCACGTGCCCTCGAGGAGGGGGGTTAAAATATTATGGGGACCCACTAGTCGCAGGACCAACTCCCGAACGTGTTAAGATCCCATAATATTTGTACCCAGGGGTACTAATATTATGATGGTCTGAAAGCTCCGATGACTGTCCTGAACGAACGAGGGCCCATAATATTTGTACCCACCCCCTTCCCTAACCACCTCACCACACACTATCACCCAAAAAAGGCAATTCTTGTTACAAGAGCGTGCTCTGAGCTCAATCCCATAAATGCATTGGACTAAGTAAAATTCCCTTGCGCTAAGTAAATGTTCATGCACACTGCAAGAGCATTATTTCTTTTGCCAAGAACTGATTTTTTGCTTTTGGGTGTACGACGCACCTCCTGCTTCTGCAGGATCATGGAGTTGACGCGGTTGATGCTGATGCTTGAGGTCTGGCCGCCGCCCGCGCGGTACGAGAAGGTGACCACCACGTTGCCCGGGGGCGAGGCGGTGCGCTGCAGCAGCTCCGAGAGCGCCTGCAGGCCCAGCACCGTGTCCTGCAAGCAGTGCGAAGCGAAGGTCAGGTCAAGTTATAAACTTAACGGGTTAAATACGTATACTGCACACTGTACACTGTATAATTTTAAGTCGTCTCAGTACGACAAAGTCAGTGCTAAATCTTACTTCTGAAAGGTTCGTCACATGACAAAAATGGTTCATCACAGTGTGACGAAAGATACATGTCATGTGACGAAAGATTCATGTCATGTGACGAATGTTTCATCACAACTCTTGTGACGAAATATTCGTCGCAATATTTATCGTCACACGACAATTCGAATGAACACACTGTTAAACCAAGTGTTCAACTGTTCAACACTTGAATGTGTGCAACTTCCAGTCTTACACGTCCAAGTGTACAACTCGGTATTTGTGCAATTCCAAGTGTCAAACTTGCCAGTTGTACACTTGTAAGTGTTTAACTCGACATTTGTGCATTTGCATGTGTTCAACTTCCCTGTGCAACATTTCCCTTGTTGAACACTAGCAAGTGTACAACTGTCAAGTTAAACACTTACAAGGGTACGACTGGCGAGTTTGACACTTCCAATTGCACAAATACCGAGTTGCGCACTTGCACCTGTTATACTGGAAGTTGCACACTTACAAGTGTTGAACAGTTGAACACTTGGTTTCACAGTGCAGTGTTACGGACGGGTCCCTGGCCCTATGATGCGTGTGTCGCAGTGGCCCGGCCCGGCTGCTAATTTTGAAACCGAAATCCAGGAGGGTTTCAAAATTAGCGGCCCGGCTCGGCTCACCTGAGTGGAGACGAAGCCGCCGTTGGCGTTGCGCTGGGCGAGCAGCCAGTGGAGGATGGGCATGGCGTCCGCGACGAGGCCGCGCTGCAGGTAGGTGAGCAGCGCGTACGACGTCATCTCGACGGCCAGCGCGTTGGGCCGCGTGTGCCAGGGGTTCTTGGCCTCGGACGCCGGCAGGGTGAGGTTCCACCACTTGAGCTCGCCGTCGGAGCGCGCCTTGGACTCGAGCAGGTTGAAGGTGGCGTCCTTGGTCGGGTGCAGCGCCAGGTGCAGCGCGTACGCCGTCACGGCGATGGCGTACTCGTCCTCCGCGCCGCCGATGTTGCGCACCAGGTAGTCCACCGCCTTGTTGATGGTGTTTCGGTACTTGGACGTGAATTGCTGCGGGCGTGGAGGGGAAAAAAACGGAATTTTGTCATAGCGAACACAAAAAAAATAACTCTCGCTCACTCTCACTAGCATCATTTACGATCAGTTGTGTGTTGTTCTTTCCCCTGGATCACCGATCAATTTTAACTTGAGTATTTTCTCTCACGGAACACGTACCTTTAACATGGTCCCATAGGAGCGCCTGCGAGGTAGGCCAAACCAGTGTTGCCAGAAAAGTAGGCAATAAAAAGCCTAAACACAGTGGAGTAAAGTGGCCTACAAGGCAGCACCATAGCACCAGGTGCGTACATGTTGCCTAGTAGGCAGGCGCAGATGCAGCCCGCTTTACTCCACTGTGTTTCGGCAACTTATTGCCTACTTTTCTGGCAACACTGGGCCAACCGCTGAGGGTGGCTGGCAAGATTCAGACCAATTAGCTAGTTAAGGTCCCCCCCGGTTCCCCGACCTTTAACTACGGTACCAGCCTTGCAGTTACAGGGGCAAACTTGTCTACAATTGGATTTGGGAAGTGCTTAGTAATGTTTTGACGTCTTTACCACGTCGTACGATAGTGATACACTTTGTCACGAGGTGGGACCGTGGGCATACCTACGATTTAGAAAGTCGAAATGCCTTAACGTCCTGACCATGTCGTAAGATTTTAATACTCTTTTGTCACGCGGTGGGACCAAGGGCGTACGTAGCACGAGTTTTCCCCTGTTCCTGGTATAAAAGCAGCAACGGGTACGGCGACCCTATATCACTCAGTGACCTGCTATCCAACATGGCTAAGCTTCTGTACGCCGTAGTTCTCTGCTTCTGTCTTCTCCAGGTAAGAAAAATCTTTCGCGAGATATACCGCTCGGTTAAAACCTTGTAGAGTCTCGAGTGAACTAATTCTTTTTATTTTTGTGTGGGTAGGTCATCATGGCCAGGCGGGAGGCCGTGTTCGAGGCCTGCTTTGCGCGCAAGGGCGTGCCCGCGGCAGCCTGGGAGAAACTGCAGTCCACCAGGTGTGTCGGCTTCCTTCTGCAGAACGCAAAGAAGTTCGGAGAGTGCGGCGGTTTAACTGACCCCGATCTGCAGAGCGCCGCTTATAACTGCAAGCACCACCCAACGCAATAAAAACGGAAACCCGTAAAGTAAAGGCAATAAAATATTTCGAGGTGGCTCGCGTCCTTCGCTTTCATTTCGTTCTATACCCGTCAGTCAGTAATGCAGTTGCACACTATAAAAGCGTAGATAGCCTATCCCGGACGCATGATGGGCTGGTGGGGAAGATCCGTTTCCTCTACACAAAGTTGCCTCAACTCTCAACTTCGCAAATGCTGTCACGGGTCAACCCCGTGCCGGTTAGGCCACCCAACTCACACCAGCCGGCCCACCACCAACTCGCCCGGCTAGCAGAAGGCACGGCCGCGCCGCTCAGCCGCCGGCCCCCTCCACTCCCCTCTTCCACCGCCAGCCCTCAACCAATGAGAACGCTCCGTTTCGCTCCGCTCGCTCCGCTCCGAGCCGCGCAGCGTCAGTCTCGGGTGAGCCGCCGCGCCGCGCGCGTCGACGTGAACGTCTGTGAATTTTCGATAAATCCAAGTGTCGCTGTTGCGCTGTTTACTTTAGTAGTGAATTCATCATGAAGACCCGCCGGTTCAAGAAAGCCCGAAAGGGCCCCTCCCTCGGCCGGAGCCACAATGTCCGGCTAGGCCACAATTCCTTCGCCCTGCGGCCGCCTGCGGCGCCGTCACGATGTGGAGGAGAAGGCGACGACGACCATCAAGCTGACGGCGAATGTTTACGTGTAGTGCTACTCTCAGCCTTCCATAGTGAATCGGACTGACATGTGAAGTGTGTGTGTGTGTGTGTGTTTGTGTCGCGAGGAGGCGCCCCCCGTCGGCAAATTGTTGTTATTCTCTCTCTCCCCGGTAGCGGGCCGCTGATACGCTTCCGGCATCCTTTGGTGAGTGCACTCCTATAAAAAGTATTAAATCTGGGCCCAGTTTTCGTGATCACATGTTTGTACGGTGCTGTACTGTTATACGTATATATAAATTTATAGTAATATTTTGTGCTGTTCGTTGTGTTACTGCCGTGATTTATTATTTTGTCTCATCGTCCTTGTTAGCCATTTACTAGCGACGTTTTTGGTTTTTCTTGTGTGTAACGTTTTGTTTATACCTTTGCATTATTATCACGTTTGAGTGAAATAACAATCAAACTCTCTAGTACTGCTAGTTTTTGCATTTCCGTAAAGTTTAATGTAAAGACATGCGCATGCAGTGTATTCTCGAACTCGCGGGCCAGGTTATTGACACTAACCTGGTTGTAGAGGAAGGTGGTGAGCACGTAGGCGGTGAGCGCGAGCCCGCGCGCCGCGCCGCCCTGCATGCTGGCGTGCACCACGGTGCCCATCTCGGGGAAGCTGCCGTTGGCCGCCTGGTGCTCCGCCAGCCACTGCAGCGCCTCGTCCACCACGCGCTCCTCGAGCGGGATGTAGGCCTGGCCCTGGCGGAACGCGCGCGCCACGAACGCCGTCAGCCTGTAGAGAAAAATGCAGAAAACATCACAAAAGTTAAGGAAAAATATCGAGAAAATTTTAGAGAAATTCAGGGAAAAAATAAGAGAAATTCAGGAGAATAATTATAAAAAAATATTTAAGAGAAAATCAGAGAAATTCAGGAAAAACCAAGGAAAAGTTCGGGAAAAAAATCGGGAAAAATAACAGCAAAATTTGCGAAACAAAAATCAACAAAAATTCAGGAAAATCCGCAAAAGTTCACGCGACATTATTTGTGCACTAAAATTCCGAGTTGTTGACTGGACTCACCAGGTGCTACCACTAGGGTCCGATTCGCCGAAGGCGCTGAAGGAGCCGTCCTTGTGGCGGTACGTGAGCTGCTGTTGGTAGCCCTGCTCCATGTAGCCTCGCGCGCGGCTCTCCACGGCCTGACTCAGCTGCTTAGAGTTCTGAGGGGGAACGAGACATAAACATATAGTCACACTCTCAAACAATAGCCAGGAAAATACAAATTAATATATTCATGGCTGTGAATAAACGATTTTTGAAAGCGATTTTCTGGTTCGGGACGCACCTTGAGGTAGTCGAGGATGACCACGTTGGGCACGAAGGTGATCATGTTCTGCTCCCCGCAGCCGTGCGGCATCCTGACGAGCTTGTCCAGGTTGGGGATGGTCGGGCCGAGCAGGTCGCCGACGGCGGAGACCTCGAT
The DNA here is from genome assembly GCA_033675135.1 of Frankliniella intonsa. Lineage (NCBI taxonomy): Eukaryota > Metazoa > Arthropoda > Insecta > Thysanoptera > Thripidae > Frankliniella > Frankliniella intonsa. The sequence goes on along the minus strand of CM066246.1, from coordinate 2,941,953 downwards.
GCGCTCCGAGCCGGGCACGATGTACTTGGGGATGTGCAGCGTGACGTTGGTCTTGAAGGCGCCGCTGCCGCGCAGGTCGATCAGGATGGCCTTGTTCTTGGAGACCGTGTCACCCTCGGGCTGCCAGAACCGACCGACAAAACCGTGCTTGAGACAGCGGCACTAGGCATGTGCACTGTTAGAACCGAATTGTCATGTGACGATAAATATTGCTACGAATATTTCGTCACAGGAGCTGTGATGGAACAGTCGTCACATGACATGCAGCATTCGTCACACTGTGATGGACCACTTGTCATTCAACATTGATCTCACCCCTTGTGACGAACCTTTCGAGGGTAAAATTTGGCACGGACTTTGTCGTCATGATATGACGACTTAAAATCTTATAGTTTGGTCAAGGTTCGGTCTGGACCTCGGGCGCACTCACCTTGACCAGCAGCTGGCGCTCGATGGCGTCACCCGCGCGCTCCGACGTGGCCGTCACCTTGACGGTGATGCTGCCCACCTCCCTGGGGATGACCATGAAGGAGGTGACGGCCGTGTCCTGGGCCTTGGCGGTCACCCGCTTGCGACGGAACAGCTCCAGCCCTGCGCCCCACGAACCAACGCCCTATTAGTAAATGTCATGATCAAGAGCTTGGGCTCCTCTGACGTCATATTTTCTGCCACTGCTGCTACATTCGCGTTTATCCGTGCTGTCGACCCCCCTGCCACTGTGAAAAATAGTTGTAGGTGTACGGATTTTTTTTTTCACGAAGTGCAGTAGTTGTAAAATTACAATTGCAAACCGTAAAATTACAAACACTTCGTATCGGCTGGAATTTCATTCACGAGCAAAAGAGGTCCGTCGTAAATTTACAATCTATTTCGTAAATTGTGATTTACAACATTTATCGTAAATCTAGAAAAACATTTTTCACAGTGGCTGTCAGTCATACTTGTAACGTCACACTTACATCTGCTGACACCGTCATTTTTTTTTCTGTCACACCTACATAATTTATCGTCACTGTCACGCCACAACACTTGAACTCACCGGCCGGGGAGTTGACCTCGTTGGACACGTCGGCGAACTCGAGGTCCCCGCCGTGCTCGAGCGTCACCTCGGCCGTCACGTCGCGGTCCATGTAGTTGAACACGACGACCGGCAGGGAGACGGCCTCGCCGCGCACCACCGAGTGCGGCAGGTCCACCGTCACGAAGAAGGGCCTGAACACGGTCAGCTGCACAGGGGCACACGGCACACGGAGTCAGTTCTACTCTGACGCATAAGGTTAAAAAAGCTGCCCAGGTAGAACTCAAGAAACTCAAGAAAATGTCAAAGTGATGTCACTGTGGCAATTTTTGTCACGAAACAGCGCTTTCTGTAAGACAGATTGATGTCATTTTGAGATCAAAAACACGGCAAGTACGATGTCTCTGGTTTTTTGAGGATATAGGGAAAACTTTGAGGGACTTCCATGATTTGAGGGAACCTCCTCAGATTTTGAGAAAGCTTCCTCAAAAAATGTGGGAATTTCCCTCAAGTTTTAAGGAGACATTCTTAAAATATGAGGAGGTTCCCTGAAATTATGGGAATTCCTCAAAGTTTTCCCTTTTTCCTCAAATAATCAGGCAATGTTTTTACCGTGAAAGGGGTCATTGACATTTTTTTGACATCTTTGTTCTACCCGGGCGGATTTGAAATTTGTCAAAGTCCCACCTTGCTAGGCTGCGGCGTGAGGCCGAGGCCGTACAGCGGGTCGACAGAGAAGGCGGTGACCACCCACGAGGTGATGGTGTCCGGCACGGCCCTCTTGATGCTCGCGCGCCCGTCGGCCCTGCGTGGAGCCAAGAAGGCCGTGAGACGCGCGAGCGCACGGGTAACACTCTAACCAAAAGTGTTCACAACTTGCGCGTGCCAGTTTGTACACTTTTGATCACAGTGAAGCTCAATAAGCGAGACAGGTACTTTCGAAAAGAGTTCCACTCTGTCCAGGTGCACCCCAAATAAGCGTGGCGAGCGGGGCGGGGCGGGGCGGGGGACAGTGTTGCCAGCAAAGTAGGCAATACGTAGCCCAAACACAGTGGAGTGAAGCGGGCTGCATCTGCGCCTGCCTACTAGGCAACATTCACGTACCTGTGCAAAGGTGTTGCCTGGTAGGCAGGCGCAGATGCAGCACTACAAATCAAGTGGTGAGACATCTGACCAAATTTCGGCGATACATAACGTCTCACCGAAAAAAAGTCGTACACATATGTATGACCCAAAAAGAGTGATACTCCAATGTATGACCGAAAAAAGATCAGACATCAGTGGGGATGGCCCTTGATTTCCTTATAAAGGTATCATCCTTTACCGGTGTATCACCCTTTTATCGGTCGTACATCGAACGTATCACCTTTTTTCGGTCGTACATTGGAATATCACCATTTTTCGGTCATACATTGGAGTATCGCCCTTTTTCGGTCAGACAGTTATGTCTCACCCCTTATAGGGCAAGATGTCTGACCTTTTGATTTACAGTGAGCCCACTTTACTTCCCTGTAATTGGCCTACTTTTCTGGCAACCCTGGCGGGGCGGGGGACCATGCGTACCCGGTGGTGACGTTGGTGAAGAGCCAGGTCGGTGCCGGGGACTTGGTGAGGAACACCTTGGGGTGGTTCCACACGGGGTGCGGGATGCGGGAGAACGCGTACGGCCCGGCGAGCGGCGGCCGCGTGGCGGGCAGGTACGCCACGGCCGGCCCCAGGTCGGGCTTGACGACGGGCAGCCCGGGCACCGGCAGGTGGCGGTGGGGCGCGCGGTTGTGCGCGCGCAGGGGGTCGTCGGCGTGCTCTGCGTGCCGTGCGCAAGGTCGAGTCAGTGTACAGTACCGAGCGAAACGCGTCGTGCAAGTTCCGAGGGGGCCACAATTCCCATTTCGGGTGAAGACATGATTGCAAAGGGGGCAGGATTGCAAAGAAGGGGGATTGCAAAGAAGGGAGGATTGCAAAGAAGGGAGGATTGCAAAGAAGGGAGGATTGCAAAGAGGGAAGGATTGCAAAGAGGGAAGGATTGCAAAGAAGGGAGGATTGCAAAGAGGGCAGGATTGCAAAGAGGGCAGGATTGCAGAGAGGGCAGGATTGCAAAGAGGGCAGGATTTCAAAGAGGGCAGGATTGCAGAGAGGGCAGGATTGCAACGAAGGCAGGATTGCAAAGGATTTCGGAGGGATTGCGGGAGATTTCGGAGGGATTGCGGGAGATTTCGGAGAGATTGCCGAATGAATTGCGACACGTGTGAACAAATCTCAGGAGTTGTGGCCCCCTCGGCAATTTCCCTTGAAACTCAAGTTTCTGTATGCTCATGATTGTTTATAAACTTTTTGGTAGATGATACATTCATTTCTAGGTAGCCTAAACTTAAATGACCATTACTGAACGTAAGGAAGTGCATCAGCTAGCTTGTACTCTCAGAAAGGGAGCAGCGAGCGTGACAACTACTTTATAAAATTAAATATTATTTGCTTTACAGATACAGAAGATATTATTTTACTTATGCGTTTCACGTGATACGGCCCTTTCAATGTTAGTGTTAGTTCATAAACACAAGTGCTGGGAATAGCTAGAACATGCTTTTTATTAGTAAGTGCAACCCACCTTCCATCTGTCACTCCCGGGATACGTCCCTTTTTTATACGTACCTTTTAAAAACAAAACAAAATGCAACAATAATTTTCCCATTTCATGCAAAATTTCCCTGTGACCAGTGACCAGAATATACACCGAGAGCGATTTTGGATACCGTACATGCAAAAAAAAAGTGTATGCATCACCAATCATTCCCCATTTTTGAAGTGCACGTATTATTTAGAAAAGACACAGGAAAGTGCCGCTGTGCCGCCCTGCAGGGTTCACTGTATAGCTTGCAGTGAAATTCCCTGTCGAGTGCAGTGCTCGTGCTCGCCTACCCGGTGTCCGCCACGTGCTCCCAGAGCCACGTCTCCGGGAAGTCCCTCCTCGTCCTGGGCACGGGCCGCCCGGGCACTGCACCGGGGTTGTCCGTCGTGGTCACAGGCCCGCTCGGGCCGCCCAAACCGCGGCCCAACTGCTCTAGGAGGGGGACAGAAGGCGTTCAGCGCGCGGTACCGGGTTCAAATCCACCGCGACCCCGTATGCCTTTCCCTTTTTATTTTCAAGTTTTTGAGGTTTGAAAGACAAGACGAAAATTGTCGTATTTCTGGGAAGGCCAACCTACGGTAATTAGTTATTATTATTAAAGAAAAAGGGGTTGTGCAATGAGTTAAGTTAGGGCTGAGTGAGTTTGCATTATTTTCTTGTAGGGCTGTACACGGATTAGTATTAGATAAGTTAAGTACACCAAGATAAATCTTATAAGGACAGCCTTTACGCGCGGCTTGATCAACTTAACACATTGAGCGCGGAATGACCATTATGTGGTCACGCTCCCACCGTGCTTAAACAAAAGGGGTCAAAACGCCCCGTGCTGTTTGAAAATAGCGCAGAATGCAAACTGGTTAGGCACGTAAACAGAACACTAAAGCCCGTTGAGTTAAGTTTCGAACGAGCGCCATAATATTGATGATGAATTAAAATAACAACACGTTTTCTGTTAGCATTACGGAAAAAGAAAAAAAAAATCACACTTACCAACTCTCAGATTTTCTAGCACGTAACCGTTCGTCAGAATAACAGCGCCGGCGCTCTGTAACAGACCACGTGTGCACTGTGAAAAATAGTCATAGGTTAACTGGAACATTTTCCACGAAGTGCAGTTGTAAAATCACAATTGCAAATCGTAAAACTACACTAAAAATCGGCTAGAATTTCATCCGCGAGCAAAAAAGGTCCATCGTAAATTTACAACATATTCTAAAATTTATCGTAAATCTACAAAGACACGTTTTACAGTGTGAATGTGTACTGAGCCTACAAAATGGAGGATCCAGATGGGGTTGCACTCACGTCGAACACCTCCTGGGCGGTGGCGGCGCCGGGCCTCCAGCGCGGGGCGGCGCGGGCGGTGCGGGCGGCGCGGGCGGCGCGGCGGGGCGCGCGGTCCAGCGGCAGGTCGATGCCGGCGGGCTGCTGCTGCTCGGCGGACAGCGCCGGGTTGTGGCCGTAGGCCAGCAGGTCCTCGCGGACGTCCTCCTCTGTGATGTCGTTGCCGGCGCGCAGCTGCAGCGCGCTCTGGTCCACGGCCAGGACCCCCACGTACGAGTTGGGCCGGGTCTAAATTTTTAAATAAAGAAAAAAAAAATCACGGGAAAAAAATGAATTATGTTTGTGGCGCTGTGAGAAATGTTGTAAAGGTTACGAGAAAATGTCAAGTTACGATATCACGTTGTAAAATTACAAAATTATAAGAACACTTGGTATCGACTTGTGATTCCTAGACGAGCACAAATAGACTTTCAGAAATTTAAGATTTCGATCGCCTGCCTACCAGGCAACACCTTTGCACAGGCACGTGTATGGTGCTCATTAGGCAGGCGCAGATGCAGCCCGCTTCACTCTACTGTGTTTAGGCTACTTATTGCCTACTTTTCTAGGAACAGCGTTCAGTGTTGCCAGTAAAGTAGGCAATAATATATTCAGTATTGCCAGAAAAGTGGGCAATACTATTCAGTGTTGCCAGAAAAGTAGGCAACACTATTCAGTGTTTCCAGCAAAGTAGGCAATACTACTCACCTGCAGGCGCAGCTCGACGGGCCGGCCGGGCTCCACCGAGGCGGGCGTCAGCGACACGTCCACGAAGTTCTGCAGCAGGCCGTCCAGCTCCACGTCCAGCACGTCGGCCAGCACCTCGCCGCTGTCCAGCACGCTGGAGACGAGCACGCGCGCCAGCGGCGCCATGGGGTGCGTGGCCAGGAAGCGGAAGCGCGCCGCGCGCTGCCCCGCCAGCCGGAGGGAGTGCGCCACCACCACGTCCCCGCGGCCCAGCACCTGGTAGCTCAGGTGCGACAGCGGCACCGTGCTGTTCACCTCCACCTCCACGTCCTCGTTCACCTGCGGGACCAAGACGACCCAGTTTGAACCTTTCGAGGGGGAAACAACTCTGAATTTTGGTGTACAAATGTCGTGAATTTTTGTGAATTTTTGTGAAATTTTCTGAGTTTTTATAAATTTCATTGAATTTTTCTGAATTTTTCTGAACTTTTACTGAATTTTCCTGGACTTTTCCTGAATTTTTCTGATTTTTTTTTAATTTTTCTGAATTTTCCTGAATTACTAGGTGTACAAAAATTTTAGAGTTGTTTCCCCCTCGGAACCTTTAAAGTCGGCCCACTTCGGATGCATCCACACTTTAAAACTTCAAGTCATCACATGACGACAAAGTCAGTGCTAAGTTTTACTGTTTGGGCTACTTTTCTGGCAACACTGCCGGCAGCCCTGTCAGCTCAGCAGCAGGCGGAGCTGTGTGGCGGGTTTGCCTACCCGGCCCCTCGCAGGCGCTCGCTCGGCACGCCCGCCGAACACGCCTGTGGTGCGGGCTGGCCTAGCCTGCGTCGTGCAGGCGTTTCTACCCCTCCGGCGTATATCTCTGATTTTCTGATAGCTTTGGGAATTTTTGCAGTACGCCTACGCTGGACGAATGTCGCTCACTTGTATGTGAGCCAATAAAGTCACTCACGTGTAGGTGAGCAAATAAATTCACTCACTTGTAGGTGAGCGAATAAATTCACTCACTTGTAGGTGAGCAAATAACCATTCACTCACTTGTAGGTGAGCGAATAACCATTCACTCAGTTGTAGGTGAGCGAATAACCACTCACTTGTACCTACAAGTGACCGAATAGTTATTTGCTAACCTACAAGTGAGTGAATGTATTTGCTCACTGTAAGGGATTTTGTCGCAACTTTACGAACTAAGACCTGTTAATTTTTTTTTCACGAACTCTTCGTTATTTTTAGAAAACGAATGCACTTGTAAAATGACTATTGTTCGTAATATTATGTATATGATCCAGAATCCAAGAAATTTGTCGTTCTGGAATGCTTATAACTTATACGCCAGATTACGAAAAGTTTGTTTTCCAATGCTACGAACGGTTCTTCTTCTGGAATGACGAACAGTGTTCGTCATTTTCACGAACAATACTATTCGTACGGAATTTTATCGTAAAATAACGAAATCCATTAACAGTGCTCACCTACAAGTGAGCGACATTCGTGGATTTCCCGTGTATACCTTTGGGTTCTGCGTGACCAGCGAGGCCTGCACGAAGTTGTTGCTGGGCGAGACGGAGGCGTCGATGGTCGAGAACCACTCGGTGAGGTCCAGGTAGCGGGCCTCGATGCCCAGCGTGACGGCGTCGGCCGGCGGGTAGAAGTCGACCCGGACGATCCCGTCGCGGGGCAGCGGCCGGTCGAACGCCGTGTACTTGTCCGTGTCCCAGGTGTAGCCGTAGCGGAAGGTGACGGGGTTGACGTCGTCCTGGACGGGGCTGCCGTCGTGGTGGGCGACCTTGACGAAGGCCGTGTACTTGAGGCCGGGCTTGAAGAAGCGCGACGACCGGATCAGCTCCATCGTGTACTTGTACTTGTGCACCGTCACGAGCGTGGACACGTTCTGGCGGCGGAGCGTGAGCGCCTCCTCGACCACCACCTCGAGGCGCACGTCGCGCGTGAAGTCGCCCTGCAGCCTGCGGGAGGGAGGGAGGGCGAGGATCACGCTCAGTTACGTTCGTCACTGAAATGATGCTCGTCGATCACGAGAGCATAACGCGCGTTATTGTGCGTTTTTTTTTTGTGCAATATTTTTAAAAGCAAGCTCCTGGACGTTATTTTCGATGACAGCATCGGTTTCCTCGTGAAATTTCCGTTCGAACGAGCATACGCGTCATGGGGTTTCGAGCCCGCGGTAAAAGACGCTTACTTACAAGAATGATAGTAGTTTTACTTGCCACCAGGAAACTATGGGCTGAAACCCCATGACATGTATGCTCGTTCAAACGAAAATTTTACGAGGAATCCGATGGTGCCATCGAAAATGAAGTCCAGGAGCTTGCTTAATTAATATTGCACAAAAAACACATAATAACGCGCGTTATCCTCTCGTGATCCACTGTAAAAAATATCTCTGTAAGTTTACGACTTTTTTCGTAATTTGTGATTTACAAACGGTGTTGTAACTTTACGACCGAAATCGTAAATTTACGAAAGCCTATTTGTGCTCGACTTGGAATCACAGGTCGATACCAAGTGTCCTTAAAATTTTGTAATTTTACAATTTGATATCGTAACTTTACGACATTTCTCATGGAAAATTTTCCCGTAACTCTTACAAACATTTCTCACACTGTCGACATGCATCATTCATTCCCCCGTTTTCAGTGGCGTGCTTTACAGGTGCCTCCATACGTACTTGAGCTCCTTCTCGACGTCGAACTCGACGAGCACCTTGCCGTTGATGGGCACGACCTTGCGCACCGGCACCTCGAACACGGGCTGCAGCACGTCGGACACGTAGGCGGGGTAGGCCGTGACGGTGGCCTCGCCGCTCACCGGCTTGCCGTAGGGGTACCTGCGCCCGCCCCGCCCGGACCACACATTTTTATTTTCAGCAGATGATACATTTTATTTATAGCTATAGCCTACACAATCAACCCTAATGCACTTTGTTGTGCATAAGCCCTTGCAGGATTTTAAGCAACTATGGTCAACTTTTTCTGCGTATCTACGCTTTACTTTGTCCAGTACGAGGGGAAATTCACTTCCGTAATACACTCTACACCTGATCCATGTATTACGCCGTAATACACGTAATACCGAAAAACACGAGAATGTGCTTTAAAGTGATAAAATCTTGTGTGTAATACAGGTGTAATACCGTGTAATACCGAGTAGTTTGTACAAGATTTTCCGATGTGAATTCCCCCTCGGTCCAGTATGCACAAATTTGTGCATATGTACCTCGATATGTACAATGTGCGCATAGTTATGCATAAAATTTTGCGCACAACTAGGGTTGTATGTAATCGTACATAACGGATGCAAAAATCATGCATGAGGGTTTAGTGTGTAAACTTAAATGACCATGACTAAAAGTAGGGTAACACGCCTTTTCTTGAATTTCAAGAACCACCCTCGTGGAAAAAGGAGTAAAAAAGTTATGCGAATGAAGGTACCTTGCCCGAATCGTGGCCGAGATCTTGCCATCCTTGTAGGTCGCGTCCTTGGGGACGTCCGCCGTCACCTCGAAGTTGGGCAGCACGTACTCGGCCACCTGGAACGTCTGCACGAAGTGCTGGTCCTGGATGGAGGCGGTGATGTTCCAGTCGCCCAGCACGGGGGACTCGGACAGCAGCAGCTCCCCGGAGAACACCCCGCGGCTGGCGGTGAGCGGCACGCGCCGCCACTCCTTGACGCGGTGGCCCTTGCCGTCCTGGGGGAAGACCACACCATTTGCGTAGAGAAAAAGGCGAGGGGGAATTCACTCTTAAAACCTGTGACCCGACTATTACGTCTATTACGCTGTATTACGCCCCGAAATCGTAGAAATTTAGCCAAAAACAGGCAAAAACAGCTCAAACCGACCCAAAAATATGTAAAATATGGAGAACTTTGGCTATTACGCTCCTCTTACGTTTCTATTACGCATGCTATTACGCCTTTATTACGGATAGAGTGACCCGACTATTTCGCGAGTGCATGCCCCCTCGGAAAAAGGGGAAAAACGCACTCTCATAAACTATTAAAAAAATAAAAAAAAGAAACATGGACGTCGACGATTTGACAGCCGGTAGGCAGTGAATTCATTCGTGTGGTGATGTGATGCCAGGATCCCGCCCCGCCCCGCCTCGCCCGGCCCCGCCCCGCCCCACGGTGTTTGTGCGGTCGCTTCAGGCAATCCCAGACAAAGTTGTCTGCAATGTTCGTGGTTTATCCGCGTGGCTTTACTCACCGCGAACGTTTTCTTACAGACACTAATTATTATCTCTTTGTAATGAAAGAATTTCTTTGTGAATTGTGCATTTTATAAGAAATGCGAAGAAACTATATAAGATACATTATAATACAAATCATTTCTCTTGCGATTCAAAACAGACGGTGCCTGCACATGCTCCGGTGAGAGTTGTACTCACCGCGATGAATATGTCCAGCGGCTGGGTGACGCTGGGCTTGAGCAGGGAGTTGAGGGCGATGACCCGGAACTGGACGAGGTGGCCGGGCTTGTAGACGGCGCGGTCCGTCTGCACCCACACCGAGTAGCTCTTGTGGACGTAGTCGAGGGCGGTGCTGTTGTCGAAGTCCACGCCGCCCTGGCCGCGCGCCGACAGCCGGTACTCGCCCGGCCCCAGGTCCGGGATCTCGAGGCGCGCCATCCGCGGGGCGAACGGGTCCACCAGGACGGTCTGCACGACGCGCTGGTTGCCGCCCGAGTCCTGGCGCCCGGACACCTCCAGCGTCACGCTCGTGGGCTGCGAGGCGCCCTGCGTCGACACGGCCACGGTGTACATGGCGCCCGGGCGCAGCGTGCGCGGCGCCACCACCATGTACGTCCTGTCACACAAACACCGTCACGTCACACCACACCGTCACACCACACCGTCACACCACACCGTCACACCACACCGCACTGTTAAACCGAATTGTCACTGCCAGAGCGCAGCGTGCGCGGCGCCACCACCATGTACGTCCTGTCACACCATACCGTCACACCACACCGTCACACCATACCGTCACACCATACCGTCACACCACACCGCACTGTTAAACCGAATTGTCACGGCCATGGTGTACATGGCGCCAGGGCGCAGCGTGTGCGGCGCCACCTCCATGTACGTCCTGTCACACACCGTCACAGTCACACAGTTTTGACAGAAATGTAGCAGGCAATACACGGTAAAAACTTCATCCTTGGTTTCCAAGCTGCCAGGAAAATTTTCTTATGGAGAAAATACATTGTAACGTCTTGGTTTTTCCAAAACTGCTTGGAAACTTGGTCGTAGTTTGGTTTTTCCAAAACTGCTTGGAAACTTGGTCGTAGTTTTTACCGTGTAATTTGGCCAAACACAGTAGAGTAACACTATTGTAACACTGGTCAGAATATGTGATGTCACGTTCGTTTTAACGCGAATCGGCCAGACCATGCAGGCTGAATTGTATACAGTCACATTCGAAAGAATGTGACAATAATATCTAAAAGAATGTGACAGTTTTCACATGAAATATAGAATGTGACGTCTCAGTGCAGTGGATGACAGTGGTGTGAGGATACATCCCTTACGCTCGTGAGAAGCAATAAGCAGCAAGATACACTCACCCCTTGGCGAGCGCCGGGGAGGCGCACAGCGCGATGCTCAGCGCCCACAGGGCGCCGAGTGGGCCCGCGCGCAGGGCCATGTCAGCTGTCAGCTGTCAACTCTCTGCGTCAGCTGTGTCAGCTATACCTGTGGACAACCGTGATCACAGAAACACAAACTTAAACGGGCGAATTCAAGTCGAAGTCGGACAAAACCGCACAAGTGAGGAGGAGGGATTCCCGTGTACTCACTAAATTCTTATGAACATGTTTTATTCGTACTTATGAATTTTTTTCCACTTGCTCAGCTGATGCATTTTATGATACTCATTGATGAAAATTTTGTCTTAATTATTCTTAATTATGAACAATTTTGTTCATAATACTGAGCATGTGCAAAAAAAATCATATGTACGAATAAAAATGTTCATAAGAATTTAGTGTGTATGCACTTTTGCATTACTCGTGACATCATTGTTCCTCAAGACGTTTCTCTTCCGCCCCGCCCCGCCCCGCCCCGCCCCGCCCCGCCCCGCCCCGCCCCGCATGATCAGCACGCGCTCCCGCGGGAAACAACACCTCCTGAGGCACAGACAGGCGCCGGCCCGGCCTCCGCCGCCTTCTAACCGCTAGAGCACTTTCTTTCTTATTCAAGAGTCGGTCTCACAACGTGACGATCAGGCCTCGTTGTGCTGAACCTCGCGGCCGCAGCTGTTCCCCGCCCCGCCCTGAGTACGCCCTGAGTACGCCCTGAGTACGCCCTGAGTACGCCCTGAGTACGCCCTGAGTACGCCCTGAGTACGCCCTGAGTACGCCCTTCGACCTGGCGCGGTGCGGTGCGGCGGACCGCGGCCAGCTGCGCACGGCGCAATCCCGACCGGGGCGGGGCGGGGCGGGGCGGGGTGGGGCGGGGCGTGAAGGGGAGTCCACAGGTGCGTCCAACCGCGAAAAAGAAATCAGAATAAAGAACGCCTTTGCTACCGAAAAAAACACCCTGATCATCGCGTTTGCTTTAAAATTCAAAAGCGTAAGCACCAAGGCCATTCCAAGAACAGTCTGGTATTCGGTACACTAATAAAAAAAACATACGGTGATTTATACTGTCAGGTACTCTGCTCTATAGCTTACAGTGACAATCTTCTCAGCTGGTACACGGTTGACCGTAAGTTTTTAACAGTCCATGGAAACAAGACCCTGGGCAAGGTACACTGCGAAAAATATTTCCGTACATGTATGATATTTTTTGTAATTTACCATTTACAAGATGAGTCGTACATGTCCAACCTCCCACTCTTAATCGTCATTCGATTCCAAGTCGATACGCAGTGCTTGTACATTTACAATCTAGGATTGTCATTGTACGACATCTTCCATGGAAAATTTTCCCGTACCCTGTACGACATTTTCTTACAGTGTAGGAATGCACTGGAATATACTGAAGGAAGACGGCACCTCGAAAACTGAGTTCTTTCTTGGATCAAGGAATATGTCCTTGATCACAGAATCCGCAAGGACATATACCTTGGACCAAACCATATCTACTACCTGCGGATTCCGTGATCAAGAATATTTTCCTTGAAGCAAGAACTCAGTTTTTTCGGTGTGATTCCAGCCCGTGCATTGGGCAATAGCGAATAAGGCATGGACGGGCTATGGCGCTGCCGGCCGCCGCCCCCGCGAACGCGTCACAGACCTCGCCCCGCGCCCCGCCCCGCCCCGCCCCACCCCGCCTCACCCCGCCCCACCCCGCCCTGCCCCGCCCACTTAGATCTTGGAGACACCTGGCTCCAGCCGAGTCGGAATGCGTGTAAGCGCCGCTGTCCGGCCAGTGTATGAGAGAGACGGAGAATCACGGAGAAAAGACGAGCATAGATACACCCAGAAAAATGAAAAGTTGCAGGATTATCGTATAGTTTTAGCTCGGGGACAACCATAAAATTATGGTTGAGACAGCCACATTATCGTCGGGTTGACCAAACTTTGCTGAGCTCAACTGTAACAATCTCAACTATGATTTTAAGGTCGTCTCTATGAGGTAATAATACGATGGTTGCAACAATTTTTCTCTTTCCTAGGTGAAGGCTTTCGCGAATTTACGGTATACAATACATATCAATCGATTTAAGATACCGCGTTCGTAAATTTATGACACAGCATTGTGCCATTATGTAAATCATAAATTACGAACAATGTCGCTTAAATTTACTAAGACATTTTTTCTTTTTTTACGGTGACAGTCAGCCTCTCGGTGACATTCCTTCGCGTCCGGGGCTCGTAGGATTTCTGCTCCACTTAGTCGCGGGCCGGGCCGGGCCGTTTCGCAGGCCCTGCAGCCTGGACTCCAGGGGCCCAGCAGGCCCTGCGGGCCCTGCAGCAGGGCCTGACCTGCACTTTCACTGTGCTTTCCGGCCCTACTCCTTTCACTGAGGATCCCACGGGGCTCCCCACCGCCCACCGCGCGCCACCCCGCCTCACCCACGCTGCCCCCGCCCGCCCGCTCGCTACTCGGCACTTGTCAAAAGTGAAGCCCTTGATGCTGAGCGAGTTGGGGGGGGAGGGGGGGGGCGAGGCACGAGGCACCTTGTGAGCTGGACTACGCACCTTCCGGGATGGCAGTGGGGCTAACTGCAGGCACAGTGCACGTTCCTACCCTGAGAGTCCGAGTCGAACATGTCAGCTGGTTGGCTCAGTGGATAGAGCACCAGATCGGCAACCGTAAATGCGACGCGGTTCGTATCCCGCCTCGCACCCCTTTTTCCTCACCCTCCGCCGGCGCACAGAGATTTTTTAAAGTTTCGATTCCACTTTTTTTTTCAAGCAAGATATACTGTTTTGGGCGTGATGAAGCCTGGGGAACAACATATCGAAAGCTGGAGAAAAGTTTTTATTTTTCAGTACCAGTCGAGGTGCACCGCGGTACGAGCTCAGTTTGAGGACGTTCGGTCCGGGCTAGTTACCGCGAATGTAAAACCTTTGACTCCCACCGAGAGCAAGCGAAGTTTTGCGAGTCAACAGGAGGCCTAAAACTGTCATTCCCCTTAGTTAATGCCGGATACAGGTACTCAAACGGGCAGAAAATTGATGTTCTCTGAAAATGATTGTGTGGACATTGAAGTTCAGGGTCTCTCGCTTTGTAAATGGAATGGAAAATGACCACGACACACACGCGTGAGTCACTGGCGGGGCGGGGCGGGGCGGGGTGCGGCGGGTTCCCGGAGGAGAGCCTCGGTGAGTCGGCCCGCCCCGCCCCGCCCCGCCCCGGTCAAGTCCGACGGCGGCGTCAGCATCGCGTCATCTCGTCACCTTCACGTCACCACGAGGACCAGGACGGGCAGAGCCCGGCCCAGGCCAGGCAGGCCGGCCCACGCTCCTGCACCCGCCTACCCGCCCCGCTCCGCGCTCCCCTATGCATACTGCATACTCCCTCTCCTAGCCATAGCCGCCGACCACACAGCGAGCCCCGCCCCGCCCCGCCCCGCCCCGCCCCGCCCCGCCCCGCCGCACCGTCACGACTGTTTCGATGACCCGGCCGGTCCGGACCGGACACGGGCCCCCCGCGGCGACACTGCCCGCGCACGCGACATTAGTCCGCAGGAAATAACGAAAGAAAATAGCCCCGACCTCCAACAAACTGAAGGCTAAAGGTTTCTTGGGCTTGTTGCCAAGGTCCAAGTGTGCACTACAACATTATCAAAAATATCCTCCGACATCCATCTTGGGCGCAACTCCCGCTATCTTGAACACAAGTTGAGCACCCGAGCTCAATATGGCACCTCACTGAATCCCTGCGGGCCGTGGAGGTAACAAACAAAGTAAAATGGAAGCACGAAAACGAAAGAGTAGCAGTGGGTACAACATGCGCACACAAAAGCACCCACCTTCACACATACACACACACACACACACACACACACACACACACACACACACACACACACACGAACAGACATAGGACACGACGTCGCGCTCCACAAGCAAGTGGCACGCGCAGGAAGCGCTTTCCACAGACGTCGCCGTCGCAGACGCAGGCAGGTAAGGTTACTGCGTACACAAACGAGATGCGACAGTTGAATCCGAGGGGGAAACAACTCTGAATTTTGGTGTACAAATGTCGTGAATTTTTGTGAATTTTTGTGAATTTTAATTGAATTTTTGTGAATTTTTGCTCGAATTTTTCCTAAATTTTTGTGAATTTTTGTGATTTTTTCTGAATTTTTCTGAATTCTTCTGAATTTCATTGAATTTCTCTGAATTTTTCTGAATTTTTCTGAATTTTTTTGAATTTTTCTGAATTTTTCTGAATTACTAGGTGTACAAAAATTTTAGAGTTGTTTCCCCCTCGGTTGAATCGCTGACAAGCGCACAGTATAACGCAAATAATTTATAAAAATTTGTTAGCAACCTCGACGTACAAATCTCTCTGCAAATACACACAGAGAGAGAATGATTGTCTTTGAAAGTTTTCACGCTGCGTGTCATTCATGGCCTGGTGGCTTTGGCTGCAATGCCAGCGTCACGCCAGTCCTTCACCGCTGCTCCGCGCTCCGCCAGGCCGGCGGCCGTACCGGCCAGGGTCGGTCCCGTCAATGGTCCTGCTGTCATCGTCGCGGGCCGTCACACGAGACGTGACGGTAGTGTCACGGTATTGTTACGGTATTGTTTCGGGAGTGTGTCACGGTAGTGTCACGGTATTGTTTCGGGAGTGTCAGGGTAATGTCACTGTAGTGTCACGACAGTGTCACGGTATTGTCACGACGGTGTCACGACAGTGTCACGGTATTGTCACGACGGTGTCACGGTATTGTCACGGTATTGTCACGACGGTGTCACGGTATTGTCACGGCATTGTCACGACAGTGTCACGGTATTGTCACGGTATTGTCACGACCGTGTCACGGTATTGTCACGGTACTGTCACGGTATTGTCACGATCTTGGCGTATCACAATTATTGTCACGGTCGGGTCAAAGGCGAAGGCGGCCTGTCACGCGGTTTCCCTTTACCAATGTCAGGCAGCGGGTGTCTCGGTGATGCCGAACAGTTGGCGCAAAGTGTCACGCGGCAGTCACGCGACAGTCACGCGACAGTCACGCAAACACAACAGTTGGCGGCGCGTGCCGTGGCTCCTGCACTCTAGGCCCGGCCGGCCGCAGCAGCCTCAGCTCACACCCACTGGCACACCGCGGCCTCCGTCCCGCTCCAAACATGGTACGGACCGGCGGGTGCGGGGCGGACCAGTCGCGCCGCGCCGCGCGCAGCCGTCACAGCGCGCCGGCGCAATCGTCACAGTAACGAGCCCGGCGCGCCGGTCTAGTAGTGTTCAAACAGTCCACCGGTACAACAGTCACACAGTGACGAGCTCGGCGCGCCGGTCTAGTGTTCAAACAGTCCACCGGTCCAACAGTCACACAGTGACGAGCCCGGCGCACCCGTCTAGTGTCCAAACAGTTCACCGGTACGCTACCAGTCACACTGTGACGAGCTCGTCACGGAGCTGGTATAGGCTAGGCACGACGGCGCAGGTCATAGAATCACCGCGGCAGCAGCGACAGTGACGAAGTTGAGTCATTCAGTCGTGTGACACACGCGGCACGTTACTCTCTCTAGCTCTCCCTCCCTTGTAAAAACTAAACTCTCTCTATCTCTCTCCCTCACACACACACACACACCCGTACGCTTAAAACACGTCTAGCGCACTCCGCGGTACTTTTTCGAGCAGGTGTCTGACGGCCCACGTGAGCCCGGCGCGGCGCACGGCGAACGAGTACCTGGTTGTGCCGCGTCCCGGCTCCGGCTGCACACTGAGAGCGCAGAGCAGAGCGCGCGGTGGAAGCCGAGGAAGGGGCGTGGAGGAGGAGGAGGAGGAGGAAGGGGGAGAGGAGGAGGAGGAGGAGGGGGAGAGGAGTAAGGTGAGGCAGGGCAGTGCGGGACCGCGCCGATCTCTCCTCGCTAAGGCCCCGCGAGAGAGCGAGCGTGGCGTGGCGTGGCGTGGCGGCCAGCCCAGGGCCTAACAGACAAGCCTACCTGTGCTGTGCCGTGCCGCCTGCGCACCAGCGGGACGCGACGCTCGCGTTGTCTCTCTCTCTCTCTCTCTCTCTCTCTCTCTCTCTCTCTCTCTCTCTCTCCGGGTGGGGCCCCTGAGCGGTGCCGCCGCCGCGGCCCAGCCCGGACCTTGAGAGGAGCACCTGAGCTGAGTTCGCCAAAACGCCTCCGCCCCGCCCCGCCCCGCCCCGCCGCGCCCCGCCACGCCCCACCGCGCCTCCAGTAGGAGGGGGCGTGGGGGCAGCAGCAGCTTCTGGTACTGATTGTTCTCCGGGTGTGACCGGACCCGGCCCAGAGCAGCCGGCGCTCTCAAGCGCGCCGCCGGATGAAGCGGTCTCCACGCCTAATGTTTGTGTACATTTTCTGTGCATGTACACTGGAAAAACAAAGGTGCTAAGTCCTACCTTTGAAAGGCACTAACAAAATTTAGTGCCTTTGGAAAGGCACTAAATTTTTTTAGTGCCTTTTAAAGGTAGGACTTAGCACCTTTAGCTGACCAGCTGCGTATACTCCATACAAATTTAGTGCCTTTGCAAAGGCACTAAGATTTAGTGCCCCAGGAAAGGCACTAAACTTAGCACTTGCTTTTAGCGCCCCAGGAAAGGCGTTGCTTAGCACCTTTGTTTTTCCGGTGTAGCAGTCGACAATGGCAGGCCACTGTGGAAAATATCTTCGTAAAGTTACAACATTTTTCGTATGGAGGCATTCCAAACCTAAGGAGCCACCCATTTTTCGACCATCTCGAAAAAATTATTCTTTGTTATTTCTTAGTAGAGGGCACCCCCCTGATGGTCCCTTGACCAGTCTGGGCTCGATCGGTCCAAAACTGTGGATATGGCAGCGGTGCAAAGTGGCCAAAAACAGCCAAAATCGACCATTTGGGTACTAATGGGTTCTCGAAAACGGTTCATCCTACAGAGTCCCTTCTAAGCCCATTTGAAAGAGGAAAGTGCATTCTAGGTACCCTAATTTTCTCAGATTTTTCCCACGACTGGTTTCGAGGTTATGCCCGTGCGAAGTTGCACAAAACCTTGCAAAGGTAACTTTAGGGGTGTACCATCCCCGGGTAGGGACCGACCTTAGCCAAAATCGGTACCGGGAGATTTTCAGGGTCGACAAAGACATTCCCGATGTCAGTTTGCCCCTCCGGCATCATCCTGAGGGTCTCCTCGGGGACGTCCAGGGACCGCCGATTGCCTAAATTTGCCTTTATTCTGCTTCCCGGCCTGGACTCCAGGGTTTCACCGTGACCGGAGGGGGAATTCACATCGGAAAATCTTGTACAGACTACTCAGTGGAGGCCGTCGAGGCCTAGGCCGCGGCCCATAAGCACACATCCCTCGGCACGCTGGAGCCTGTGGCGTGGCTGAGGCGCAGGGTGTGGTCACGGCGAGGGGGAATTCACTTCCGTAATACACTGTACACCTGATCCATGTATTACGCCGTAATACACGTAATGTAATACCGAAAAACACAAGAATATGCTCGAAAGTGATTAAATCTTGAGAGTAATACACTCTAGAAACCCAAGTGTGTGCATGGCATGCGCCATTTGGAGTCAACCACAAGGCACACTCTAAAAAAGAGTATTGTTTATGTCGTCTTATTTCCTCTACATCCTATTTTCTTCTTGATAGTGTATTCTAAGCGAATGCCTTGTGTAAATTTATTGATATTTTGTAAGTAAAAAAAAAAAATATGGCTTATAATAACATGTTTCTCGGGGCTCTTTGTTTTTCCTTAGCGGACGTGTTTTTTGTTGTTGACGTTGGGCTTGGGCTCGCTGGTCGCAGTTAGTTTTCATGTTGCATGCCGTAGTTATACATATACACAAGCTGCACCCCACAGTCCAACTCTACTTGGCTGTTGTCGGGGTTGTTTATGTCGTGCATGGTGGTGATGTGGAACTTCCTCGCAACTCAAATTTCATTACTAATGTTTTGCCGTTGCTGTTTACAGGTGCTGAGCCAGCAAGACATCCCTGGCCCGATGCCCCTGAAGAGTTTAGTATCAAGGTTCCTGAGGAACCTTACTTTGACGATTGGCAGATGGACGAGAAAAGGCCGTTTGGCGACAGCCAAGAAGTTGCAGACAACCCTTCTGCCGACCAGATGACTCTTGTAGTATCGGACTGCTACTCCTTACGCACACGCCAGCAGGCCCCTGATATGAAGTGTCGCAGGCTGTCTAGTACCTATAAGGATCCTGCCGAAGAACGTGAATCGGAACCTAGGGTCAGCGCAGGGGATACTAGCGACCAAGCAGCTAAGGATGAGCAAGAGAAAGACGGGAAACAACCGCAAAGTAACAAATGCCTGCGAACATTGTCGAGTAAATATTGCAGCAAAAAAAAATCATGTCGATCAAACCTTACTCGTCATAGAATAATATACACTGGTGAGAAACCGTATCAGTGTGATTATTGCAATGCAAAATTCAATCAGAAAGGGAATCTTGCTGTACACATCAGAATACATACCGGTGAGAAACCATATGAATGTCATCAATGCAAAGCAAAATTTAGTCAGAAAGGGCATCTTGTTGGACACATAAGAATACATACCGGTGAGAAACCATACCAATGTGATCACTGCAAAGCAAAATTCAGCGATAAATCGGCTTTTAATAGACACCTCAGAATACATTCTGGTCAGAAACCATACCAGTGTGATTTTTGCAATGCAAAATTCACTCAGAGTAGTACTCTTGAGAGACACATCAGACAACATACCGGCGAGAGACCATATCAGTGTGATCTTTGCAAAGCAAAATTCACTCGTAAACATAGTCTTGTTGTACACATTGAGACCCATATGAGTTAGCCTTCTTGCTGCACAGATTTTGTGCATTATTCTACCGGAAACAGTTATTTTTTCAGCAAGAGAAGCATCGTGGCATCGCATAGTTGTATGGACAGTTATACTTGAGATTAATAAACGAAATGTATTATATTCCTTCTTTCACACTTAAATGTAAATTCTTTTGAATATCAAACCATTGTGTTTTGTTTATTTCCTCTACATCCTGTTTTCTTCTTGATAGTGTATTCTAAGCGAATGCCTTGTGTAAATTTATTGATATTTTGTAAGTTAAAAAAAATTAAAATATGGCTTATAATAACATGTTTCTCGGGGCTCTTTGTTTTTCCTTAGCGGACGTGTTTTTTGTTGTTGACATTGGGCTTGGGCTTTGGCTCGCTGGTCGCAGTTAGTCTTCATGTTGCATGCCGTAGTTATACATATACACAAGCTGCACCCAACAGTCCAACTCTACATAGCTGTTGTCGGGGTTGTTTATGTCGTGCATGGTGGTGATGTGGAACTTCCTCGCAACTCTAATGTCATTACTTATGTTTTGCCGTTGCTGTTCACAGATTTTTTTTAGAGCATGCCAGGCAGGCACACTCTTTTTTAGAGCATGCCTGGCAGGCACACTCTTTTTTTGAGTGTTCCTTGTGGTTGACTCCAAATGGCGCATGCCATGCACACACTTGGGTTTCTAGAGCAAGTGTAATTCAGGTGTAATACTGTGTAATACCGAGTAGTCTGTACAAAATTTTCCGATGTGAAATCCCCCTCCGGCCACGGTGAAACCCTGGAGTCCAGGCCGGGGAGCGGAATAAAGGCCAATTTAGGCAATCGGCGGTCCCTGGACGTCCCCGAGGAGACCCTCAGGATGATGCCGGAGGGGCAAACTGACATCGGGAATGTCTTCGTCGACCCTGAAAACCCTCCGGAACCGATTTTGGCCAAGGTCGGTGCCTCCCCGGGGATGGTACACCCCCAAAGTTACCTTTTCAAGGTTTTGTGCAACTTTGCACGGGCATAACCTCGAAACCAGTCGTGGGAAAAATCTGAGAAAATTAGGGTACCTAGAATGCACTTTCCCCTTTCAAATGAGCTTAGAAGGGACTCTGTAGGATGAACCGTTTTCGAGAACCCATTAGTACCCAAATGGTCGATTTTGGCTGTTGTTGGCCACTTCGCACCGCTGCCATATTCACAGTTTTGGACCGATCGAGCCCAGACTGGTCAAGGGACCATCAGGGGGGTGCCCTCTACTAAGAAATAACAAATTTTTTCGAGACGGTCGAAAAATGGGTGGCTCCTTAGGTTTGGATTGCCTCATGTTTTGATTTACGAATGAAGTTGTAGATTTACATAGGTTTCGTAAATTTACGAAAGCCTAATTGTGCCCGTTTAAGACCGACAAGTCGATACAAAGCGTCTTTTCCCGTAACCCGCACAATCATTTTTTTCACAGTGGCCCACACTGGTTTAATACGCAGGCGCACGAATGCCGCTCATCTGCAGGTGGGAGCTTATTCCTTCACACATCTGCAGGTGTATGCGATGCGACAATTATTCTGTGCAATTTCACGTGTTTAACTCGACAGTTGTACACTTGCAAGTGTTCAACAAGGATAGTGTTGCACGGGCCAGTTAAACACTTGCAAGTGCACAACTGTTGAGTTGAACACTTAGATGTGTGCAACTGGCGAGTTTGACACTTGCAATTGCACAACTGCTGAGTTGAACACTTGCGCGTGCTAGGCTGGAAGTTGCACACATACAAGTATTCAACACTTGGTTTAACTGTGTACAACCCGCAAAGGTCAACTCTATGGGAAACGAGTTATAAAGAACGTATTTATCTCAGGTCACCAGTTAACCATACTTCTAGAATTCTATACGAAACTCTAAAATTCCGAATCAGCGAGGTAATTCCATTCCTTCTTCCCTACTTTACGACTAGCTACGCCTCCAACTTACTCCGGAACATCACTGCACCCACCGACTCTCCGTACGGGTCTCTTATAGCCTACTGACGGTACTCACTCCCACCCACGTACCCGTTGACAATGCACAAGTCCGCAACATCGCACGCCGCTCTGCACTGTAAAAAAAAATCACGGTCTCGCATACGGAAAAGTTCCGTCAGTACGGACTACGGTCACTCCGTACCCGGCCTCCGTTGTGTATTCCCCATAAGAGCTCAAGTTAATAAAACTGCGGGCACGGAATATGTACGGAAATGTTACCGCTAATTTTTATCCTGAGCTCTCCGTTTCAGGTACGGTGCCTGTAACGGCTTTCCGTACCCTTTTCCCTTTACCAGGTTCTATAAGGTACGGAACAAAATACGGATAAAAACCGTACTTGATCGAGAAAGCCAGTATTTTCAGTGGGTACGGTCTCCGTAGAAGGTTTCCGTACCACAGGCTGATTTTTTTACAGTGTGGGCGCACTAACTATACCAACCTCACACGCCTAATGTTGGTCTTCCGGCACAGCCATGTCGGATGTAAAATGCGCTGGAGCCCCCCAAAAAATGACACAGCTGTGCTGAACCAGACACCAACCTTCTGATTTTGGGGAACGGACTCTCGATTTCAAAGGAATAGAGTTGATCACAACAAAGTCATTTTTTTTGTTTTTTGCCCTTGAAGGTGTATTGGATTGGTGTGGGTTAATTTTTTTCACACATTTGTAGGTTAGCTTCGGGTTCCGTTTCTTGATTACCGCAGCTTGTAAGGGTCGACGCCGAGGCACCGCGCCGCTAGTGTCTGTGCGCGACCTGCCCCGGGCGGGTAGGCAACCCATTCGTCAGCTTAGAGGCAGACCACTGAATCCACTTCATCCGGAAGAGGGGAGAGGGAGGCGGTTTGTGCTCATTCGCTCTTTACACCCCTTAAAAAGTTCAAAGTTTTAAGTATAACTGTTTAATACTTTTCTGTAACATAAAATTATCTCCTTCACAGACAAACAAACAGACAAACAGACACTCCTCAAACACTCTCACTTACACACAGACACTCAAAACAATAACAATGAAAGTTAAAGTTATTAACAATACGATGTATGGCAGTAAAGATGAGTTCGTTTCGACGGGGCAGGGGTTAAATGACATCCAATTTTCACAAACTATCACTTAAATGGGTCAAAACGAGAAACAAAAACAAACTCGCTCGTTTTATTAAATGAGTCGCAATCTGTCTCTTGAATTTGCAGTGTTGCCTCTAATATTCGGGCATCTAACAAAAACATGTCGTGTTCTGGTATGCAAAAAATAGAAAGAAGCGTGCAGAAACACGTGTCGCTGCTCGTCGGTCGCTGCAGCGCGCTATTTGGCTTCAACGCAGAGTTGTCCACAGATAAATAACTACGCGATCACGCCCGCGGGGGGCAGCCTGACCCGAGTGTGTGCACGACGACCGACCGCCTTTTCGCTTTCGCAAAATCGCTTTACTGACCGATCGACGCGGTGAGGCAAGCAAGAGCGATGCCGCCGCGCCAGCTTTTTTGGCGGGGCGGGGCGAGACGCGTTGAGGTCGCCGTGGTGTGTGGGAGGCGCGGTGTGTGCAATACGCGCCACTCGGGCCGCCCCGCCACGCCACGCCACGCCCCGGCCCGATGCAAACCCGGACCCGGGGCCAGGCCCGCCCCGCCCCGCCCCGCCCCGCCCCCCCCGCCCCGCCCCCCGCCCGCGCCCGTCAGCTGAGTGATTCCAAACAGCGTTTAGTATACTAGTACATGGCAGAATTTTATTCCCATGTTACACATTTAAGCACCCAGAAAACTGTGTTCTTAATTTTTCAGTGTTTTTAAAGTTTTAAGAACATTTTGCTTACGAGAAGCGCATTTTGACAGTAAACTAAGTTGAATTTCTTAAAGTAAGAACAGTGTGCTAAAAACTTTAAGGCAATGATCTTGAGCACAATTTTTTGGGTGGGATATCACACGAATACAGAATTCCGTATTATTATTATTTTTTTTAAACAGTGATTGTCCTCTCTCTTGCTCCTTATGGCCGTGCCGCATGAGTGCGACAAGGACAGAGAGACGAAACCACTGTGCGGAATCAGCCTACAGCGGCCACCAGGCCTCGGCCTCGGCCGCTCACCTCCTCCTGAAGAAGAGGTCCGTCCACGGCTTGACGTACGAGTAGAGGAGGCCGGCGGGGGCCTGCTGAGGCCGCTGGTAGTACTGCGGGCGCGGGGGAGGCCGGTAGTACGGCCTCTGCTACTGGCGGGCCCGGCCGCTCACCTCCTCCTGAAGAAGAGGTCCGTCCACGGCTTGACGTACGAGTAGAGGAGGCCGGCGGGGGCCTGCTGGGGCCGCTGGTAGTACTGCGGGCGCGGTGGAGGCCGGTAGTACGGCCTCTGCTGCTAGCGGGCCCGGCCGCTCACCTCCTCCTGAAGAAGAGGTCCGTCCACGGCTTGACGTACGAGTAGAGGAGGCCGGCGGGGGCCTGCTGAGGCCGCTGGTAGTACTGCGGGCGCGGGGGAGGCCGGTAGTACGGCCTCTGCTGCTGGTGGCCGCCGCCGCCGTTCAGGATGCCGGCGAGCAGGGGGAAGTGCGAGTCCAGCGGGCCGGGGTCGGGACGGTTCTGCAGCTGGTCGCACAGGCTGCCGCCGCCGCCGCCGGCGTAGGCCAGGATGCCCTCGTCGTCCTGGTCCGTGTCGTCGTAGTCCTCGTGCACGGGCGCGGGGTCCACCGGGATGACGGGTCTCACGGGCACCACGGGCACGGCGGGGATGAGCTGCTGGAACACGCCCGGCGTCTGCACCTGCTGCACCTGCGTCTGCGTCTGCGGCACGGGGGAGGAATCAGGCCGAGGGGGAAACAACTCTGAATTTTGGTGTACAAATGTCGTGAATTTTTGTGAATTTTTGTGAATTTTCATTGAATCTTTGTGAATTTTTGCTCGAATTTTTCCTAAATTTTTGTGAATTTTTGTGAATTTTTTGTTAATGTTTATGAATTTTTATGGAATTTTCTGAATTTTTCTGAATATCTCTGAATTTTTCTGAATTTTTCTGAATTTCCCGAATTTTCCTGAATTACTAGGTGTACAAAAATTTTAGAGTTGTTTCCCCCTCGGGGTTCACCGTAGCTTACGGTAAAATATACCATTCAGCTGAAATGCAGAAGAATGCGGGGAACAAGAAAACACTGTGAAAAATATGTCTGTAAGTTTACGACTTTTTTCGTAATTTGTGATTCTGTTTTGGCCTTACAATCGAAATGGTAAATTTACGAACGCTTATACTGTCGTACACGTTACAAGATTACAAGTCGATACCAAGTGTCCTTAAAATTTTTTTCATTTTACAATTTGATATCGTAACTTTACGACATTTCTCATGGAAAATTTTCCCGTAACTCTTACGAATATTTCTCACAGTGAACGGAAGTCACCATGCTAAAGGATATCGGTTTCCGTTTTCTTCTTCCCCGCATTCTTCCTGTTTTTGGCCTCACCGGAATGGTGTATTCCCCGCCCCGCGTGAGCCTTTTAGGGATCGTCCCCATACTACATGACCTAGAGGGAAGGGGGGGAGGGGTACAAATATTATGGGCCCTAATTAGTTTCAGGACCTTAATCGGAGCTCATAGACAAAACATAATATTTGTACCCCTGGGTATAAATATTATGGGATCTGTATACATAGGGGAGTAGGGTCCTGAAACTTAGGAGAGCCCATGATATTTGTACCCTCCTCTAGGTCTCGTAGTATGGGGACGATCCCTTACTAGTGCAGTGGCTCACCTGCGTGGGCTGCAGCGGCTGCGCGGGCGCGTGCGGGTGCTGCGGGTAGGGCGCGTGCTGGGCGTAGCCGTAGCCGAGCTTGGAGCCCACGAAGGTGCCGAGCAGGAAGCCGGCGACGCCCAGGCCGGACCCGTAGCTCCGGGCGTCACCCGGCGCCCCCGGCGCCCCCCCGGCCGGGTAGGCGTCCTGCCCGACGGCCCTGGCCGCGCGGTGCTGCGGGCCCCGCTGCTCCGCCGCCGGCGCCGCGACGCCGCCCGACGCGTCGCGCCCCGCGATCAGGCTGGCGATGCCGCAGATCACCTTCTTCTTCTTTTTCTTCTTCTTGTGCAGCCCGCGGCCGTCGGGGTCCGTGGCGGCGGGCGGGGGCTGCGGCGTGACGGCGTTGTAGGCGGGCGGGAGCGGCGGGCCCGCGCCCGCGGCCTGCGGCCGTCCTCTGCCCGCCTCCGCCGCCGCGGCCGGCGCCAGCTCGCCGTGGTGGGGGCGACCTGTTCCCCCCGCGCACCAGAGACACAGGCAGCCGTCATTTCCATAGGTCGCGACTTACCCCGAGAGCGAATTGAGCAGGGTTCCTTTCACCCGTTGGGGACACATTTCTGAAATTTTTGTACACCTTATAATTCAGGAAAATTCAGAAAAAAATGAAAGCAAATATTGCAAAAAAAAAAAAAACAATAAAAATTCACAAAAATTGCAAAAACATAAATTTAAAATCCAAAAAAACTTTAAAAGTTTACAAAAGTTCACGGCAGTTGTACAGCAAAATTCAGAGTTGTGTCCCCCTCGCTTTCACCCGTGATAGATAGGCACCCTTCTGTACGCGTTCCTGAACAGTCCCGGCACTTCTGCCCGGGTGCGCGTCGGTCCAGTGTTGTCCCTTTTTCGACCAAAAACCTCCCTCCCGCAGTGTTGCCAGAAAAGTATAGGCAATACATAGCCTAAACACAGTAGAGTAAAGCGGGCTGCACCTGCGCCTGCCTACAAGGCAGCACCGTAGCACAGATGCGTATGCGGACACGTTGCCTAGTAGGCAATCGCAGATGCAGCGCCCACTTGACTCCACTGTGTGTGGGCTACTTTTTGCCTACTTTTTGCCTACTTTCCTGGCCCCGGTACACGGCGCCCCTCCTCACCTGCAGGTTCGACGCGCCGGCCGTTGTCCTCGAACACGAGCGGCGTGGAGCCCGCGAGCGCGAGCGCGGCCGCCAGCACCGCCGCGGCCAGCAGCGGCGCCGTCCTCGCCATCCCGGACATCCTGGGCGTCCTCGTCCTGGGGCCCGGCCGTCGCGTCGTCAGGAGGACGGCCTGGCCTGCTCACGGTGAACAATATCTTCGTAAATTTAAAACATAGTTTGTAATCACGATTCACGAAATATGTTGTCAATTGATGACCGCCCATTCTTGCTTGTCAATGAAGAATTCTAAGTGGGTACAAAGTACTTGTAATTTTACAATTTCAAGTTGTAACTTTACAACATTGATCATGGAAAACTTTTCCTGTAACCTTTACAAGTATTTTTCACAGTGCTGGAGGGACACGGCGCGGCTCCTTCGGACAAACATTACGCGTAGGAACAGGATCTGCAAGTATATTTGCTCGGGAATATTATTCATGGCAATGTGGGTGGTGCGCCCAGAAAAATGACGAGTTGAAGCACCATCATCGTCGAGGGGGTATGCACTCGCGTAATAGTCGGGTCACTCTGCCCGTAATAGCACGCGTAATAGTATGCGTAATAGTGGCGTAATAGCCAAAATTCTCCAAAAAATACCTATTTCTGGGTTGTTTCGGGCTATTTTTAGCTGAATCCCGACATTTTTGAGGCGTAATAGAGCGTAATAGACGTAATAGTCGGGTCACAGGTTTTGAGAGTGCATAGCCCCTCGATCATCGTGCACCCAGAAAAAAAATCCGATCTGGAATCAAGATCACTAGATTATTTTTCGTGATTTTTCTGGGTGCCAGCGCCGCTGGGCTGACGGCGCGCGCTGGTGAGTGCGTGGCGAGGACGAGTAGCCGGAGGTACCCATGGGTCATATCTATGTCTATTGCCGGCGGCACTGCCCGCCCCGCCCCGCCCCGCCCCGCCCCGCCCCGCCCCGCACCGCCCCGCCCCGCCCCGCCACACCTCGACTCTCAGCGATAACAGCGGCGGCGACGACCCCCGCGTCATCCCAACATTAACGAAATGGGAATGCCACTAACCAAACTCGGACGTGGACCACAAAGTTATTTGCGAAATACGACAATCAATTTTGTGACAAGATAAATGACACACGAATTCCTCTCAGTCACAGCTTATATCTTGTCACAACGTGACGACTAATAGGAGCTAAAATGTTTTGTCACAACATTCTTTTTTTTTTTTACTTTACGATAGTTCACTCGGCCCGGGTCTTCAGGAGGTCCGGAGCATTTTTTTTTTGTTGGGGGGGGGGGGAGTGAGGGGTAACTTGCGACCCTTACCTGTTGTTCCCGAGTAACCGCGGCACCGGGGATGGGGCGCGGGGGCGCGTAGCTGGTCGCCCTGAGGTGCTGCGCTGCGCTGCTCGCTCCTGGACAACTCCAGGACCCCGGTCGGCGCTGGTTTGCAAAGTGAGGCTCCCTAGCCTCGCCGACCTGGTCCGGCCGGGCCGGCCTGCCTCTCCTGCTGCTCCTGCCCTGCCTCCCGCGGACTTTCCGCCCCGCCCCGCCCCGCCCCGCCCCGCCCCACCCCGCCCCGCCCCGCCCCGCCCGCGTGTGTTAGGAAATAACCCCCGCGTGTCGCTCCCTCCCTCCCTCACGCTGCAGCAGCAGCCGTGCCATCTGCGCGCCGCTGGAGCGCACTGGAGCAACAGGGGGGGCGGGGGGGGGGGCGACCAACTCTACGCACACATGCATGCACACGCGCAGTAAAGCCCCATGAAAATGCATCTTTAGCAGTACTACTTCCGTTCTACCTTATACGTACCGAGTGTTTCTTTGAATGCGTAAGTGTTGCGCGGGATTGCCTAGTCGCCAGGGCTGAATGAGCCATGGCGCCTTACGGGCGGATGGGGTAGGCAAACCCGCAACACTGTTACGCCTTCAAAGAAACTCCCGGTACACCTGATCCGTGTATTAACGCGTCAAAAGTAGCCGTTCCCTGGTGGAGTTAATTTCAAGACTCCGACCATTTGTGTTTTACTACACCGAGAATACCAGCTGTGCGGGCCTCCCCCGACGTCACCTTAAGCTAACAGTCCCGCGTATGGTTCACTGTAGCTTACAGTGAAGTCCACCCTAAGCTTTTAAGAGCGCCCTCGCTGCGTCTGCGCTACTGAACTTATTTCTTACTATTCCGGACGTGCCTTGTTGCATCCCCAGAGCAGCGTGTGTGCCGCAGACCCAGCATCAGCTGGGTGGGTGTGTGACCCGCCGTGTGCGACCCCGCGCGGTCCCACGCCCCGCCCCGCCCCGCCCCGCCCCGCCCCGCCCCCCCCCCCCCCGCCCCGCCCCGCCCCGCCCCGCCCCACCCCGCCCCGCCCCGCCCCGCCCCGCCCCACTCCGCCTCCAGTGCGGTGCGGTGGCCCACTCTTTGAGATTACGCACCACACATTCTGGAAGCGAGCCTGGAGCAGCCCATGGATCTGGAGTCGGCAACCTCCCGACGGAACACGTAACACCCACCCACCGCACCCCCTCCGCGCCCACCCCGCCCCGCCCCACCCCGCCCCACCCCGCCGACTGCCGCCGCGCCGGCCCCGCGAGCCCCGCGATTGCGAGCCTCGCGAGCGCGGCCGGGCCGGGCCGGGCCGGCTGCTACTACCGCCGCCACCACCGCCGCGCCGCGCGGCTGGTTGGCCCTGCCCTCGCATGTATGGCGCACGGCACCTGTTTGAGAGACACGACGTCAATGATGGGCGAATCGTCCGGGTCCGATAGCAGAGCAGCCCTGGCGGGACTGAAATAAGCCGACATTAGCCGCTGACGACCTCCGGATCCGGGGGAGCCAGCCCACCACACCGCGGCTTCACTCTGGACCGAAAATCCGGCGACTGAGGGGTGGGGAATCGGGGTAGTGCCCAGCTGTGAGGTTATGTTTGTCTGACAGTTTGGTCGACAACATTCAACTCTCTCAGCTGTTTGACTTTTTGTGATGTGAGTGTCGAGAGCGTGATTTGAGTTTGAAGAGAAAATTCGCTCTCATCGTTTTGCAGAGGCTGAGCCTGTCATTGTTGACAACTGATTAATTGGATTCATTTTGTATTTTATTGCAGATATCTTGAACTGAATTGTACCTAATCAAAATGCGTGTTAGTATCAAAAGCCTCTGTAGGTTCTTAGCTTTATTGGTCGGTACAGTAGTTGTTACTGTAATAGTGTTTAGATATGTGAGGGAGCGTCCCTCACCTAATGGCTTAATGAGGCGAGAGCATCCTAAAGATATTTATCAGCCTGCAGGAAACCGGATAAGAAAACAAGTTGATGTAAGTAACTTCCATTCTTTAATATAATTGTATCTAATAAACTTTTTTCCTTTTTTTTGTGTGATTGCTTGATTGCTTTATATTATAATTTTCATACTTTTATATTAATATTGTCAATTTATTTTTGTTTCAGGCAACTGTTGAAAGAATTGACTGGCACAATTACACCCTTATTTATGCAGAGAAAAGACGGAAAGGTAAAAATTGGAGCTTATACCTTTTTACTTCTGATTAAAGCTTTATCTTAATATTGTCACACACATACACAGGTAAAGGTGAACAAGGAAGCAAAGCGTTTCTTTCTGCAAATTATGACGGAGCCAAAAAATCAAAGCTCTATGATAGCAATGGCTTTAATGCACTCTTAAGTGATGAAATAGCATTGAATCGATCTGTGAAAGACATACGCCACAAAGGGTAGGAGTAAATAATTACTTTTTTATTAAAATATTTTAAGGGATTTCATGAAAAAAACTCTTCTTTTAAAACATTTACAGATGCCAACAAAAAGTATACAGAAGTGATCTTCCCTCTGTGAGTGTTGTTGTTCCATTCTACAATGAACATCTCAGCACACTTCTACGCACTGCTGTTAGTGTGATAACTCGCACTCCTCCACAGTTGTTAAAAGAAATAATTTTAGTAGATGATTTCTCATCAAAAAGTAAGCAATTCTGTTCTTTCATTTATATTAACTCTTTTTGTTAGTCATTTACCACTAAAATTGATGGTTTGCCTATTTTCTTTTTCCAGCTGAACTGCGGGGTGAATTAGATTCTTATATAGCCGAACATCTCCCCCTTGTACGAGTTGTTAGGTTACCAGAAAGGTCAGGATTAATTAGGGCACGGCTTGCAGGTGCCAAGCAAGCTAAAGCTGAGGTCTTAGTTTTTCTTGATTCTCACACAGAAGCTAATGTAAATTGGCTACCACCCTTATTGGGTAAGATATTACTTTTTCTTGTCAATCTACATACTATCTACCTCATACATGTTAAGTCAGTGTTCATCGTAATGTCAATTTTCTCAAAATATGATGTTTGGTTGCAGACCCAATAGCAGAGGATTACCGCACATGCGTCTGTCCCTTTATTGATGTTATTCAATATGACACTTTTGAGTACCGATCGCAGGATGAAGGTGCCAGAGGAGCGTTTGACTGGGAGTTCTTCTACAAAAGGCTTCCACTTCTGCCAGAAAGCCTGAAGAAACCTACTGAACCTTTTGAGTAAGTGATAACTCAATCATTTCTCTCAAATATAACTCACTTGAAATTAAAATATAATAAATTCTTTGTCATAAATTTCAGCAATCCAGTTATGGCTGGTGGTTTATTTGCTATAAGTGCAAAATTTTTCTGGGAACTAGGAGGTTATGACCCTGGATTGGATATCTGGGGGGGCGAGCAATATGAGTTGAGTTTTAAGATTTGGCAATGTGGTGGTAGGATGTTAGATGCTCCTTGCTCCAGAGTGGGCCACATTTACCGAAAATTTGCTCCATTTGCCAACCCAGGAAAGGGAGATTTTGTTGGGCGTGTAAGTACTTTGAAATAGATATTCTTATTATTTGTTCAAATCTGAAACATGACTAACATATAGGAATAATTTTTTCCAGAACTATCGAAGGGTTGCAGAAGTATGGATGGACGAGTATGCTGAATACCTTTACAAGCGCCGCCCTCATTACCGCAATATTGATCCGGGGGACTTAACTGAACAAAAGGCTTTGAGGAAAAAATTGCAGTGTAAACCTTTTAAATGGTTTATGGAAAATGTTGCTTTTGATTTACCCAAGAAGTATCCCCCTGTTGAACCTCCAGATTCAGCAACTGGAAGAGTTAGTCTCTCGAAAGAATTTTCTCTTATCACCATTATTAAAGTGACTTCTTATTATTAATCAATTCAACATGCTTTCAGGTCCGTAGTGCTGTAGCTACTGATTTGTGTGTAGACACAGAATACAAGGCAGAGAACAAAAGGTTTGGGATATCTACCTGTGATACTAGAAAGGCAGAGCAGGTAACAACCTTGTCCAGTACTTGTGTACTGTATTCCCAAAGTGCTAATTCTGACCAGTGTTGATTTACTTTCAGTTATTCAAGCTGACATGGAGAAATGATATAAGACCTCAGAAGAGGAAGACTTTGTGCTGGGATGTTGCTGACCCTGGAAACAATGCAGCTGTGACATTGTTTTCATGTCATGGAATGGGAGGTAATCAGCTTTGGAAGTTTAACAAGGTCAGTGTTGTATGTATATTTGTGCATCAATGTTACACCTGTCTAGTTTGCTATAAAAATAACATTTTTGGTAATTTTTTTTTTTCTGTGTAGGATAAGCAGTGGCTCATCCACGGAGGCAATCAGAGGTGTTTAGATTGTGACCCTAGCACCCGTCTCCTTTTCGTCACTGAATGTGATCCTGACTCAGAAACTCAACGGTGGATTTTTGAATAAGTATTCAGGAAAGGTATAAAATTGTATTGAAACGACTGATCACCATGCCATATGAGTTCCAGTTTTTTTTCCCCTCTGTTTTATTAGTTATTTTAAATATACGGTTTGTGAATTATTGCTACTACCTTTTATGAATTTTGTCTTTTCTTGCCCATCAAGTGTTTTTGATTTTATTATTTATTTTGTGTTTACAACATATCAGAAAAATGACCATGGCTTTGATCACTTTCTGTGCCAAATTTTTAGTGGTTCAAATGATTGGTATCTTGTGTGTTAAGAGTTGGTTAATACCTAACTCTCTGTATTATTCTTTTTCCCTTCTTCAACAAGAATTTTAAAAATATCCCCTTTTAATGGTGCTGTACAATCTTAGTAATTAAGATGATAATGTTCTAGTCTTGCAAAGTTAAAGAAGCATTCTCTAGTGTTTTGATTTGACCAGGCACTGCCACAATTATTTTAACGCGCAACTTCTGGAGATAAGATGGCATTTTTTTGTATTTTGTGCATTTGTGCCATCACTTAATTCATGTTAAGTTTTTCAATTGACTTGAGCAATTTCTTGTCACTGGTACTTAAAAGCTGGCTACATATTTTCTTGGGATTCCTAAAGCTTTCTACATTTCTTAAGGTTTTCTGTGCAACTAGATACATGCTCTGCTGTACTGTTTATGGAGATAAATATGTTAGCTTTGAATTCATGTGTTTTCAACATACTAATTTAAGCATAAGATTCAACATATTCACATAATTCTACATATCTTTTTCCCCCATTTGTTGTTTATTTATAACATTCCATTGGAACTGAGACTGCTATGCTAAGTATAAAGTGAAAAGATAAGATGGGAAAGTTAGAAAAATTTATTTTAAAGTTTTCTTTGATTGTTTTTACCTATTACTGATCTCCAAAACTTCTATAGCAAAAGCATAAAAAAAAATATTTGTCTTCAGCCTCTGCTCTAAACATAATCCAACTGAAAGGAATGAGCTCTGTTTAAAAGACTGTTGTGTTATTAAATAGTTCTGTTAAAGTTATGTTTAAATTTTGAAATTTTGGAAGTTTTGTGTATAAGTACATGTAATAAATCCAGGTATTACTTAAGGTTTATGATTTGATATTTGGCATTTTTTTAACACTCTAAATCTTCTACAAGGAATTTTTTTGTATAATGCAAAGAAACCTGTGCTGTTGTTATACAAAGGAAATTTCTTTGTATTACAAGGCTCGACCTTTGTATTACAAAGATATTTCTGTGAGTTACTAAGATTTTTCTTTGTATTACAAAAAGAATTTGCCCTTTGTATTACAACAGCACAGTTTTCTTTGTATTACAAGAAAAAACCGTCTATTTTCTTTGTAAGGATTTAAGAGTGTACTAGCAGCACTTTACATGTCGCCGCGTGTGACTGCGCGTAACTCGAGTGGAAGGGTAATTAGGGATGTGACCGTCACGTCATGGTACACTGTAAAAAAAAATAACGGCGAGATGACGGTTAGCAACCGCTAATTAATTTCCGCTGGTTACCGTACTTGATACGGCGCTAAGTACGGTCAACCGTACCTCGGTTTGAGTGCTACGGAGCTCGAAAACGGATCTTCCGTACCGCTTTTAGTGGGTACGGTGAAGCCGTTTCACGGCTCCGTAGTATAAAATCAGTGGGTACAGTCTCTCCGTACTCTGTGCACCGTATCATATTTCAATTTCGCAGGTACGGTGCACCGTACCTGGCACCGTATCGGTCTCTCATTTTTTACAGTGTAACGTTAACGTTGCCGCGGCGCGTGGGGGGTGCAGCGAGTGATCCGATTTGAGCCGAGCGCGCCCGAGCTCGCGTCCGTCCCGTCCCGTCCCGGCCGACGACTGGGACCAGGGCCCTATCACTTCGAGATCGGGGGTGTCGCTCTTTGTCTCTTGCACCTCAGAATTTACGGTGCGGTAGTCGAAATCAACACTAAGAAAAGCATGCGGCAAATTTCTTTGTAAGCGACTGTGAACCCTGCAGCAGCGTAAGCTCACGGTGAATTTCCAGCTACAGTGATGCACCGACGCTAACAGTAACACACACCGTAGCTTTCCAGATAGCAGAACTACATCCTGACTGCATTGTATGTCCCATCTAAAATGCCCACTTCAGGCGCTTCAGACGCACTTTATGCTCATTTTTTTGGCGAAGTTCAGATGGGACGTAAAATAATGCAGCCAGGATGCAGTTTTGCTGGTTTTGCTCCCTGGGTTGCGGTGAAAATTCACACCGGTGTAGGGTTTACTGTAGCGTACGTACACTGAAATTCCCCGTGAGGTATCAGTATTCGTGACGCAAGTTGTAGTGTAGGTGATCTGACCTAACGTCCGGAAAAGTGCCGTAGAGGGGCTCCCCTCGGATGGTGGGCACCCGCGCGTTGCGTGCGCCGGCCCGCCCCGGCGGGGCGTGCTGACCTAGTCTGGTCTGTCTTGCTGCCCCGTGCCGCCCCGCCCCGTCCGCCCCATCCTGCGGTCTAGAGGAGTGACCGGAGGGGTGGGCCCAGGCCGGGCCGGGGGTGGATCGCCTCGGTCGACGCCCTACTTTCACCCGGCCTCGCGCGTGTGTGTGTGTGTGTGCGTGCGCGCGCGCGCCGTAAACCTGTACTCATTTACGTTGTGCAGACCGAATCCAGAGTTCCGTGTACAATCCTTATCATCCTATAGCGTTCGACTTTGAAGAGTGCCAAGCCACTCGGTATGTCGTTGCCCACGTGGGCAGGGCAGCGGGGGAGGCCTCAACAACCGTCAATCAGGAACATGAACCAATTGACCTTCCGCTGTAAAATTCTACTTTTACCCCCATAGTCTCAGTCCGCAATCTGATGTCGGCAACAACTAGAGGCAGTAACAAAGTTCTAGGCCTACGTCCAAGCTGTAAGTGTGTGCCAAGGTGTGTGTGTGTGTGCAAGTGTTTTACAGACAGCACAGCGAGGAGGGCGCGCGTGCGTTGGGGTAGGGCGGGCGGGGCGGGGCGGGGCGGGGCGGGGCGGGGCGGGGCGGGGTGAGCCGCTGGCTCGGCGCGTGCGGGGATGGCCAGTGAGCCGGCCCGCCCTGGCCCGCCCTGGCCCGCCCCAGTCTCGCCTGCCGCGCCGCACCGCCTGCCCTGCGAGTCCATGTTGCCCGACCAGGTCGCCGCCGCACCGCCGCGCCCCAACGAGATTGTCTGCTGATGACAAAATTATTAGCCCAAGAAGATTGCCTGTGCCCATCATAGCCTTGTCTTCGGCTCTGGCCAATCGGGCCGGGCCGGGGGCGGCGGGGGCGGCGGGGGCCCTGGCCCTTCCCCCGGTGAGCCCCCGATGTGCCACGATGAGCCCTGCAGCGAGACGCCCAGGAGCAGGGCGGGCACGGCCGCCGACACCGGCGCTCCGGTAAGTGCATAAGTAGCGGCCCCGGCAGGCGACCCAAAGGACAGAAATGTGTCATGGTGACATCATTTGACACCAGTTGACATCAATTCTAATGGTCAATATGACCAAATTCTGACAAATTTGTCAAAGTTGAGCGTCAGAATTGATGTCAACTGGTTTCGAATGATGTCACCATGGCAAATTTCTGTCCTCTGGGGGACGCTGGACGCGCTTGTCAAACAAGTCTACAATCTACGAAGTCCTAAAATAACTTTTTGACCTAATTTGATCATGGCTACACCAAATTTTTTGCATTTCCGAAGACAACGGGAGGGAGGGAATTTTAAAAACTATACTACCAGAATGTTGACGAGGAGCTTTCAGTTACTCAGTGCACGCTAAATTCTAATGAACATTTTTTTAACTCAATCATACATAGTTATGTACTTCTACGTACATGCTGTTCTTCCGTATAAACTTTGTTCATAATTACAAACAAATCAGTCAAATTGTGCATAATTACTAACAAAATTATGCATACTTATGCATTGAAATTATGCGCAACAGCAGCATGCACACAGAAGTTCATAAAAATTTAGCGTGTGCAAAAACGCACGGTCTTAAAATGAACGAAAGCTTATTTTTGTTGACAGTGAGCGCAGGGTGGTAGCGAGGGCACAGGGGAAGTCTGCGCCTCGCAACGCACCCCATCTCCCCGCGCGCGCCCCTCGGCACCAGCGCCAGGGGCACCAACCATGCTGCTGTCACTCGCACTGAGTGTACTGGGCGCTGTGGTGGCAGCAGTGGCTGCAGCGGCAGCGGCCGCCGAACCTACGAGCTATGACCTCAGCAACGCCACGCTGGGTGAGTGAATCAGAGAGTGAGTGAGTGGAGTGAGTGGAGTGGGGTGAGTGGAGTGAGTGGAGTGAGTGGAGTGGAGTGGAGTGAGTGAGTGAGTGAGTGAGTGAGTGAGTGAGTGAGTGAGTGAGTGAGTGAGTGAGTGAGTGAGTGGAGTGGAGTGGACACGGAAAAAACTTCGTCCTGGTTTCAGGTGAGTGGAGGGTTTCCAAAACTGCTGGAGGCCGTTTTCTCCGTGGAGTGGAGTGGAGTGGAGTGGAGTGGAGTGGAGTGGAGTGGAGTGAGTGAGTGAGTGAGTGAGTGAGTGAGTGAGTGAGTGGAGTGGAGTGGAGTGGAGTGGAGTGGAGTGACTGAGTGACTGAGTGACTGAGTGACTGAGTGAGTGTTAGGTTACCCTGCACGCAAAATACAGGGTAAGCTGGTTTAGCAAACACGTTTCCTACAATGGTAACAGCAAAATAATTTTGCTACCACTAATGTCTTTTCTGCCAATTTTTTGCTTGTTTGCTGTTTTATAAAAAAGTTAGCTAAAGCAGCAAAAATTTTGTAGCAATGTCAAAAGAGTGATCAGTGGTGGCAAACATTATTTTGTTGTTGCCATAGTAGCAAACGTGTTTGCTAGACCAGCTTACCCTCATGTTGCGTGTGAAACACTTTGTTGTTGAAACCGTTTGCCCCGGCAGCCGTGGTGGTGGACCCGCACTTCCACGCGCGCGAGGAGCCCGGGCTGCTGGACGCGCTGCGCTCCTTCCTGGGCACGAGCACGCTGCGGCTGCTGCAGCACGGCGGGCTCAACGTCGAGTTCTACGGCATCTCCGACTACAACCTCAGACGGGGTAGGGTAGACAGACACCCTTTACTTTAAAAAAAAATCGTCTCTTCAAAAATTTTTGTGTGAAATTTTTATTTTAATTCAAAACATATTTTTTTTTAATCCAGACAAACCACTTATTCGTCCTGAAAAAAAAAAATTGCTTGGGTCACAGAAGAATGTTTGATTCGAAAAAAATAATTCTTTATATTGATGAAATTATTGGTTTGATATCAAAACAGCCTGTGTTGTTTTAAACGAACGATTCTCTGGGTGTTAGACTTTCTTTGGAGAGGTCCCTTCCCCTAAACTTGAAAAGCGTCTCTGACCCGGGCCGGGCCGGGGCTCACCTCTACTCGTGTCACATGGAAAAAAATATCAAGGTTACCATAGCTTACGTATAGGCTGATATCATGACAAGCAACTTATAAGCTACCGTAGCTAAAAGTTAGCTTTCGTAGTCAAATATTAGCTATGACAACTAATGCCCAGCTGGATTTGTCAAAGGCGTTTGTTGCTAGAGATTATGTCACATTAACTCCTGCAGCGATGCATTAGCTCTCAGAGCTTATGTGTGACTACCACAGCAAACTTTTCGCTACAGTAGCCTAAATTGCTGCTTGTCACGGTATTAGCCGACAAGGAAGCTAATGTAGCTTTTACATTAGGTTCTAATAACTTATCTATTTTTTTCCGTGCACAGAGCTCACCGCGGTGCTCAGCATCGCCAGCTGCGCGGACACCTGGGCCATCCACAGGCTCCTGGGGCAGGAGAACTGCCTCCAGCTCGCCGTCACAGGTGAGGTGCGCCGGGCCTGCCAGCAGTGCGTTAGCTATGCAATCGTATGGCCTTAGCTAATATTATTAGATGCCTTAGCTAATTATCAGCTGTAAGTTAGTTAAGATATATTCTTCGTCACAGCTCGCCACGCGTGTGTATTTTTCGTCGTATAGGCAGCTGTGACAACTAATAGCTTAGCTGTTGCAGCTAATAATTAGCTAAGGTAGCTAATATTATTAGCTAAGGCCATACGAGCTTATGCATTAGCTATTTTCCCCCGTGTTGCTGTCCTGACGGTGAGCTGACGTGGTTGTGCTGCAGACGCGGACTGCCCGCGGCTGCCGGCGCGCGCCGCCCTCACGGTGCCGCTGACGGAGCGCGGCGGCGACGTGCCGCAGATGATCCTGGACATGAAGATGTCGGGCGCGCTCACCTGGCGCAGCGCCGTCGTGCTGCACGACAAGACCGTCGGTGAGCTCAGCAGCGTCACGGTGTCGGAACAGAACCGAAAATAGTTCCACTTTTTCGACAATATCTATTGATCAGTAGGAGTAATTTGACACTGTTTAACCAAGTGTTCAACTGCTCAACACTGTATGTGTGCAACTTCCAGCCTAGCACGCGCAAGTGTGCAGCTCGGCAGTTGTGTAATGGAAAGTGTCAAACTCGCCAGTTGTACACTTGTAAGTGTGAAACTCAACAGTTGTGCACTTGCAAGTGTTCAACTGCCCCGTGCAACACTATCCTTGTTGAACACTTGAAAGTGCACAACTGTCTAGTTATACACTTAGAAGTGTACAACTGGCGAGTTAAACACGTAAATTGCACAATTGCCGATTGCGCATTTGCACGTGCTAGGCTGGCAGTTCCACACATACAAGTGTTGAGCAGTTGAACACTTGGTTTAACAGTGTAACAAACTGGGGTTCATTGGAAAGCTAAGATTGCACTGAATTCTCGTACCCTTATGACCCTAGATCATTAAAACACTCCTTGTGACCGAAAATAATTTTCGTTACAAAATAACACTAACAAAAAGTAAATGTAATGTCTGAATGTCGCCCGCAGACTCGTCCCTGCTGGACCGCCTGCTGGCAGCGCTGTCCGTCAGCACCGCGGACACCCTGCCCTCCTCCGTGGTGGCCTACAGCCTGCCCGTCGAGCTCTCAGACTGGAAGAGGTGCGGTGAGGCGCTCTCGTATTGATATCCAGTTCGCAAGTAGCCGGTGCTCAGTACCCGAGGGGGAAACAACTCTAAAATTTTTGTACACCTAGTAATTCAGAAAAATTCAGGAAAATGCAGAAAAATTCAGAGAAATTCAGAAAAATTCAGAAAAATTCAGAAAATTCCATAAAAATTCACAACAAATTCACAAAAATTCACAAAAATTCACAAAAATTCACAAAAATTTATGAAAAATTCGAGCAAAAATTCAATAAAAATTCACAAAAATTCACAAAAATTCACAAAAATTCACAAAAATTCACAAAAATTCACGACATTTGTACACCAAAATTCAGAGTTGTTTCCCCCTCGTCAGTACCTTTGCAACCGCACCTTCCGCGGTGTGATCATCACGAGGGGGAATCGACTCTGAATTTTAGTGTCTCCTTAATGTCTTATTTCTTTCTGATCTTTTTTTTTCTAAAGTTTCCAAAACTTTCTGAATTTTTTCGATATTTTTCCTTGAAGTTTTTGCGTGTTTTTTTTTTATTCCCCCGCAGGCGGCGACGCGTGGAGGAAGTGCTGCGGTCGCTGCCGGTGGCCGGGCTGGCGCGGCTGGGCGAGCGCTACCTGGTGCAGGTGGGCTCCGAGCTCGTCGGCATGGTCATGGACGTGGCCAAGTCCCTGGGCATGGTGCACCCGCTGAGCCAGTGGCTGTACGTCATGGGGGACGCGGCCTCCACCAGCGCCGTCACGCTCGCCAGCCTGCTGCACGAGGGGGACAACGTCGCCTTCGTCGCCAACTACACGAGCACGCGCCACCAGGAGCAGTGCGAGGTGCGTGCGTGCGCTACAGCCCCACACGCACCCGCGAACCAATCAGTCAACTGTGTTTTCCTTTTTTTTTTTTTAATTATTTATTTATTTATTTATTTATTTATTTATTTATTTATTTATTTATTTATTTATTTATTTATTTATTTATTTATTTATTTTGCGTTTTTTTTTACAATTCCCGTGGGGGAAACAATTCTGAGTTTTGGTGTACAAATGTCGAGAATTTATGTGAATTTTCCTGATTTTTTTTTTATTGAACCTTTTGCAATTCTTGCCGTGATTTTTCCTGAACTTTTCTGATTTTTTTTTTCTGAATTGCAAGGTGTACAAAAATTTCAAAGTTGTTTCACCTTTGTCAATTTCACACATTCTTCGCACGCAAAATAAAGGGTAAGCTGGCTTAGCATACACTTTTTCTAGTATATGACAGCAAAATAATTTTGCTACCACTAACAATATTTTTGCAACTGTTGCAAACCTTTTGCTGCTCTATCAATCTTTTGGTTA
Source organism: Frankliniella intonsa (assembly GCA_033675135.1). Lineage (NCBI taxonomy): Eukaryota > Metazoa > Arthropoda > Insecta > Thysanoptera > Thripidae > Frankliniella > Frankliniella intonsa. The sequence goes on along the minus strand of CM066246.1, from coordinate 2,900,891 downwards.
AAGCAGCAAACGGCAAACTTTGTGTGTTTGCTGTTGTATCAAAAAGTTCGCTATTATAGGCAGCAACAAGTTAGCAGGAATGGCAAAATAGTTATAAGTGGTAGCAAAATTGTATTGTTGTTACTATAGCAGCAAACGTGTTTGCTAAGCGAGCTTACCCTCTAATTTGCGTGCGGGACAAGGCAGTAATAACTGTGAAAAATAGTCGTAGCCTTAAGGGAAAATTTTCCACGAAGTGCAGTTGTAAAATTACAATCGCGAATCGTAAAATTACAAACACTACACATCGGCTTGAAATTCATTCACGAGCAAAAAAGGTTCGCCGTAAATTTACAACTTATTTCGTAAATCGTAATTTACAAAATTTGTCGTGAATCTTCAAAGATATTTTTCACAGTGGTGAAGGCAGTATTGTAACGCAATCGAGAATGAGCTGTTGCAAGTTTCCGATGAAGCACACACACGTCCTGATGATGTTCCCTTGCAGTCCGGCGCGCTGTGCCACGGGCGCGAGCTGCTGCACGCCTTCCTGGTGGCGCTGGACCGGTCGGCGCGCGACGAGCAGGACCTGGCGGCCCAGGTGTCGGACGAGGAGTGGGAGGCGATCCGGCCCGCCGCCGAGGAGCGCGTGGCGCTGCTGCTGGCGCACGTGCGGGAGCTGCTGCGCGCCACCGGCACCTGCGGCAACTGCACGGCCTGGCGGGTGCGCGCCGCCGCCGACACCGGCGCCCAGCTGGGGCTGCCGCCCAGGTGCAGAGTACACCGAGGCGCCCAGCTCGGCGCTGCGCGCCGCCGACACCTGGGGGCTGCCGCCCAGCTCGGCAAGGCTGCCGCCCAGGTGCGCGGGCGGGGCGGGGCGGGGTGGGGTGGGGCCGGGGCGGGGTGGTGCGGGGCAGGGCGGGGCGCGCCGCCGACACCTGCACCTGGGGCCTGCAGTACACCGAGGCGCCCAGCTCGCCAAGGCTGCCGCCCAGGTGCGCGGGCGGGCGGGGCGGGGGGGCTGCGGGCGCCCAGCTGGCGCGGCTGCCGGGTGCGCCAGGCGGCGGGGCAGGGCGCGCCGCCGACACCTGGGGCCTGCAGTACACCGAGGCGCCCAGCTCGGCACGGCTGCCGCCCAGGTGCGCGGGCCGGGGCGGGGCGGGCGGTTCAGGGCGGGGTGGGGCGGGGGCGGCGCGCGCCGCCGACACCTGGGGCTGCAGTCCACGGAGGCGCCCAGCTCGGCGCGGCTGCCGCCTAGGTGCGCAGACGGGGCGGGGCGGGGCGGGGCGGTGTAGGGCGGGGTGGGGCGGGGGCGGCGCGCGCCGCCGACACCTGGGGCCTGCAGTACACCGAGGCGCCCAGCTCGGCAAGGCTGCCGCCCACGTGCGCGGGCAGGGCGGGTTGGGGCGGGGCGCGCCGCCGACACCTGGGGCCTGCAGTACACCGAGGCGCCCAGCTCGGCACGGCTGCCGCCCAGGTGTGTAGATGGGGCGGGGCGGGTTGGGGCGGGGCGCTCCGCCGACACCTGGGGGCTGCAGTACACCGAGGCGCCCAGCTCGGCGCGGCTGCCGCCCAGGTGCGCGGGCGGGGCGGGGCGGGGCGCGCCGCCGACACCTGGGGGCTGCAGTACACCGAGGCGCCCAGCTCGGCGCGGCTGCCGCCTAGGTGCGCAGACGGGGCGGGGCGGGGCGGTGTAGGGCGGGGTGGGGCGGGGTGGGGCGGGGGGGGCGCGCGCCGCCGACACCTGGGGCCTGCAGTACACCGAGGCGCCCAGCTCGGCAAGGCTGCCGCCCAGGTGCGCGGACGGGGTGGGGCGGGGCGGGGCGAGGCGGGGCGGGGCGCGCCGCCGACACCTGGGGCCTGCAGTACACCGAGGCGCCCAGCTCGGCAAGGCTGCCGCCCAGGTGCGCGGGCGGGGCGGGGCGGGGCGGGGCGGGGCGCGCCGCCGACACCTGGGGCCTGCAGTACACCGAGGCGCCCAGCTCGGCAAGGCTGCCGCCCAGGTGCGCGGGCGGGGCGGGGCGGGGTGGGGCGGGGCGGGGCGCTCCGCCGACACCTGGGGGCTGCAGTACACCGAGGCGCCCAGCTCGGCAAGGCTGCCGCCCAGGTGCGCAGATGGGGCGGGGCGCTCCGCCGACACCTGGGGGCTGCAGTACACCGAGGCTCCCAGCTCGGCGCAGCCCGGCCGCCCAGGTGCGCAGGCGGGCGCGGGTCGTATAGTGGTTACCTCTGGGACAACCCTCGATTTCGCATGCAACTTACGGGGTACTGCCTTGATTCCCCAGGATGGCGGGCGGCGTCCGCGCCCCGACCGACCCGCCGTCCTCGGCGCCATCCTCCTCGGCGCCGTCCTCGCCGCCGCCGGCCCCGGCGCTGAGGACGCGCCGGCGCAGGGCCAGGGCCACGGCCGTGGACCTCGGCGCGCTCGACGAGGACGAGGACGAGTACTGGATGCTGCCTCAGCCCCGGCGCTCGCACACCACCGCCACGCTCGTGGACGTGGGCTGGTGGCGGCCGCGCGAGGGCATCGCCCTGCAGGACAACATCTTCCCCCACGCCGCGCACGGCTTCAAGGGCCGCAACCTGCCCCTCGTCTCCTTCCACGTGAATTTTTTTGCACAATGTAAAAAAGTGTGCGAATAATTTTTCGCACACTGTGAGAAAGGATGCGAATAATTTTTCGCACACTGTGAAAAAGGGTGCGAATAATTTTTCACACACAAGTGCGTGAATCTTGGCGTGAATAGTTTGTTGCACACCCTAGTGAGCGACATTCGCACACTCTGATTTTCCAGTGTGGTAATCACGTAAAATACTTTATAATACCACATAGTATTCCATACTAGTTAGAGTACAGAGAATGTACTGAAACAATAGTTCAAGGCCCCAGTACAGCTAGCTCGTGTGTGTTGCAGAACCCGCCCTGGCAGGTCATCGTGTCCAACAGCAGCGGTGACGTGATCGCCTACAGAGGTGTCGTCTTTGAGATCATCAACGAGCTCTCCAAGAACCTGAATTTCACGTATGTGTTTTTCTTCACATTATCCTAATTTGTATATCATGATATCCGCGACGATCCTCAAGTCAATGTATTGCTTTTACTTACAGGTACTCGGTGTATTTTCCTCATCCCGATAAGCCCGGTCTAACGGGCAGTACCGAGTTTTACACCTCAGCGGCTGAGGTATTGCCTTATTATTGTTTCGCATAATATTTGCCGAGACACACGTTTTATATTAACTTATATACCGACTGTCTCCACGTTTCTGGCTTTTCCAGTCGGCAGTCGAACTCAATAACGAATTTTCGCGGAATTTATCCTGGGAAAAGGTCATCATGAATGTCCGGGACAACAAGGTGAGAGACGAGACAGGTGTGAGACTGTCTCCGGGTGAGAGACGAGACAGGTGTGAGACTGTCTCCGGGTGAGAGACGAGACAGGTGTGAGACTGTCTCCGGGTGAGAGACGAGACAGGTGTGAGACTGTCTCCGGGTGAGAGACGAGACAGGTGCGAGACTGTCTCCAGCGCAGGCCGGTCGTATTCGATCGCGACGCACGGAGTACAGTGTTGCCAGATAAGTGGGCAGACATTGCCTACGATTACGATACACCTGTGCGAAGCGGGTGGTATCGACGCCTGCCTACTAGGCAAAGTAAACTATCCTGTGGGGAGAGTTTGCCGGGTAAGCAGGCGTCGATACCGCCCGCTTCACACAGCGATACCTCACTGTGGAAATTTCTATAGAGAATTTCTATTGAGAATGAGCGGTTTTCCAGGGGGCTCGGAAAGATAAGCGGGTTTCGGAAAGGCTCGAAAAAACAAGCGGTTTTCAGAACAGCTCGAAAAAACAAGCGGTTTCCACAGTGAGGTATCGTAGGCACTTTTTGCCTACATATCTGGCAACACTGATGGGCAGTGCTGCCAGAAAAGTAGGCAATAGGTAGCCCAATTACAGGGAAGTACAGTGTTCTGCATCAGCGCCTGTCTACAAGGCAACACCTTTGCACAGGTGCGTGCATGTTGCCTAGTAGGCAGGCGCAGAAGCAGCCCGCTTTACTCCACTTTGTTTGGGCCACTTATTGCCTACTTGCCTGGCAATAACACTGGCGGGGTCCTGCGGTCCCGTTTCCGCACCTGCAGGTGTTCCTGGGCGCGGGCGCGTTCACCAGCACGGCGGAGCGCCAGCGCCTGGTCAACTTCACGCGGCTCATCCACCGGCAGCCGTACTGCATGCTGGTGGTGCGGCCGCGCGAGCTGTCCAGGGCCATGCTCTTCACGTCGCCCTTCACGCCCGCCACCTGGCTGTGCATCTTCCTGTCCGTGGCGGCCATCGGCCCCGTGCTCAACTGGTTCCACCGCGCCAGCCCGTTCTACGACGTGCGCTCGGACGGCCGGCCCCGCCGCGGCGGCCTGTACTCGGTCACCAACTGCCTGTGGTAGGCTACGCGAGCACACTGGAAATCCAAGTGCGAGAATGTTGCTCACTTGTAGATGAGCGAATAACCATACACTCACTTGTAGGTGGGCGAATAATCATTCACTCACTTGTACCTACAAGTGACCGAATAGTTATGTGCTCACCTACAAGTGAGTGTATGGTTATTCGCTCACCTACAAGTAAGTGAATGGTACGTTGTTCGCTGACCTACAAATGAGCGAATGGTTATTTGCTCACCTACAAGTGAGTGAATTTATTTGCTCACCTACAAGTGAGAACGACATTCGTACACTTGGATTTCCAGTGTAATAATATTAATCACACCGGAAAAACAAAGGTACTAAGCAACGACGCCTGTCGTGGGGCGCTAAAATCAAGTGCTAAGTTTAGTGCCTATCCCCGTGGCACTAAACCTTAGTGCCTTTTCAAAGGCACTAAATTTTCTTAGTGCCTCTTAAAGGTAGGACTTGCACCTTTGTTTTTCTAGTGCAGTAACATCAAGTGGGAAACAACTTTGACATTTTTGTACATCTTGCAATTCAGAAAAAAAAAATCAGAAAAGTTTAGGAAAAATTACAGCAAGAATAGCAAAAGGTTATAAAAAATTGCAGGAAAAATCAGGAAAATTCAAAATTCACATAAATTCTCGACATTTGCACACCAAAACTACTCAGAGTTGTTTCCCCCTCGAGTAACATTAACTTTTTTGTTTTGTTGCAGGTACGCGTACGGCGCGCTGCTGCAGCAGGGCGGGGCGCACCTGCCGGACGCGGACAGCGGGCGCCTCGTGGTCGGCACCTGGTGGCTCGTCGTGCTCGTGCTCGTCACCACCTACTGCGGCAACCTGGTGGCCGCGCTCACCTTCCCCCGCCTCGAGAAGAGCATCACCTCCGCGGAGGACATGGTCGCGCAGCGCGACTCGCTCACCTGGGGCTTCTTCCGGGGCACGCCGCTCGTCGAGCACCTCAGGGTGAGTGAGCACCACAGCACCCCCACACTGGGAATCCAATGTGAAACCAAGTGTTCAACTGTTCAACACTTGTAAGTGTGCAGCTTACAGTATAACAGGTGCAGGTGCGCAACTTGGTATATGTGCAATTGGAATTGTCAAACTCGCCAGTCGTATACTTGTAAGTGTTTAACTCGACAGTTGTACACTTGCAAGTGTTCAATAAGGGAAATGTTGCACGGGGCAGTTGAACACATGCAAGTGCGCAAATGTCGAGTTAAACACTTACAAGTGTACGACTGGTGAGTTTCACAATTCCAATTGCACAAATACCAAGTTGCGCACTTGCACCTGTTATACTGGAAGTTGCACACTTACAAGTGTTGAACAGTTGAACACTGGGTTTAACCGTGTACGAATGTCACTCACTTGTGGGTGAGCAAATAAATTCACTCACTTGTTGGTGAGCAAATATCCCTCCACTCACTCGTAGGCGAGCAAATAAATTCACTCACTTCTAGGTGAGCGAGTAACCATTCACTCACTTGCAGGTGAGCAAATAACTATTCGGTCACTTGTAGGTACAAGTGAAGGAACACACATGTTCTCGGTTCAAGGCCAACTTGGGCTTGGATTGAGCGCCAAATTGAACTTGATATATATTCAAGGACACGCTCTTCTGGGTGTTCCAGAGCGCGACCGAGCCCCGGTTCGCCACGATCCTGGAGCGGGGCCGCGCGCACGAGGACGAGGCGGAGGTGCTGTCCCTGGTGCGCACCGGCACGCACGTGCTCATCGACTGGCAGGTCAACCTGCTGCAGCTCATGAAGAAGGACTTCAACGAGTGCGGCCGCTGCGACTTCTCCATCGGTACAAAGCACAGGGCTATACACTGTGAAAAATACACTGGAAAAACAAAGGGGCTTAGTCCTACCTTTAAAAGACACTAACAAAATTTAGTGCCTTTGGAAAGGCGCTAAGATTTAGTGCCCCAGGAAAGGCACTAAGATTTAGTGCCCCAGGAAAGGCACTAAATTTTGTTAGTGCCTTTTAAAGGTAGGACTTAGCACCTTTAGCTGACCAGCTGCGTATACTCTATACATATTTAGTGCCTTTGCAAAGGCCCTAAGATTTAGTGCCCCAGTAAAGGCACTAAACTTAGCACTTGATTTTAGCGCCCCAGGAAAGGTGTTGCTTAGCACCTTTGTTTTTCCGGTGTAGTCGTAGGCTTAAGGGAAAATTTTCTACGAAGTGCAGTTGTAAAATTACAATTGCAAATCGTAAAATTACAAGTACTACATATCAGATTGGAAAAATTCATTCACGAGCAAAAAAGGTCCGTGGTAAATTTACAACATATTTCATAAATCGTAATTTACATTATTTTTTCGGAAATCTACAAATATGTTTTTCACAAAGTAGGATAAAGGCTCGGTGACTACCGCACGCTACAGAGATGCATTATTTTTCCGAAGTGATTAGCTGTAACGCTGCATATTTGTTTTGAGAATGATTCACGCACAGGCGAAACTTATCTCCATTGCATCTCTGTCTGTTTTACTTGTTTCAGTGAAAGTGCAAGACTTTGTGGAGGAAAATGTGGCGATGGTCATGTCACATGACAACCCCTATCTTCCGATCGTGAACCAGGAGTAAGACATGGACAGAAAGGAAGGCACACTGGAAAAAACAAAAGTGTGACTCTACACCTTTGCAGGGATGTTGACAATTATTACAGCGCAGTGTCTTTGCAGGGGAGTTAATTTAAAAAAAAAAGCCCTAAGACTGCCAAAAAGTATTGCATTTCGCAGAGTTTATGAATCCTGACAAAAAGCTGCTACGTCACATCTGTGTTTTTCCAGCCAGTGTGTCACACTTGAGTTATCTGAGTATAGCTGTCCGGACTAAAAGCCCAGTGTTTCTAGAACAATAGGCAATAAGTAGCCTAAACACAGTGGAGTAAAGTGCGCTGCATCTGCGCCTGCCTACTAGGCAACATATACGCACCTGTGCTATGGTGCTGCCTAGTAGGCAGGCGCAGATGCAGCCCGCTTTACTCCACTGTGTATAGGCTACTTACTGCCTACTCTTCTGGCAACACTGTAAAAGCCCTCCATGGCGATTCGCAGGATCAGGCGGATGCAGCAGGCGGGTCTGATCGAGAAGTGGCTCCAGGACAACCTGCCCAAGAAGGACCGGTGCTGGACGAGCGCCACCGGGGAGGCCAACAACCACTCCGTCAACCTGGCCGACATGCAGGGCTCCTTCTTCGTGCTCTTCTTCGGTGAGTGCCGCAGGCAGTGTATAAGTAGCCTAAACACAGAAGCGAGCTGCATCTAACTAGGCAACATACTCGTACCTGTGCAAAGGTTTTGCCTGGTAGGCAGGCGCAGATGCAGCCCTCTTAACTCCACTGCGTTTGGGCTACTTATTGCCTACTTTTTTTTTTGGCAACACTGGTGCGAATAATTTGTCGTCGCGCACTCACCTACACGTGAGCGATATTCGTAGATACGTTTGACTTTCCAGTGTAGAAAGAAATTGACACGAGAGCGGGTTCCTTGGGGGCCCGTTTTCCTCTCCAGGCTCTGGGCCAGCAGCGGAGGGGACAGGTTTTTCCATCACGCGATAGCGAAACTTATCGGCCCACTTTCTTATGACTGTGGTCTCATGGCTCTGACGTCACGGCCGGCCCCCCTATGCTGCCCGATCTCTTTTGGAGAATAGTGTATATTTATGGAGATGAAGCTGTTGTCGCACAGTGTGACATTCACTGGGGGCTTTTATTCGCGTGCGCCGTCCCCGAGGGGAGGGGCCCTCAACTACTCGGGAAATAATCCTGTGTACACCCACCCTGGCGATCCATGAGCAATCGTCGGCAGTCTGCACAAAACAGGGTACAAAAGCCGCACTTGTTGCCTATACATGCAGGCGTTTTGCCTAAATATACGCTCAAAACTTTTTTACTAAAAGACTTTTTGTGTTACCATGAAAATGTCTTTTAAATTACTGAGACGGCTGTGCTGTTGCAGTATACTAAACTTTTCTTCAGTATTACAAAGACAAAGTTTTGTAATACTAAGAAAAAGTTTAGTATTACGAAGAAAAAGTTTCATATTACAACAGCATAGGCATGGCCGTATCTTACGATGCTTGGAGCTGCTTAGTAAAACGTTTAGAGTGTATAAATACAATCTGGCAATCTCGGCAATCCGGTGTACACTGCAAAATTTGAAGTCGTCACCTTACGACAAAGTCAGTGCTAAATTGTACTTTTGAAAGGTTCGTCACATGACGAGGGTTCATCACAGTGTGACAAAAGATTAATGTCATGTGACGAAAGATTCATTTCATCTGACGAAAGATTCATGCCAAGTGACGAAATGTATGTCATATGTGATTTCATCACAGCTCCTGTGACGAAATATTTGTGGCAATATTTATCGTCACATGACCATTTGGTTTAACAGTGTGGAGTTGTTGAGGCCCCCGTCCGGGCGCCCCGCAACAGGGACCGACAGCGTCACCTCCATGTACACTCCTCTCATGCTCTGCTCGTATGCAGGCTTCCTGCTGGTTTAACAGTGTGGAGTTGTTGAGGCCCCCTTCGGGCGCCCCGCAACAGGGACCGACAGCTTCACCTCCATGTACACTCCTCTCATGCTCTGCTCGCAGGCTTCCTGCTGGCGGGCGGGCTTGTCCTGCTGGAGTGCGGCTGGCGACGGGTTTAACAGTGTGGAGTTGTTGAGGCCCCCTTCGGGCGCCCCGCAACAGGGACCGACAGCTTCACCTCTATGTACACTCCTCTCATGCTCTGCTCGCAGGCTTCCTGCTGGCGGGCGGGCTTGTCCTGCTGGAGTGCGGCTGGCGACGGTGGCACTCCGCCAAGGAGAAGAAGGTCATCAAACCGTTCGTCTCCTGAGGCGCGCCGCGGCTGGCTCTGCCGGCTGGCCGGTCCAGTCCAGTTCAGGCCTCTGACGCCACGGGGCCGGGCCGGGCCGGGCCGGGCCGGGCCGGCGTGGAAGAAAAACAGACTTGTTTTTGTTTCTCTCCTACATATGCAAAACAAAGGCATCGCTCTGGTCGCGCTGACGTGGGTCACGTGCGTAGCAGGATGCCACCGCCGCCTTATGCCAACTTATGCCGGGACAACAGCCCGGAAGATTCCGACCGGAACTGGTTTGCTGGAATAAGAACATCCATACTTCCACTATTGCAGACTTTTTATTATTTTATTGTGACAACTCAAAAGCGAAGCCGCGTTACCAACACCAAGCGAAACGAAACAAAGCTGCGTACCGGCTCCCTCGGGGGGAGCCGGTGCGACTAGTGGCCACATTCACGCGCCCACAAGGATTTCGAGCACAAAACTAAAATATAACAAGAAATCAGCCGATCAATTTTAGCGAGCAATGAATGTTTATGTCAAAGACTTAAACATGTTTCTTTTTGAACGTTTTTTTTTTTCGACTTAAAGCAAAAACCGAATTTCGACGTAAATTTTACAGAACCATTGCCCCTTAAAATTCGACAGTTTTACATGTTTGCATGGCACAAGAGAATAAATCAAATCAAACCGTTTAAATAAATAGCAACAATACAAAATTACTTTAAAAATTCAGTCGGTGGGGATGTCCCAAAATATCACCTTTAAATCCCAGCTTCATCTTGTTTTCCCATTATCCATTTTTTTTGTAAGCCAATGATACATCATTTCATTTCTGATAATATTTCATTTTTAACACATGTGGAGCGAGTTGAAGTGCTGGCGGTTCTTGAACACGGGCCCCCAGGAGCCCTGCTCCTTCTTGGCCTGCTTCTCCTTCTCGAGCTGCTGCTGCCGCTGGCGCTCGGCCTCGGCGCGGCGGACCGCGTCGTACCCCGCGCGCCTGCGCACACGACAACACTGTTGTGCTCAACACTTGTATGTGTGCAACTCCCAGCCTAGCGCGCGAAGTGTGCAACTCGGCAGTTATTGTGCAATTGCAAGTGTCAAACTTGCCAGTTGCACACTTGTAAGTGTTCAACTCAACAGCTTTGCACTTGCAAGTGTTTAACTGCCCCGTGCAACACCATCCTTGTTGACCACTTGCAAGTGCACAAGTGTCGAGATCAACACTTGGAAGTGTACAACTGGTGAGTTTCACACGTGAAATTGGACAATTGCCGATTGCGCACTTACTTGCACGTGCTCGGCTAGAAGTCGAACACATACAAGTGTTGAGCAGTTGCACACTTCGTTTAACAGTGAACACGTCATTGAGGATTTTCCCCTCGACAAACTAATCATAATAAAAATGTCTCCTACCACACTGAAAACGGGGGAATGATGCATATCGATCACGAGAGGATAACGCGCGTTGTTGCGTGGTTTTTGTGCAATATTATTTAAGGAAGCTCCTGGACTTAATTTTCGATGGCTCCATCAGATTCCTCGTAAAATTTCCGTTCATATGAGCATACATGTCATGGGGTTCCAGATCAAGTTTCCTGGCAAGTAAAACTACACTATCATGATCATTCTTGTAATTTGAGTGTCTTTTTCCGGGCTCGAAACCCCATGACATGTATACTCGTTCGAACGGAAATTTTACAGGGAAACCGATGGTTTCATCGACAATAAAGCCCAGGAGCTTGCTTCAAAAATATTGCACAAAAAACGCATAATAACGCGCGGTATGTCCTCTCGTGATCGACATGCATCATTCCTGCGTTTTTAGTGCATACAATGGAAGGCTAAAATGTGTTCTTTTTTTCATGAATTTAAAGATTAATGCATATTTTTCAAACCCTTTGCCCCTTTGACTTGAAAGCCTCAGTTACTTCCGTTTCATATCTAACACTGAATGGCGACATTGGCGCTCCTCGGTGCACTGTTAAGCCAAGTGTTGAACTGTTCAACACGTCTATGTGTGCAACTTCCATCCTAGCACGCAATCGGCAATTGTGCAATTGCACGTGTTTAACTCGCCAGTTGAACACTTCTAAGTGTTTAAGTTCCAGTTGTGCACTTTCAAGTGTTCAACAATGATAGTGTTGCACGGGGCAGCTGAACACTTGCAAGTGCACAACTATTGAGTTGAACACTGAGAAGTGAACAACTGGCGAGTTAAACACGTGAAATTGCACAACTGCCGTGTTGCACACTTGTGCTTGCTAGGCTGGAAGTTGCACACATACAAGTGTTGAGCAGTTGAACGCTTGGTTTAACAGTGTGTCCGGCGCGTTTACAAGGTACACTTACTTGGCGGCGGTGTCCCTCGTCTCGCTGACGCGGACGGCGAAGCAGCTGGACTTCTCCTCCTGAACCATGTTGATCGAAAGTGAAGTAGGAGCGCGTGAACGTGGCCACTAGGGGATGAAGGAGAATGCTGGCGTGCGCGCTGCCCAAATAAATGCTTCATAAGTTAAAATCACCAATAGTTTAAAAAAAAATAATGGCCAGCTTAGGAACACTAGAAACCTCCATAGTTTCGCACAGGTGTATCGTGTGAATTTCCCGTTCGCACACTTGAACTAGTAAAGATGTGAATAATTTCTAACACCTTGAGGGACACGTGTACGAATGGAAAGTCACACACCCTGCAAGTGTGCGACATCTACACACTTAGGTCTCCGTTGTAAAAGCAAAACCACATTATTATTTTTGGGACTATACTCACTCTACGGGACGTGCTGGAGCTGGGTTAGCAAAGTAAACTCTAGAGGGTTGCCCGCGTTACCACGACGGCTGCCCTTTCTAGCTTTCAAATTTTTGGTCAACCTAGAAGAGAAGGGATTGGGTTAGTGACGTCACTCCCTCGTTCTCCGAGTCAATGTGATAAATACGACGCGAGAAGAGAAAAGGAAACGCCTGCTCGCATGGCACACCTTTCTCCTGAGATTCCCAGGAAGTCTTTGCACATTTCCAGGAAAAGTTCCTGAGGGGAAAGTTCCTGGAAAACTACCAGCTTTCCTCCTGGGAGTATCCCAAGAAACAGATTTCACCGTGCGTACTTACCGGACAGTGGGGAGAAACTTCTCAGTGACATTAAATGCGACGACTTTCTTCCTCATTGACACATAAGTTTTCAGTACAACATAAGAGAATATATAACTCGGTGCGGTGCGGAGCAGAGAGAGGCGGAGGGCAGGCGGCGGGTGCGGCGGCGGCGATAGTCTCAGACAGACTGCGCCGCGCTCCGGGACTCTGAGCGGCTCCAGCCCCCAGCAGCCCCACCCCACCCCGCCCCGCCCCGCCCCGCCCCGCCCCACCCCACCCCGCTCCGCCCCACCCCGCCCCGCCCCGCCCCGTCCCGCCCCGCCCCACCCCACCCCGCCCCGCCCCGCCCCGCCCCGCCCCAGCCTTGGCGCCTGGGTGTCACCTGCCCTGCAGCTGCGTTCGAACAACGCGACTCCCTCTCACGCAGCCAGCGGCAAGGTGACCCGGCAGTCCCCGGCGGCAGGCCGGTATGGAAAACTCGGATATATCTGTGTACACTTAGTCAAAATTTCTGGTCTTTTTGTTTTGTGATTTTCCTTTTTTTTTGTCTTTCATTTTTATCGCTGCGTTTTATTGTCTGCCTGGTGAAAAACGTGTTTTTACAAGTTTTGCCCAGGTTGGATGTAAATGTTATCGATGCTCGCTTGGTCATCGCTAACACTCACTTTTAGCTGCGTTCTCGCGCCAACCACGCTTCCAGGCGAACGATGTGACGGCGTATACAGCGACAATACTTCATTTTCTTTGTCGTGACGCTGACGCGTGATGTCACGGCCCGTGACACTGGTGACATGCCTAACGTCTAGTACCTACCCTAGGTTGTCTCTGGACGGGAGGTACCCGTCCCCGGCTGCGGGCCGGCGGCGTAATAGTGAAAAAGAATGAAATATGGCGCGAAAGTGACGAAATTGTTTAAACACGACTTGGGTATGGTTCCCGACCTCACAGAGACATGCCACGGTGCGCGTTGAGATATACCCAACCTAAACTTTAATTGAAACCGCGTTCTGGAGGAATCGGCGTTCTCAACCCTCAAAACTGAACACCCTAGTGACCGCGGCTCTGATACCGCGACGGGCCGACGCTCGTCTCGCGTCGTGGGGGGCGGGGTGGGGCGGGGCGGGGCGCGGGGTAGGGCGGGGTGGGGCGGGGCGGGGCGGGGCGAGCCTCCACGTGGCGGGGCGAGCCCCCACGGGGCGGGGTTCGAGTAGGAGCTACTGATGTTGGCATTTGTAAAACAACACTGGAAGAACAAAGGTGCGACCTAATGCCTTTAAAAGGTGCTATTCGCTAGTGCCTTTAGAAAGGCGCGATTGTGTTCAAAGGCACTAAAATATAGCACCTTTCGGTCAAATTAGTGCCTCTGTAGGGGTGCTGTTTGAATAATGCCTTGGTAAAGGCACTATTACGAGTAGCACCCCTAAAAGGGTGTTATGTCCTACCTTTGTTTTTCCAGTGAACTGACGGTGAATCGCACTCTGAGCTATTGAGAACCAGTTGAGGTGCACTGCGGTTGGGACTTTGGCAAATACACTGAAAACTGAATGGCGTCTTCTGACGCCAAATTTTTGGCGTCCTCTTCTGAACGCCAAGCTTTGGTGTCCAAAGACGCCAAATATTTGCGTTCTCTCACAGAACACCAAATTGTGGCGACTAAGGACTGCAAAATCTGGCGTTCTTTTCGCATTTGTCGTCTTTGAACGCCAGATTTTGGCGTCTTTGGATGCCAGTATCTTGGCGAAAGACGCCAACCAGTTTTCAGTGTAAGACTACGCGGAATTTTCTAAGTTTCGACTCTGCATTTTTTTTTTCCCGCGCAAAATATACTTTTTGGCGAGGGGTCGACGCAGCTCTTGTTTTCCTGTGTGCGAGTCTTAACGTATACTTAGAATGTACTCCACGTACTCCGGGTGAACTCCGTGTACTCCGACTGTACTTCGAGCGTGTAAAGATGAGAGGTGTGAAGGAGGACAAGTCGACTTACGACAGTTCACTCTGTTGCCAGAGTATTGAATCCAGCGTCGACATTCCTCGTGAATGGCGGCGCACCGCTGCTGCGCGCAATTCGGTCTGCGGTGAAAGGCATACGAAAGACTGTTATTAGAATTGGACGGCGGACGACGTTAGATCAGTGATTGACCGAACAAAGTTATCCGTCGTCACTGCTGTTCGCCCGTGCTGTACACAGCACGTCCTAGTTTTCAAGCAGCCCCGGAGACCCCGTGTATTTTCTCCATAAGAGCTGCTTGGTTTTTCCAAAAGTGCTTGGAAACCAAGACGTCGTTTTCCCCGTGAGTCTTCGTGTATTCAACAGACGACATGGTCGCCGTCGTGGTGGTGGTCCTGGCGCTGCTCAGCGCCCGTGAGGCGCGGGCCGGTCTCGTCGTCGGGGACGTGTCCACGGCCAATGAGGCCGTACCGCCCGTGCCGCTCCATCCGGGACTGCATACCCAACAGAAGCCGGGGACCGGCTCCGAGCGCCCATGCCTTTGCAGCCCTGTTGCCAGAAAGGTAGGCAATAAGTAGTCCAAACACAGTGGGATGAAGTGGCCTGGGCTGCATCTACGCCTGCCTACTAGGCAACACCTTGTAACAGGTGTGTGTATTTTGACTAGAAGGCTGTCGCAGATGCAGCCCACTTTACTCCAATGTGTTTGGGCTACTTATTGCCTACTTTTTTCCAAGCACCGTGCAGGCACCCAGAAAGGGCATTGCGGTTTGCGTGGTCTTGGGAGGGGGGCTCGGGGTGGGTTACAGAGGGGTGGTTCGCGGTTCATGAAGCCTGCTGCGGGGGTAGCTCGCAGACCGTGGAATCATGAGGTTGATTTTCGTTGACTCACGGTGTTACGAGGGTGACCCCGCGGGCGGTGAGCAATCCCCGCGATGTCGGTGATCACCTCTGCGAAACACGTATCTTTTGACTCAAATACGTTATACCCTTCGGAATAGTTGAAATTTTTCTCTTGTTAATTAGAGTATTTTGAATTCACCCGGAAAACCGTTCATTTCAGGCGGCAAATTTCAAAACCGACAAAAAATCTAGCTTTATAACCTAGAAACGAACTGATTTGATGGAATACTTTTTATGAAATTTACAAAATTTCTATTTGCCTAACAATATATAGTTAAAAACGCTGTACTAAAAATTTGTCGGACTTCAGGAACAAGATTTTGTTTTCTTCGACGCCAATTGGGTTCTATTAACTAACTGGCTCTCTGGGTGCGAGAGAGCACCCTTTCTCACCCTCGAAGCGTCGACAATTTTGTCCATCGTCAACATTCCTCGTGAATGGCGGCGCCCCGAAGGCAGCGCGCAATTTGGTCTGCGGTGACGGGCATACAAAAGACCGTTATTAGAATTGGATGGCGGACGACGTTAGATCAGTGATTGACCGAACAAAGTTGTCCGTCGTCACTGCTGTTCGCCCGTGCTGTACACAGTCCTCGTGTATCCAACATACGATATGGTCGCCGTCGTGGTGGTGGTCCTGGCGCTGCTAGGCGCCCGCGGGGCGCGGGCCGGTCTCGTCGTCGGGGACTCGTCTACGGCCAATGAGGCCGCGGCCGCGGCTGCGCTGTTGTCCCCGATCCTGACGCCGCACAAGGGCGGTGTCGTGGTGATAGGCCGCGCGCCCTGGACCGGCGACCTGCTACGCGCCCTCCCCGCGGAGACGCCACGCGTCGTGCTGGACGACGGCGTCAGGTACAACGAGGCCGACAGCCTGGTCGTCGCTGCCCTGCAGACACACAACGTCCTTCTGGTCCTCGCGGACGCGCCCGAGGATATAGCGAAGTTCAGGACGCTGCCGCTGCTCCACCGCGCGCTGTTCTGGACGCGCGTGGCCCGCCCGCCGCTCGAAGTGGTGCAGAGCGAAACATTTCAAAAGTGCATTTCGCGCGCACGGCGCTGCGCGGACCAAACGGCGCTCGCGCTAGCGGACGCGAACGGCACCGTGCACCTGTACGCCGTGAATAGGATGGTGTGTCTCAACGGTGCGCTGCCGTTCGACGCCCTGGACCGCTGGTCGGCCGCGGAGCGCCGCTGGCAGCGGGGTGAAGCGCCTTTCTTTCGCTTCTGCGACAAGTGGAGTCCGCCGCCGGGGCCCGCCGACCCCCTCAATCTTATTACGTTTACAAGGAACGAGACGATGCACCAGTTCCGCATTGCCGACGACATCGTGCAGCACGCTTTAACACCGCGGAAAATTAAAAACAATCAGTATAGTATTACTTCGCAGAAGAAACAGGAGAAAAGACTCGGCCTCGAGATGTTGCACAGGCGTGTGGCAAACTGCAGCATAGACGGAGTAATTGGGATGATAGACATGCCGATGTCTTGTCCTTTGGAGGCTTCGTTTTCATTTCGTGATGACTTCAGTTCGATTGTCGTGGTGGTCCCCGCCGGGCTCGGCCCCGTGATCAGCCCCCTGGCCGCCGTCCTGCTGGAGTTCTCGCCGGCGGTGTGGCTGGGCACGGCGCTGGCCGCGCTGGGCACGGCGGCCGCTCTGGCCTGCACGCTCCGCCGGGACCGCGGGGCCGCGCTGCTGCTCGCCCTCGCCCCGCTGCTGGCGCAGGCGCCCCCGCCGCCCCCGGCCGCGGGCCCCAGTCTGCGCCCGCTGCTCGGCGCCTGGCTGCTCGTCTGCGTCGTGCTGGCGGCCGCATACCAGGGGCTGCTGCTCGGCATGCTGTCAGCCGCCAAGCCCCGCGGTGAGATCGACAGCCTGCAAGACCTCGACGAAAGCGGCCTGCCCGTGTACGTGAGCCTCGATGCCTTCCTCACAATCGAGGACAAGCTGCCGGAGTCGTTACGCAGCCGCGTTGACATCTGGGAGAAGTTTCACGACCGGTTCAAGGATATGGTCTACCAGCACGTCGCTCACGATCGCAAGGGGGCTGTTATCATGTTTTCGGATGAGGTACCTGGGAAGCGGCTAGAAACGTGGGCTGTCTGCGACAAGAAGGTGCACACGTTCCAGATAGGGTCTGGACAACCGCGGGTGTCGGCGTTCTGGCACAGGGGCTCCGAGCTCGGCGCAATAATTTTGAAATTTTTGGGGCGCCTCCGGCAGGCCGGCCTGCGTCAGTATCATCAGAACCTGGACAACCACGGGGAGGAGCTGCGCAGGAGGGAGGCCAGCGGCAGCACGGAGGGAGGGGCGCGCGCCAGGCCGCTCACGCTCGCCATGATGTACCCCGCCTTCCTGTTTCTCGCCGGCGGGCACGCCCTGGCCGCGTTCGTTTTTGTCTTCGTCGAGGTTCTTCCTGGCCAGGTCTTACGACGGCACGAGACTTTGGAGGTTGGAATGTAGCGTGAAAGTTGTGTGCAAGGTGGCTGATTAAAACCGCGCACTTTTATACAATGCAATCCGCCAGTGCCGCTCCTTCCGGGACTGCATATACCCATCAGGCGCCGGGGATCGGCTCCGAGCGCCTACGGCCTTGCAGCCCTGTTGCCAGAAAAGTAGGCAATAAGTAGCCCAAACACAGTGGAGTGAAGTTGGCCGGGCTGCATCGGCGCCTGCCTTTTAGGCAACACCTTGAAACAGGTGCGTGTATTTAGACTAGTACACACTCCCGGGCTATGTCCTTATTTGTACGTAGCTATGTAAGTCTATGTGCATGCGTAGCTTATGTAAAAAAATCGTACATAGGTACGCATAAGTAAGCTTCAATTGTGCATAACTACGTACGATTTTTTCAGAATTGTGTATGAAATTTTACGTATGCTGCGCATGCACATAGACTTACGTAGCTACGTACAAAAAAGTACATAAACCGGGAGTGTGTAGGCAGACGCAGATGCAGCCCACTTTACTCCACCGTTTTTGGGCTACTTATAGCCGACTTTTCCGCCAACACTGTGCAGGCAACGTCCCGACAGGGCCCTGGGGTACGCATGGTCTTCAGAGGGGGCTGGGGGTGCGTTACAGAGGGGTGGTTCGCGGTCCACGGATTGTCACGGGAGTCCCCTTTATGCCCCGTGCATGCCTCGCCCTGCAGCACCATGAGGGCCGAGCAAGACTGTCACCACCGCACACACTCTGCACTTCGTTTCTCACCGCCGTCCGTCAAGTTGTAAAATGTGAGGAGTTGGTTTCTCGGCCGGGGGGTGCCCCCTCGTGCCGCTATGTTATCTGTTTACTGTGTACCACCGCCATGTGCAGTTTGGCGGTGATGTTCTGGTGAGTGCACTCATTTAATTAAGCTATTTCCTGGGCCCAGGGTTATGTTTCTGTGTACACTGTTATTGTAGTTTAATATTTTATTTTAATAATTGTAATACGTTTATACCCGCTTTGATTTTATGCGGGTTTTATTTTCCCTTTGTGCGTTGTGTTTCTGTAACGCTGTTGAAAGTTTTGATTCTAGTCGGCTAGTTTATGGTTTCCTTACGCTTATTTTGCGTTTTGTTTATACATTGCACGGCAGTTTACGCCGGTATTTATAAGCCGTGTTACTCATTGTGGAGTGTATTTTTTTCCATGCACGAGTGCTGTGCCAATTTGGATATTCCCTTATTTATGGGATTTTTAGAATGGTTTACCAGTTCAGTAATACTTTGTGATGCTCTATTTTGATTTATTGTTTCGAACTGTGTTATGGTTATGTAAACTTTGCCGGCCGGCTATGGTTAGTGTTTATCTCTCTGTTTTTATTGTGTTGTACACTCTCGTGATTTTTGCCTGTGTGGCTTTTGTGATTACTGTGCTTTGTGAACCTGTGATTTATGCTGTCATTTCTAGTAAGATTGGTGCAGTGTTTTGAGTTATTACTTTTCATAAGTATAATTTCTGGCGTTTAGTAATTTTCGTGGGTTCGCGCCCCACTCTGTTGGCAATTTTATTCAGTTATAATATGTGGCGTTGGTTATACTTCCTTTGTGGTGAAGTTCTAATTATACTTCCATACTAGTATTTCTAGTTTTGTTTCACTCTGTCTTCGTTACTTTTGAAGCCGTTTGTATTGCCACTTAACGCCAATTAATACTATTGTTAATAAACCTGCACTTCTTTTCAAACGCCTTTCTAATTTCAGTATTCACCCGGTATTGGTGACGGGGGCAGGCATTATAAATATTTTCTTTTGCTTTATTTATCATTGCTCTCTTGCAATTAAACACTCACTTTTTATATTGCTTTTAATTTGTATATGCCTGCCTTGCGCCCTAAAAGAAACCCGCTCGAGCGGGATTACAAATTCTTATAGTACAAAGAATTCTGAATCAAATGGTGTAGTTCTTAAAATAAATGACCAAAAATTGCGTTACGTGGTTTCACTGGGGTCGCGCAACGATACGTGGTTTCACTGGGGTCGCGCAGCCGTGCGTGGCTTCACTGGGGTCGCGCAAAGATACGTGGTTTGCGTTAGGGACGAGCGATACGTTACCCTTCGGAATAGTTGAAATTTTTCTCTTGTTAATTAGAGTATTTTGAATTCACCTGGAAAACCATTCATTTCAGGCGGCAAAATTCAAAACCGACAAAAAATCTAGCTTTATAACCTAGAAACGAACTGATTTGATGGAATACTTTTTATGAAATTCACAAAATTTTTATTTGCCTAACAATATTTAGTTAAAAACGCGGTACTAAAAATTTGTCGGACTTCAGGAACAAGATTATGTTTTCTTCGACGCCAATTGGGTTCTATTAACTAACTGGCTCTCTGGGTGCGATAAAGCACCCTTTCTCACCCTCGAAGCGTCGACAATTTTGTCCATCGTCGACATTCCTCGTGGATGGCGGCGCCCCGCGGGCAGCGCGCAATTTTGTCTGCGGTGACGGGCACACAAAAGACCGTACTTGGAATTGGATGGCGGGCGACGTTAGATCAGTGATTACCCTAACAAAGTTGTCCGTCGTCACTGCTGTTCGCCCGTTCTGTACACAGTCCTCGTGTATCCAACAGACGACATGGTCGCCGTCGTGGTGGTGGTCCTGGCGCTGCTCTGCGCCCGCGGGGCGCGGGCCGGTCTCGCCTTCGGGGACGTGTCCATGGCCAATGAGGCCGTACCGCCCGTGCCGCTCCATCCGGGACTGGATACCCAACAGAAGCCTGGGACCGGCTCCGAGTGCCCATGCCTTTGCAGCCCTGTTGCCAGAAAGGTAAGGAATAAGTAGCCGAAACACAGTGGGATGAAGTGGCCTGGGCTGCATCTACGCCTGCCTACTAGGCAACACCTTGTAACAGGTGTGTGTATTTTGACTAGAAGGCTGTCGCAGATGCAGCCCACTTTACTCAAATGTGTTTGGGCTACTTATTGCCTACTTTTTTCCAAGCACCGTGCAGGCACCCAGAAAGGGCATTGCGGTTTGCGTGGTCTTGGGAGGGGGGCTCGGGGTGGGTTACAGAGGGGTGGTTCGCGGTCCACGGATCCTGCTGCGTGGATTCGTGAGGTCGATACTCGTTGACTGGCGTTGTTACGAGGGTGACCCCGTGGACCGTGAGCATCCCCCGCGAAGTCGGTGCTCACCTCTGCGAAACACGTATCTTTTGACTCAAATACCTTACTCTTAGGAATGGTTGAAATTTATCTCTTGTTAATTAAAGTATTTTGAATTCACCCGGAAAACCGTTCAGTTCAGGAGGCAAATTTCAAAACCGACAAAAAATCTAGCTTTATTACCCAAACACGAACTGATTTGATGAAATTATAGTATTCTGAAATTGACAAAATTTTTATTTGCGTAACAATATTTCGTCAAAAACGAGGTACTAAAGATTTGTCGGATTTCAGGAACTAGATTTTCTTATCTTCAAAGCCAATTTAGTTCCATCAAATAACTCGTTCTCTGGGTGCGAGACAGCACCCTTTCTTACCCTCCAAGCGTCAACTGTTTTGTCCAGCGTCGACATTCCTCGTGAATGGCGGCGCGCCGCAGGCAGCGCGCACTTCGGTCTGCGGTGAAAGGCTTACGAAAGACTGTTATTAGAATTGGATGGCAGACGACGTTAGGTCAGTGATTGACCGAACAAAGTTATCCGTCGCCAATGCTGTTCGCCCGTGCTGTATACAGTCCTCGTGTATTCACCAGACGACATGGTCGCCGTCGTGGTGGTGGTCCTGGCGCTGCTCTGCGCCCGCGGGGCGCGGGCCGGTCTCGTCGTCGGGGACGTGTCCACGGCCAATGAGGCCGCGGCCGCGGCTGCGCTGTTGTCCCCGATCCTGGCGCCGCACAAGGGAGGTGTCGTGGTGATAGGCCTCGCGCCATGGACCGGCGACCTGCTACGCGCCCTCCCCGCGGAGACGCCACGCGTTGTGCTGGACGACGACGTCAGGTACAACGAGGCCGACAGCCTGGCCGTCGCTGTCCTGCAGACACACAACGTCCTTCTGGTCCTCGCGGACGCGCCCAAAGATATCGCAAAGTTCAGGACGCTGCCGCTGCTCCACCGCGCGCTGTTCTGGACGCGCGTGGCCCGCCCGCCGCTCGAAGTGGTGCAGGGCAAAACTTTTCAGAGGTGCATCTCGCGCGCACGGCGCTGCGCGGACGAGACGGCGCTCGCGCTGGCGGACGCGAACGGCACCGTACACCTGTACGCCGTGAATAGGATGAAGTGTGTCGACGGTGCACTGCCGTTCGACGCCCTGGACCGCTGGTCGGCCGTGGAGCGGCGCTGGCAGCGGGGTGCGGCGCCCTTCTATCGCTTCTGCGACAAGTGGAGTCCGCCGCCGGGGCCCGACGACCCCCTCAATCTTATTGCGTTAACAAGATACGAGACAAAGTACGTTTCCCGCATTGCCGACGACATCGTGCAGCACGCTTTAACACCGCGGAAAATTAAAAACAATCAGTATAGTATTACTTCGCAGAAGAAACAGGAGAAAAGACCAGGCCTGCTCGAAATGTTGGAGAGGTGTTGGGCCAACTGCAGCTTAGACGGAGTAATCGGGATGAGTGGCATGCCGATGGCGTGTCCTCTGGAGATTTCGTCGTTATTCGTTGGAGACTTCAGTTCGATTGTCGTCGTGGTCCCCGCCGGGCTCGGCCCCGTGATTAGCCCGCTAGCCGCCGTCCTGCTGGAGTTCTCGCCGTCGTTGTGGCTGGGCACGGCGCTGGCCGCGCTGGGCACGGCGGCCGCCCTGGCCTGCACGCTCCGTCGGGACCGCGGGGCCGCGCTGCTGCTCGCCCTCGCCCCGCTGCTGGCGCAGGCGCCCCCGCCGCCCCCGGCCGCGGGCCCCAGTCTGCGGCCGCTGCTCGGCGCCTGGCTGCTCGTCTGCGTCGTGCTGGCGGCCGCCTACCAGGGGCTGCTGCTCGGCATGCTGTCAGCCACCAAGCCCCGCGGTGATATCGACAGCCTGCAAGACCTCGACGACAGCGGTCTGCCCGTGTACGCAAGCTTCGAGGCCTTCTGCGCAATCGAGGACAAGCTGCCGGAGTCCTTACGCAGCCGCGTTGACATCTGGGAGAGGTTTCACGACCGGTTCAAGGATGTGGTCTACCAGCACGTCTCTCACGATCGCAAGGGGGCTGTTATCATGTTTTCGGATGAGATACCTGAAGAGCGGCTAGAAACGTGGGCTTTCTGCGACAAGAAGGTGCACACGTTCCATCTAGGTTCCGAGCAACCGCGGGTGGTGGCCTCCTGGCACAGGGGCTCCGAGCTCGGCGCGATCATTTCGAAAGCCTGGGGGCGCCTCCGGCAGGCCGGCCTGCATCAGTACCATCAGAACCTGGAGGCCCATGGGGAGGAGCTGCGCAGGAGGGAGGCCAGCGGCAGCACGGAGGAAGGGGCGCGCGCCAGGCCGCTCACGCTCGCCATGATGTACCCCGCCTTCCTGTTCCTCGCCGGCGGGCACGCCCTGGCCGCGTTCGTCCTCGTCTTCGTCGAGGTTCTACCTGGCCGAGTCTTACGACGTCACGAGACTTCGGAGGGTGGAATGTAGCGCGAAAGTTCCGCGCCAGGTGGCTGATGTACCCCGCGCACTTCTATACTATGCAACCCGCCGTACCGCTACGTCCGGGACTGCGTACCCATCAGGCGCCGGGGACTGGCTAAAGTATCTTGAATGAAAGTATTATTTCGAATCCACCCAGGAAACCATTCAGTTCAGGAGGCCAAATTCAAAACAAACAATAAACGTTGGCTTTATGAACTAAATATAAACTGATTTGATCGAATAGTTTTATGTAATTGACTCAATTTTATTTGCCTAACTGTTTAGTTTATAACGAGTTATTTAATATTAGTCGGTTTTTGGTACAAAAGTTTGTCTCAATCAACCCTAATTTACATCTATCAACTAGTTGGATCTCTCGGTGCAAGACCCGCTGAGCGTCTACTATTTTGTGGTATCGGGATAAACTGTCGTAACCTTGCATGCATAGGTGAGAGGTGTGAAGGAGGACAAGTCGACTTACGACAGTTCACCCTGTTACCAGAGTATTGAATCCAGCGTCGACATTCCGCGTGAATGGCGGCGCACCGCTGCTGCGCGCAATTCGGTCTGCGGTGAAAGGCATACGAAAGACTGTTATTAGAATTGGACGGCGGATGACGTTAGATCAGTGATTGACCGAACAAGTTATCCGTCGTCACTGCTGTTCGCCGTGCTGTACACAGCACGTCCTGAATTTCAAGCAGCCCGGAGGCCCCGTGTATTTTCTCCATAAGAGCTGCTTGGTTTTCAAAGTGCTTGGAAACCAGACGTCGTTTTACCCGTGAGTCTTCGTGTATTATTCAACAGACGACATGGTCGCCGCCGTGGTAGTGGTCCCTGGCGCTGCTCAGCGCCCGTGAGGCGCAGGCCGGTCTCGTCGTCGGGGACGTGTCCACGGCCAGCCATGAAACCACCGCCCGTGCCGCTCCATCACAACTGCATACCCAACTTAGAAGCCGGGGACCGGCTCCGAAGAACGCCACATCCTTTGCAGCCCTGTTGCCAGAAGGTAAGGCAATAAAGTAGTCCAAACACAGTGGGATGAAGTGGCCTGGGCTGCATCTACGCCTGCCTGCTAGGCAACACCTTGTAACAGGTATTGTGTATTTTTGACTAGAAGGCTGTCGCAGATACTGCAGCCGCACTTTACTCCCAATGTGTTTGGGCGCCACTTATTGCCTACTTTTTCAAGCACCGTGCAGGCGCAGAAGGGCATTGCGGTTTGCGTGGTCTTGGGAGGGGGGCTCTGGGTGGGTTACAGAGGGGTGGTTCGCGGTTCATGAAGCCTGCTGCGGGGGTAGCTCGCAGACCGTGGAATCATGAGGTTGATTTTCGTTGACTCACGGTGTTACGAGGGTGATCCCGTGGACCGTGAGCTTCCCCCGCGAAGTCGGTATTCACCTCTGCGAAACACGTATCTTTTGACTCAAATACCTTACTCTTAGGAATAGTTTAAATTTATCTCTTGTTAATTAAAGTATTTTGAATTCACCCGGAAAACCGTTCAGTTCAGGCGGCAAATTTCAAAACCGACAAAAGATCTAGCTTTATTACCCAAACACGAACTAATTTGATGAAATTATAGTATTCTGAAATTGACAAAATTTTTATTTGTGTAACAGTATTTCGTCAAAAACGAGGTACTAAAGATTTGTCGGATTTCAGGAACTAGATTTTCTTATCTTCAAAGCCAATTTAGTTCCATCAAATAACTCGTTCTCTGGGTGCGAGACAGCACCCTTTCTTACCCTCCAAGCGTCAACTGTTTTGTCCAGCGTCAACATTCCCCGTGAATGGCGGCGCGCCGCAGGCAGCCCGCAATTTTGTCTGCGGTGAAAGGCTAACGAAAGACTGTTATTAGAATTGGATGGCAGACGACGTTAGATCAATGATTGACCGAACAAAGTTATCCGTCGCCAATGCTGTTCGCCCGTGCTGTATACAGTCCTCGTGTATTCACCAGACGACATGGTCGCCATCGTGGTGGTGGTCCTGGCGCTGCTCTGCGCCCGCGGGGCGTAGACCGATCAATCGTCGAGGACGTGTCCACGGCCAATGAGGCCGCGGCGCAGCTGCGCTGTTCGACCCCGATCCTGGCGCCGCACAAGGGGCTGGTGTCGTGGTGATAGGCCTCGCGCCATGGACCGGCTTTGACCTGCTACGCGCCCACTCCCCGCGGAGACGCCACGCGTTGTGCTGGACGACGACGTCAGGTACAACGAGGGCCGACAGCCTGGCCGTCGCTGTCCTCACCCAGACACAACGTCCTTGTGGTCCTCGCGGACGCGCCAAAGATATCGCAAAGTTCAGGACGCTGCCGCTGCTCCGCCGCGCGCTGTTCTGGACGCGCGTGGCCGCCCGCCGCTCGAGGTGATGCAGGGCAGAACTTTTCAGAGGTGCAGCTCGCGCGCGCGGCGCTGGACGGACGAGGCGGCGCTCGCGCTGGCGGGCGCGAGCGGCACCGTGCACCTGTACGCCGTCAATAGGATGAAGGTGTCGACGGTGCACTGCCGTTTTCGACGCCCTGGACCGCTGGTCGGCCGTGGAGCAGCTGGCGGCAAAGCGGGTGCGGCGCCCTTCTCGCTTCTGCGACAAGTGAGTCACCGCCGGGGCCCCGACGACCCCTCAATCTTTATTACGTTTACGAGGAACGAGACGATGTACCAGTTTCCGCATTGCCGCGACGACATATGTTGCAGCACGCTTTAACACCGCGGAAAATTAAAAACAATCAGTATAGTATTACTTCGCAGAAGAAACAGGAGAAAAGACTCGGCCTCGAGATGTTCGAGAGGTGTTGGGCCAACTGCAGCTTAGACGGAGTAATCGGGATGAGTGGCATGCCGATGTTGTTCCCTCTGGAGGTTTCGTCGTTATTCGGTGAGGACTTCTGTTCGATTGTCGTCGTGGTCCCCGCTGGGCTCGGCCCCGTGATTAGCCCGCTTGCCGCCGTCCTGCTGGAGTTCTCGCCGGCGGTGTGGCTTGGCACGGCGCTAGCCGCGCTGGGCACGGCGGCCGCCCTGGCCTGCACGGTCCGTCGGGACCGCGGGGCCGCGCTGCTGCTCGCCCTCGCCCCGCTGCTGGCGCAGGCGCCCCCGCCGCCCCCGGCCGCGGGCCCCAGTCTGCGGCCGCTGCTCGGCGCCTGGCTGCTCGTCTGCGTCGTGCTGGCGGCCGCCTACCAGGGGCTGCTGCTCGGCATGCTGTCAGCCGCCAAGCCCCGCGGTGAGATCGACAGCCTGCAAGACCTCGCCGACAGCGGCCTGCCCGTGTCCGCGAGCTTCGAGGCCTTCTCCACAATCG
The DNA here is from genome assembly GCA_033675135.1 of Frankliniella intonsa. Lineage (NCBI taxonomy): Eukaryota > Metazoa > Arthropoda > Insecta > Thysanoptera > Thripidae > Frankliniella > Frankliniella intonsa. The sequence continues at coordinate 2,874,359 of CM066246.1, read as the reverse complement.
AGGACAAGCTGCCGGAGTCCTTACGCAGCCGAGTTGACATCTGGGAGAAGTTTCACGACCGGTTCAAGGATATGGTTTACCAGCACGTCGCTCACGATCGCAAGGGGGCTGTTATCATGTTTTCGGATGAGGTACCTGGGAAGCGGCTAGAAACGTGGGCTGTCTGCGACAAGAAGGTGCACACGTTCCATGTAGATTCTGGGCAACCGCGGGTGGTGGCCGGCTGGCACAAGGGCTCCGAGCTCGGCGCGATCATTTTGAAAGTCTTGGGGCGCCGCCGGCAGGCCGGCCTGCGTCAGTACCAGCAGAACCTGGAGGCCCACGGGGAGGAGCTGCGCAGGAGGGAGGCCAGCGGCAGCACGGAGGAAGGGGCGCGCGCCAGGCCGCTCACGCTCGCCATGATGTACCCCGCCTTCCTGTTCCTCGCCGGCGGGCACGCCCTGGCCGCGTTCGTTTTTGTCTTCGTCGAGGTTCTGCCTGGCCAGGTCTTACGACGGCACGAGACTTTGGAGGTTGGAATGTAGCGTGAAAGTTGTGTGCAAGGTGGCTGATTAAACCCGCGCACTTTTATACAGTGCAATCCGCCGGTGCCGCCTTGAAAGAGGTGCGTGTATTTAGACTAGTACACACTCCCGGGCTATGTACTTATTTGTACGTAGCTATGTAAGTCTATGTGCATGCGTAGCTTATGTAAAAAAATCGTACATAGGTACGCATAAGTAAGCTTCAATTGTGCATAACTACGTACGATTTTTTTCATAATTGTGTACGAAATTTTACGTAAGCTACGCATGCACATAGACTTACGTAGCTACGTACAAAAGAGTACATAAACCGGGAGTGAGTAGGCAGGCGCAGATGCAGCCCACTTTACTCCACCGTTTTTGGGCTACTTATAGCCTACTTTTCCGCCAACACTATGCAGGCAACGCCCCGACAGGGCCCTGGGGTACGCATGGTCTTCATAGGGGGGCTGGGGGTGCGTTACAGAGGGGTGGTTCGCGGTCCACGGATTGTCACGGGAGTCCCCTTATTGCCCCGTGCATGCCTCGCCCTGTAGAACCATGAGGGCCGAGCAAGACCGTCAACACCGTACACACTGTGCACTTCGTTTCTCACCGCCGTCCGTCAAGTTGTAAAATGTGAGGAGTTGGTTTCTCGGCCGGGGGAGGCGCCATTGCGCCCCCACGTGCCGCTATGTTATCTGTTTACTGTGTACCACCGCCATGTGCAGTTTGGCGGTGATGTTCTGGTGAGTGCACTCATTTAATTAAGCTGTTTCCTCGGCCCAGGGTTATGTTTCTCTGTACACTGTTATTGTAGTTTAATATTTTATTTTAATAATTGTAATACGTTTATACCCGCTTTGATTTTGTGCGGGTTTTGTTTTCCCTTTGTGCGTTGTGTTTCTGTAACGCTGTTGAAAGTTTTGATTCTAGTCGGCTAGTTTATGGTTTCCTTACAATTATTTGGCGGTTTGTTTATACATTGCACGGCAGTTTACGCCGGTATTTATAAGCCGTGTTACTCATTGAGGAGTGTATTTTTTCCATGCACGAGTGCTGTGCCAATTTTGATATTCCCTTATTTATGGGATTTTTAGAATGGTTAACCAGTTCAGTAATACTTTGTGATGCTCTATTTTGATTTATTGTTTCGAACTGTGTTATGGTTATGTAAACTTTGCCGGCCGGCTATGGTTAGTGTTTATCTCTTTGTTTTTATTGTGTTGTTGTACACTCTCGTGATTTTTGCCTGTGTGGGTTTTGTGATTACTGTGCTTTGTGAACCTGTGATTTATGCTGTGATTTCTAGTAAGATTGGTGCAGTGTTTTGAGTTATTACTGTGACTTTTCATAAGTATAATTTCTGGCGTTTAGTAATTTTCGTGGGTTCGCGCCCCACTCTGTTGGCAATTTTATTCAGTTATAATATCAGGCATTGGTTATACTTCCTTTGTGGTGAAGTTCTGATTATACTTCCATACTAGTATTTCTAGTTTTGTTCCACTCTGTCTTCGTTACTTTTTAAGCCGTTTGTATTGCCACTTAACGCCAATTAATACTATTGTTAATAAACCTGCACTTCTTTTCAATCGCCTTTCTAATTTCAATATTCACCCGGTATTGGTGACGGGGGCAGGCATTATAAATATTTTCTTTTGCTTTATTTATCATTGCTCTCTTGCAATTAAACACTCACTTTTTATATTGCTTTTAATTTGTATATGCCTGCCTTGCGCCCTAAAAGAAACCCGCTCATCACTACCGTGGTAAATTAAATTCACTCCCTTTTATATTCTGTGCAAGCACTTTTAACGTTACCAACACGAATCTGTACTGCGGCCAGTGCTTCGAACCCGAGAAGTGCAAACTTTGTGGCCGGGCCCGCCTTATTCTACCAACCGCGACAGGATCCTGCTGCGGGAGTGGGTTGCGGACCGTGGATTCGTGGGGTCGATACTCGTTGACTTGCGGTGTTACGAGGGGGACCCCGCGGACCGTGAGCAATCCCCGCGATGTCGGTGATCACCTCTGCGAAACACGTATCTTTTGACTCAAATACGTTACCCTTCGGAATAGGTGAAATTTTAAAACCGACAAAAATCTCCTCTATAACCTAGAGTATTTTGATGGAATACCATGGAAAACCGTTCATTTCAGGCGGCAATATTTTAGTTAAAAACGCTCACTGACAAAAATGCCTACGGTACGCGCCGTTTATAACCTGTCCTGACCGTAACACTGAATCTTACGGTACGCTCCGATGCTGCAAATATGTTGAGCAAGTTATGAAATTCCATACGCAGTGAACTACAGTCCGCACCGTAAGGTTACGTATTTGCCTGTACACGAAAATATATAGGCGCGACCGTAACGCCCTAAATTTTTTTAACGCTGTACTAAAAATTTGTCGGACTTCAGGAACACGATTTTGTTTTCTTCGACGCCAATTGAGTTCTATTAACTAACTGGCTCTCTGGGTGCGAGAAAGCACCCTTTCTCACCCTCGAAGCGTCGACTATTTTGTCCATCGTCAACATTCCTCGTGAATGGCGGCGCGCCGCAGGCAGCGTGCAATTTTGTCTGCGGTGACGGGCATACAAAAGACCGTTGTTAACATTGGACGGCGGACGACGTTAGATCAGTGATTGACCGAACCAAATTGTCCGTCGTCACTGCTGTTCGCCCGTGCTGTACACAGTCCTCGTGAATCCAATAGACGACATGGTCGCCGTCGTGGTGGTGGTCTTGGCGCTGCTCTGCGCCCACGGGGCGCGGGCCGGTGTCGTCGTCGGGTACTCGTCTACGGCCAATGATGCAGCTGCGCTGTTGTCCCCGATCCTGACGCCGTACAAGGGCGGTGTCGTGGTGATAGGCCACGCGCGCTCTGGACCGGACGACCTGCCACGCGCCCACCCGCGGAGACGCCACGCGCATTGCTGGACGACGGCGTCAGGTACAACGAGGCCGACAGCCTGGTCGTCGCTGTCCTGCAGACACACAACGTTCTTCTGGTCCTCGCGGACGCACCCGAGGATATAGCGAAGTTCAGGACGCTGCCGCTGCTCCACCGCGCGCTGTTCTGGACGCGCGTGGCCCGCCCGCCGCTAGAAGTGGTGCAGAGCGAACCATTCCAGAGGTGCATTTCGCGCGCACGGCGCTGCGTGGACGAGACGGCGCTCGCGCTGGCGGACGCGAACGGCACCGTACACCTGTTCGCCGTGAATAGGATGAAGTGTATCGACGGTGCGCTGCCGTTCGACGCCCTGGACCGCTGGTCGGCCGCGGAGCGGCGCTGGCAGCGGAGTGAGGCGCCCTTCTTTCGCTTCTGCGACAAGTGGAGTCCGCCGCCGGGGCCCGTCGACCCCCTCAATCTTATTACGATTACAAGGAACGAGACGATATACACGGTCCGCATTGCCGACGACATCGTGCAGCACGCTTTAACACCGCGGAAAATTAAAAACAATCAGTATAGTATTACTGTGCAGAAGAAACAGGAGAAAAGACTCGGCCTCGAGATGTTGGACAGGCGTTTGGCAAACTGCAGCATAGACGGAGTAATTGGGATGATAGACATGCCGATGTCTTGTCCTTTGGAGGCTTCGTTTTCATTTCGTGATGACTTCAGTTCGATTGTCGTGGTGGTCCCCGCCGGGCTCGGCCCCGTGATCAGCCCGCTGGCCGCCGTCCTGCTGGAGTTCTCGCCGGCGGTGTGGCTGGGCACGGCGCTGGCCGCGCTGGGCACGGCGGCCGCCCTGGCCTGCACGCTCCGCCGGGGCCGCGGGGCCGCGCTGCTGCTCGCCCTCGCTCCGCTGCTGGCGCAGGCGCCCCCGCCGCCCCCAGCCGCGGGCCCCAATCTGCGCCCGCTGCTCGGCGCCTGGCTGCTCGTCTGCGTCGTGCTGGCGGCCGCATACCAGGGGCTGCTGCTCGGCATGCTGTCAGCCGCCAAGCCCCGCGGTGAGATCGACAGCCTGCAAGACCTCGCCGACAGCGGCCTGCCCGTGTACGCGAGCTTCGAGGCCTTCTCCACAATCGAGGACAAGCTGCCGGAGTCCTTACGCAGCCGCGTTGATATCTGGGAGAAGTTTCACGACCGGTTCAAGGATATGGTTTACCAGCACGTCGCTCACGATCGCAAGGGGGCTGTTATCATGTTTTCGGATGAGGTACCTGGAAAGCGGCTAGAAACGTGGGCTGTCTGCGACAAGAAGGTGCACACGTTCCAGATAGGGTCTGGACAACCGCGGGTGTCGGCGTTCTGGCACAGGGGCTCCGAGCTCGGCGCAATAATTTTGAAATTTTTGGGGCGCCTCCGGGAGGCCGGCCTGCGGCAGTATCATCAGAACCTGGAGGCAACCACGGGAGGAGCTGCGCAGGAGGGAGGCCAGCGGCAGCACGGAGGAAGGGGCGCGCGCCAGGCCGCTCACGCTCGCCATGATGTACCCCGCCTTCCTGTTCCTCGCCGGCGGGCACGCCCTGGCCGCGTTCGCCTTCGTCTTCGTCGAGGTTCTGCTTGCCCAAGTCTTACGACGGCACGAGACTTTGGATGTTGGAATGTAGCGTGAAACTTCTGTACCAGGTGGCTGATTTACCCCGCACCCTGCGCACGTATCCCTTGCTGTATACCCATCAGGCGCCGTGGACCGGCTCCGAGCGCCATGGAGGTACAAAGCAACAAGTGATCCTTTTCATTGGTCGGAAAGAAACGCGAAATAATTTTATTGGTCAGAGCCTTCCCCGACCCGGCTGCTAATTTTGAAACCCTCCTGGATCTCGACCCCGTCCTTAACTTCACGGCAACAAGTGATCTCTTTGGTCGTGGGGCTGGGACCTGGTAGGGAGTTACTAAAACGGATATTTAGGACAGGTTAGGCTAGGTTAGGTTAGGTTAGGATAGGTTGGATTGGATTTAAGTAAGGTTAAAGAGTAGAAGAGCTCGGCCCTGTTTTCTTTGCTTCTCTAATCATGGAAACCAGCGAATCCTAACAAATTTTATGCAAAAACGTATAGACAGTTTGATATCACACCTATCTCAAAACTTTTCTAATTTTTCGTAGTATTTTTCATTGTAAGATTGTACGAATCGCTTGGGCACGATCCGCTGCGGCCATAAGGGGCCATCGTCAAGCAGAATAATAAACTCACTGTCGTGTGCAATAGGCACTATCGCAGTCATGTTACAAATGAGTTACGCCGTCACATCGTTCGCGTGGAGGCGGGGTTGGCGCGAGAACGCAGCTAAAAGTGAGTGTTGGCGATGACCAAGTAGTAGAAGCTGAAAGAAAAATCCAAACTTTAACACAGAATATTCAAAAATATCAAAAATAATAAGGGGGCAATCTGAAAGTCCTAGGAAATGCGGTAAAGTATGAGTTATTCCAAAAATTGCAGTAATGCATGGTTTTGAACATAAAAATGTTAGTGTATGTAGTTAGGGAGCTATGTCGCGTGACACTTGTTATTCTTCTTCTTTGAGAAAAACTTTCGTTTACGGAACAAGCAGGTAGAATATTCTACTTTCTTTTACATTTATGAGGGCGGGAAGCAAAATAAAACTTCTATACTGAAAACTTCGAAATTATCTGAGGTCTATCCAAGCCCTTTGATTTTTATAGGCTTTCAAATGGCGTGTTGTATTGGAGATACCCCTTCCCAATAGAGCCAACATTCCCATTCCCTCCTACTATCCTCCTCTCTGCCGTCGATACTCCCCATCTTCCTCTGGCAATACTCTTTACAGTGGGTTCGCGCGCGCTCACCACAACGTTGTTCTTTCCTTTCTCTTCGGGTAAACGTCACTCTTAAAGCGGCCAATCTGCATAGAATTATGCGAGGAATTATGTGTGGTCCGAAACGGTCCGAAGCTGCGAGTATTGCGAAAGGCGAATTTTCACCGTAAGGTACGGTGAAAACCACTATAAATTACAGTGATTCACTCTCGGTTCACCGTAGCTTACTGTAACACTCACCACGTAAGCCATACACTAATAATAGCTCACGGTGAATTTCACTGTAAGCTACGGTGAGCCTTACAGCACTGTATCTTACGCTGAATTTTCACCGTAAGCTGCAGTATGGCACTGTAAGCTACAGTGATGCTCCCTGATTCACCCTAGCTTACAGCGACATTTTACCATGGCTCACGGTAAAATTTCACCGTAAGCTACAGTACTGCAGAGTTCGCCGTAGCTTACAGTGAAATTCACCGTAAGTTTTTGCTAACAGTGCAGTGCTGCCCGATTCTCTGTGTAAAGTAAAATTCAGCGATAATGCTGCGTTTTACAGTGAAATCTCTCAAGCAGCGTGCGTCATAGTCGATAGAAATAATTAAAGGGATATCAGCGTCCTCGCCGCCACCAGAGAGCCCCGGGGGTGGGGGGGCATTTAGGATGAATGACGGAGGGGTGGGGGAGGGGGAGGGGGTGAAGAGCAATCAGCCCACGCTGTCCGGCCGACACTGCCCTGCCCCTACAGCCTCATGGCCTCTCCTTCTTGAGCCAGACTCTCTCCGGTGTGAGGTGGGGTGGGGCGGGGCGGGGCGGGGCGGGGCAGGGCGGGGCGGGGCGGGGCGGCGTGGGGCCCAAAGCTGCCACCCGAGCCCAGCACAGCTGCCTGCTCATTCCAGCTTTACAGTCATCTCGTCCCGCTCCCCCGCCGTTCTGTTATAATTGTGGTGAGAGAGAGAAGTGAGAGAGAGAGAGAGAGAGAGAGAGAGAGAGAGAGAGAGAGAGAGAGAGAGAGAGAGAGAGAGAGCTGAGGGCACGGATAAATAGAGAAGTGGAAGGGCTCTTCCAAGTCCGACATGGCTTTGAATATTTCCCGCGCATTAATTGGAGAGGGGAGGGGGAGGGGGGGGCGACGGAAAACACTCCTATCTGGGATGGGGGGGGGGGGAGTGGGGGGTAAAGAAAAGTAATGAGGAGATTCGGATCAGGGCTCGAGTGCACTCAGGGATTGAGTCGTCTGAATTTAATTATATGATCTGACGCTGACGCTTGCCGACGGGGAGAGTTAAGCCCTTTACTCTACTTACAATTTCTGTAGGTAAATAACGTATAGGAGCCAATCGCACTCCGAAGTGAAATAAGTCTCTCTCCGAAGAGATAATGGTGAGATACACATTTTACTCAAGCAAGGGAATTTAAAATACACATTGCTATAGAGGATTATTTTTGTTTTAGTCAGGGAACATTGAAACCGGAGCTTTAATCGTAATCGTGAAATGTAACCGGTTCCGACTTACGACCGTAAACGGTTCCAATGTGCAATCGTTACCGTATCCCTATACTGTCGTACTATTATCGCTGAGCGAAGCGAAGCTTACTCCTGCAGGGGATCAGAAGTGTACTTGGTCGTGAGTCTGTCTGTCTGTCTCTCTGTGTTAGCCGGTTCTCCTCTTAAAGTACAGAAGTAATCGTAAAAAGCGGTAGTGTTCCGTAATCTACTAACTTCAGCGCTATAATATTTGTCCAGACTTTTCCTATAAATGGAGTTTGAAATATTGAAACGTTTCATGTAAACTTCACTCCGGAAAGGTTGGCAGGGCAGGCAACGAAAGGAGTTCACCGGTAAGCTAGCCCCACAATGAACTCATCGGGCAGTAACGCCGCGAAATTTGGGTTACCAGGAATTTAATTTCTGCCTCCCCTTGCGCTTGGGCTCTCCGGATAGGCCGCCACCTTCACATGATTGCTTGGCGGGTTGGCCTATCCAGTGTGTCGCAGTGGTCGCAGGCGCTCCGCCTCGGTAACGTCCTTTGTGAGGACGCCAGTAGCGCCACCTAGCGGCAGCACGCGAAATATGTCACGACGGCCCAGCCAAGCCCGGTGGTGGTGGGTGGTGGGCCCGGTGTCCACCTCGACTGTTAACAACATCAAAATTAGAAATTTAATTGTCAGTCCGACGAAATATGCGGTCTTAAATAGTTTTTTAGAGTGGTGGTAGTCGCCTCACGAAGTTTCAAGTGTCGTCATTTTGTAGAAGTGTGTGTGCGAGTGATTTGTCGTGTGTGTGCGAGTGATTTGTCGTGTGTGCCTCAAGTTCTAATCAAAAATACCTTTGATTGTACTGGATTTGTGAAATGGACGTCACGGATTGCTGAAACGACAGCCAGGATCGCTTCAACTTACTTCCGAACTCATTATTTGGGTGAGTGACATAACCTAACAACATAAACAATGTTGTTTACAATAGAGTACACACAGTTCTATCTGGGAGACAGCAGACTTTGGTCTGAGTATTAAAATCACTTAGCACCTTGATCTGACAAGTGAGAGTTGCTAGCTGTGACATTATTTTCTGATATTTAACTAAATTTTGTTTTAAACCTTTGCTCGGTACCCAAGTGTTGTGATTCCTTATTTAGCCGCCACAAATTACCAGCCAAACGGTTTCCCCAATACGGTATTGATGCTGTAGTAGAAGTGTGCTCCTTTTAGACATGAGCTAAGAGACATTTGTTATGAAAAAAACCTTATTAATTGACAAATATTAAATAGAAACATTTAGAGTCTCATTCTACTAAAGAAGACACATCAAAGTGTGGTGAAAGTATTAAAATCTTATAACCTTTTAACCCAACTAGAAAAAGTAAATTGTATGGGTATTATTCAGAGAAATTTTGTAGGATTTTGTTCCGAACCTTTGCTGTTCTTCCCAGTGATACGATTTCTGATCAAGTTATCTTATCACTGCAAATCTTTAAATCTAGATTCTCGCCCGAAAAGGGAAAGGACACTTTGCCTTGCTTATTTAGGGTGAGAACTTTAAACCTCACTCTATTTGAGAGAGATATGTTTTAGCCTCGCTCTATATGAGTAAGGATTTTTTAGCCTCACTCTATTTAAGCAAGAATTCTCACTTTATTCGGGCGAGATCACAAAATTCTTTCTCAAATAGAGTGAGGAAAAAAATTCTTATTCTCCAGAGAGTAATAAAATTACCCTCAAATTCTAGCCCGTATAGGAGCGAGAATCAGGATTCGTACAGTTTCAGTGATGTATTAAACCAAACATACTGCTTGATCCGTTTTGGCTATGAATTTGAATGAGAGGAAAGCTGCTCTATAAAAGTAATGATACGGAGTAAATTCATTTCTAAAAAATGAATAGTTTATAGAAATTTGACTCTCACAAACACAAGGGGCGATACTGTAGATTGGATTTAGGTGAGAAACGGTACTTGTAATATAACAATTATGCTGAGAGTGTTTACACTAAATCAGTGTTGGTGTGAAGACAAACTTGTTTCAGAAGGATAGGAGGGGTTGAGGGAGGGGGCGGACAGCATATCATGCAGCTGCATTCTTATACTCATCATGTTAATGATACTTAGTGGCACTTATCTCACCTCCGGATGGGGAGGGGAAAAGTGGAGTGGAGGGGAGGGGGGAGGTTCTGGAAGTGTGTTCTAGAGGTCCCAGCTCAGGATAACCACATTTTGTAGGCCACTGGCCACTGGGCCTCTAGCGTCGACCCCATAGGAGGGTGTCCGAGACTTTCGACCTGGGGACAGCTCAGAGGGGATGCTCAGCATGCCCCTGCCGCAAAGGCGTCACACTCATAATGTCGTTCTGGGTTCGGGAAGGGTGTCACCGTCCCGCGTCTATGCCCCCGTCGGGCACAGGAGTGGCACGAGGTTACCGCACAGGACAACCGCACTTTGGAGGCCACAGCGCCCTGCGCCTCTGGTGTCAATCACATTGGGTGTCCGGGACTTTCTACATCAGGATATCTGAGAGGGGATGTCCTATTTCTCTGGGTTGAGTACGAACGGTGATTGTTGGCCTGTTGTCCCTCCACCACCTCTCCTGCCCTTCTCCCCCCCCCCCCCCCCCGAATTCTCAATTACTCCATGCTGACTGGCGCCATGTAGGTTGCTTATCTACACGGCGGAAGGATTAAACCCATCCTTTTGTTTTAACACTCACTTCGCTCAGCAACTACGTGCCTGCCGCACGTACTCCTAGTTACAATATTCAAGATTGTAAATTTACAAGCTCTGCGTCTCGACTTGGGATCGAGTGACGAGTAAGAGTAGGAGGTTGTAAATGTACGACACACTTTTTAAATGATGAATCACAAAATATATCGTACATTACGAACATATTTTTCACAGTGTAAATCGGAACCGGATTCTTAATCGTATTTCCTAACCGGATTCGTAATCGTATCGTATCCGAAACCGTAACCGGAATTTCCTGGTAGGGTTGTGTCGCAGCCTGGCCGTGCTGCTGGGCGGGGTGGGGCCGGGCGGGGCGGGGCGGGGCGGGGCGGGGCGTGGCGGGGCGGGGCGTGGCGGGGCGGGCCGGGCCGCCACCACGCTGTCAGGTCGACTTACACAACACTAAGGGAGAGAAAGTTTCCCCTCCAGAGTCGCGCCGAAAGCAAAGGAACACGAAGGCCCTGCGATGTGACGGCATGGGGTCGGATCGCCTCTGACCAGCCGGGGGCGGGGCGTGGTGGGGCGGGGCGGGGCGGGGTGGGGCGGGTGGGGCGGGCGGGGCGTGGTGGGGCGGGCGGGGTGGGGTGGGGCGGGCGAGGCGGGGCGGGGCGGGGCGGGGTGGGGCGGGCGGGGCGGCCAGCGCCCCCGGAGGCACTGCGGCGGCCGCCCGCGCCGTCCAGCGGAACTGTCAGCCAGGAGAGGGAACGTCAACGGGAGGCAAAGGTCTACTGTGTCAGGCGTGGTGTTGGGAGAGGGGGCGTCGTGCGCGTATGTGACGGTCTGCCCACGGTAAAAACCATGTCCGATTTTTTTAAGAACAAACAGGGAAAACTTTAAAAAACTTCCATAATTTGAGGGAACGTTCTCAGATATTGAGAAAGTCTTCTCAGATTTTGAGGAAATCACACTGTTTAACCAAGTGTTCAACTGTTCAACACTTGTATGTGTGTAACTTCCAGCCTAACACGCACAAGTGTGCAACTCGGCAATTGTGCAGTTTCACGTGTTTAACTCGCCAGTTGCGCACTTGTAAGTGTTCAACTCGACAGTTGTGCACTTGCAAGTGTTCAACTGCCCCGTGCAACACTATCCGTGTTGAACACTTGCAAGTGCACAACTGTCGAGTTGAACACTTACAAGTGCGCAACTGGCGATTTGAACACGTGAAATTGCACAACTGCCGAGTCGCACACTTGTGTGTGTTAGGCTGGAAGTTGCACACATACAAGTGTTGAACAGTTGAACAATTGGTTTCACAGTGCATTCACTCACATGTAGGTGTGCAAAGAACCATTCGGTCACTTGTAGGTACAAGTGAGTGAATGGTTATTTGCTTACCTACAAGTGAGTGAATTTATTTGCTCACCTACAAGTGAGCGGCATTCGTACACTTGGATTTCCAGTGGATGTCTTCGAGACAAAAATCGGTGCGCGACGGTTTCGACGGACGGCTCCTACTTACTGGTCGCTCCACTCCACTCTATAGTACGGGGCGGGGCGGGGCGGGGGACGCCAGTGAGGCAAAACTAATATCAGGGAGGAAATCGACTGCAAACGGCACAATCCACTGTAGGGGTGAGGTGGGTTGGGTGGGGGGCGGCCGCGTCACTTCGCGTGCCCCCTACTACCCGGCGTGACGCCCCCCCCCCCCCCCTACTTCATCCCCCGCGCGGGACGCCCCGCCTCGCTCGATTTGGATCTGATTGAGCGTACCGAGTGCGTTTCCCTTGCGTTCCGTTACGGTTAGTGACGGACCGTTACGCCACGTCCCTGCTACCGCCGCGCGTTACGGTGGTGGGGGGAGGGTGCGGGGGCGGTGGGAGGGGGGGGGGGAGCTTCGTTATAACGGAATAGTGCAGCCCGATCTACTGGTGCTCTAAAGGTTGAGTGAACGCGAAACAGGGTCCAGCGTACCATCTCATCAAAATAATAAATTCGCGCTACCCCAGAGTCATTCTTAGGCTGGTTTGAGTACAGGTGTGGAGTAGGCGGCCGGCAGACCCGGTAAAGCTCTGCAGCTCTGTCCTCCGCATCCTGCCTTGTGAGGGCCGTCGGTCGACGGGACGGCCTGAGGCGGCAGGTGGACAGACCGACCCGACGGCGGCGGTAGTCTGCAGACTGATTCACAAGAGCGCTCTCCTCGCTCTGTCTCTCTCGCACTCATGAGGCGCGCCGTGCTGTTGCGAGAGAGACAGAGCGAGAAGAATCAGTCTGCTGCTGAGCTGCCGTTGTACCACCTCTCCCCATCCCTCTCCCTCTCCCTCTCCCTCTCCCTCTCCCTCTCCCTCTCCTCTCTCCTCTCCTCTCCTCTCTCTCTCCCCTCTCCCTCTCCTCTCCCTCTCCCTCTCCCTCTCCTCTCTCCTCTTCCTCTCCTCGCCTCTCCTCGCCCTCGCCCTCGCCCTCGCCCTCGCCCTCTCCCTCTCGCCCTCTCCCTCTCCCTCTCCCTCTCCCTCTCCCTCTCCCGGGTGAGGCGACCGGCGAGCTGACAGCTGACCTCGCACGGTCGACGTGCGCTCGTCGAGCGCTGCAGCCGACTGACTCCGAGGATCGCTCTCGTACTTCTGTCCTTGTCGCACTCATGTAGCGCCGCCATGGCCAGCATAGGGCGCCGCCATAGGTGCGACAAGGACAGAGGGACGAGAGCGATCTTCTGAATCAGTCGGCAGAGGTGTAGTCTGCTAGCCGGCCAGGGCAGTGCAGCGCAGAGTCACGTGATGTGTTGACAGTTGCGCGCGTGTGTGTATAGAGTGAGAGTCTCGAGTTCGGTCTAAAGAAGCCACCTCCCCAGTATTCACGACGGAGTGCAGTCGACGTCACGGATAACTGAAGCGGCGTCATGGATGGCGGTCGATTCTACTCATGTTGTGAGTGACGTAGCAAAACTAACCTAACTAACCTAACCTGACTAAACCGACGAAACAGGCGCTTTCCTTAGTTTTCTTCGAACAGCAGCAGAATATCCGATGAAAATATCGCTTTTCTTGTTGGCTGAAAGCTTTAAACAGGCAGCGCCCGCCCGGGGCAGCTGCTCGCCTGGAGTCCAGGCGCTCCAGGCGCTCTGGCTGGAGAGTGGTCCAGGGCCTGTCGGCGGGGTTGAGGGGGAGGGGGGGCGGGAGCAGCGCTGGCCTGGCCCGGGTATTAATAAAACATGGCCTGACGTGCCGCTATTACTGGCCAAGCCCAGGTGTGAAGCGGACGGCCCCGCCCCGCCCCGCCCCGCCTCGCCGGACCTCACGCGGAGCCGCAAGAATTAGCGGGGGTTTTAGCGGGGCGTTCCAGTGCGGCGGGGCGTTCCAGTGGCGGCCCGGCGGCGGGCCCGGCCAGGCCAGCACTTACCCGAGAGAAGTGAGAGAGTTATGGGGCGCCTAAACGCGCCGCTAGTCACCGCGCTAGTAGCGGGGCGTGGCGGGGCGGGGCGGGGTGAAGCCGTGCGGGGCGGGGCGGGGCGGGGCAGGGCGGGGCGGGGCAGGGCGGGGCGGGTGGATGCCAGCGGCCGCGCCCTTGATGAGAACCTACCATCCCTCCCTCCTCTCCTGTCCCCGCCCCGCCCCGCCCCGCCCCACCCCGCCCCACCCCGCCCCACCCCGCCCCCCGCCACCTCTGCGGTCCCTCACGGCCGATGTCAATATTTGATACGGAAGTGGAGGCGGTGCCGTGCCGCGCTGTGCCGACCGGAGGCTGATCGGCCCCCAAGGCCGAGTTCACAGCTCCCCGGCGGCGCCCCGCCCCGCCCCGCCCCGCCCCGCCCCGCCCCGCTGGCTTGGAGGGGCGCGCGCCGCGGGGTGCCTCTCGCAGGAGGCCCCCCCCCCCGCCCCCCCTCCCCCCCCCCCGCCTCGCCTCGCCCCGCCTCGCCCCGCCCCGCCCCGCCTCGGCCCGTTCCGCCCCACCCCGCCCCGCCCGCCCCGCCCCGCCCCGCCCGCCCCTTGACCCCTACGCCCCACCGCCCCCACCCTGCGCCGCGCCCCACCCCCACCCGCCCCGCCCCGCCCCACCCCGCCCCACCCCGCCTAGTGTCAGTCTCCCGCTGCGAGATGAAGTCAACGAAAGGTAGACAGTTGTCGAGCTTTGCAGTGTGAGTCGTGGAGACAGCCTGCTGCTCGTCTCTGGACCAGTGTAGGGTAAGGACCCTCTCTGTGAGAGATGCGCGGGCTGCCCTGTAAAAAAAAAAAAGAGAATTTTTGTGTTGCGGGAAGTAAAACGCCCTGATACACATCCTTACTCAAAGCTAGCTCAAATAGGGCGAGATTTTTGCAACGATTGCTCTAATCGAGCGAGAAAACCAAGCCTCGTTCTCATAGAGAGGGAGAGAGAACATTTCTCGCTCTCCTGAGAGCGAGATTCCTCGCTGTGGTATTTACAGTGTTGTCAGGGGCGCGGTTAGGCAGTCCCGTCGAACGTGGGTGTGGCGCGGGAGGCCTACCCGGGGCTCCACAGGCGGTTCTGGCCAGCAGCAGCCGACTTAGAGCCTCTTCCTCCTCTCTCTCTCTCTCTCTCTCTCTCTCTCTCTCTCTCTCTCTCTCTCTCTCTCTTCCGTTCTCTCCCTCAGCCCCCCCACCCCCAACCCCTTTACTGCTATCACCCCTAAGTGGCTGGGGCCCGTCAGTCACCACATATTCTCCCTACGACACAATCACTTTACCCCCCTCCCCCGCACCCCGGCCCGCTGCTGAAAACTATACTCAGACCTCGATGTGCTGCCACAGCCGCTGCCCTGCTGCCCTGCCCCCTCCGCTCCCGCCCGCTCTCTTCCCCAGCCGCGGCCAGCTTGCCGGATGCAAAGACCTAAATTATAAAACTTTGCTTCCACCAGCCCTGCCGGCCCGGCCCGGCCCGGCCCGGCAAGTTTCTTCTCTTCTCAGAGAGATGAATACGCGCTGGAGATGAGTGTGCGACGTGGGGCAGAGGAGAGCGCGGCGGCAGCGAACAACACTCTTCTTCTTCTTCATCTCTATCTTCTTCTTCATCTGCTTTTTCATCTTCTTCTTCATCATCTTCATCTTCATAATCTTTATCATTTTCGTCATCTTCTTCATCTTTACCATTTTCATCATCTTTATCTCCATGTTCTTCATCTCGATCTTCTTCATCTCCATCTTCGTCATCTCCATCTTCACCCTCACCTTCACCTTCACCATCTTCATCTTCTTCATCTTCACCTTCATCTTCACCTTCATCTTCACCTTCACCTTCATCTTCTTCAACTTCTTCATCTTCTTCATCTTCTTCATCTTTGCCTTCACCTTCACCTTCACCTTCACCCTCACCTTCATCTTCTTCATCTCCTTCACCTCCACCTTCACCCTCACCATCTTCCTCTTCCTCTTCCTCTTCCTCTTCTTCTTCTCCTCCCCCCCCCCCCCCACATTCACGCCGCACCGTTCGGTTCGCCTAGATGATTCATTGATTCCGGCTCCAAAGCTCTCGACTCCCACAATTAACGCCCTATAATTTGTTGAGCAAATGAAGCGGAAGGCGGTGGCGGTGGCGCCGCAGGCTGGGGGGAAGGTAGAGGGGGTGGGGTGGGGGTGGGGGTGGGGAGCAGGGTGTCGCACTTGAACCATAGCCCCACGCCCCGAAGCCTACAACCACCGTGGCAGTAGTTGGCTACACTGCAGTGCTTCACTGTACCAGCCCGTTTCCTTTTTGTGTTTCACAACACCCCTTTCAGCTCTCTCTCTCTCTCTCTCTCTCTCTCTCTCTCTCTCTCTCTCTCTCTCTCTCTCTCTCTCTCTCTCTCTCTCTCCCTCTCCCTCTCCCTCTCCCTCTCCCTCTCCCTCTCCCTCTCCCTCTCCTTTCTTCCCGGCTGACTGGCGGCACAAACTTTCCTGCATTCCACATGACAAAGTAGAATTTTTGTCGAGGTGCCGTGACAATGTTGCAGCCGCGAGTTCGCATCCGCGGGGTGGCCATGAGAAAGTTAGTCTTTCTTCTGTAAGATGAAGACATTCCTACACCTGAAAACGTGTATGGATTAGATACACAAAAAAGGCGCTTTTCAAGCTGTCACAGGTTTGAGGCTTTTGCAAGTGCATTGACATTTCCCGAGGCGTTACTTTTTTACCCTGTGAGACTGCTTTTTAATGCTTTCCAAAGAAACATTGTACTCTTACGGTTTTCAACGCTTGTGTGTTTTCAAGCAAGGCATAAGCCGATAGAAAAAAAGGTTGTCTGTTTCTGTCGTTTTATGGGGGTGAGAGAGAGAGAGAGAGAGAGAGAGAGAGAGAGAGAGAGAGAGAGAGAGAGAGAGAGAGAGAGCGAGCCCCCGCGCGAGGGGTGCAAACGACCGCAATTCAACGGAGCTCCTCCCCCCTCCCAGGGCTGCTTACGGGAGGCAGTGAATCACCCAAACTTGGCCGACGAAACGGCATATATAGGCAGAAAATGTTCCTTCGACAAGTCAGTTAACAAATGGTTGCAGGGTCCCGTGATCCCTATCGACTGCCGTATTACTGCACGCCTGACCGAGTGTACCGCTTATTACTGGATTTGAGCCTCCCAATTTTCCTGTTCCCACTGTTAAAAATATTATTGTAAATTTACGATTTTCTTTTCGTAGTTTGTGATTTACAAACGATATTGTAACTTTACGATCGAAAGGTGAGAGCCTATTTGTGCTCGTCTATGCATCACATGTCGATACCAAGTGTTCTTATAATACTGTAATTTTACAATGTGCTATCGTAACTTTACGACATTTCTCATGGAAAATTTTCCTGTGTAACTCTTGCAAATATTTCTCACAGTGTCCCAGTTTAAGCAGCGAAGCAATGGTCAAAATGTGTAGCGGGAATCGGAAAGCACTGCGTTGCGTACGCTTGCGCACAATTTACCGCGAAACCTGTTTGCAAGAGACGTGATCTGGACCTACCAAAGCTGTTAATGAATGAAGGCTTTACGCGGCTACGCGAATCGGGCGTCCCGGCGATTCGCTTGCTGATTAACGGTATGCAGGGGCGGGGCGGGGCGTGGCAAGGGCGGAGCGGGGTGCGCGGGCGGGGCGGGCAGCGCACTCCACTGTCAGTCATGAATACTGAGCGTGTCAGGCGCCAGCACATCCTCAGCCGCCCGCCACTCTGGTGGGGCGGGGCGGGGCGGGGCGACCTCGGCCCGCCCCGCCCTCGGCCCGCGGCCCCAAGGCTCCGGTTAATGAAGGTATTATACAGCCCAGTTACGGGTCTTTATTACGAAACGAAAAGCAAGGACGGAGTGAGGCCTGGCGGGGCGGGGTGGGGCGTGGCGTGGCGGGGTGGGGCGTGGCGTGGCGTGGCGTGGCGTGGCGCGGCGGGGCGGGGGTGGTGGTAGTCCCACACTCATTAACGGCCAGGTGAGAGCGCGCGCTCTTGCGCTTCGCCGGTCTCTCTCGAGCTATGCAGGACCCCGACGGGGCGGGGCGGGGTGGGGCGGGGCGGGGCGGGGCGGGGCGGGGCGCGTACTGAGGGCTGGAACTGGAGGGCAATGGAGGGGAGGAGGGCGTCTGGTCTGTCAGACTGCAGCGGCCGCGGGGAGACTGATGGCGCGGGCCGGACTGGCAGGACTACTGGACCGACTGGCTGATACGCGACTGATTGATTGGCTCTGAGCCGTTCAGCAGACTGACCGTACCGTACGTCAAGTGATAAGGACACTGTAAAAAAAAGCAAGGATAAAACAAGAAGGATAGTGTTGCACGGGGCAGTTGAACACTTGCAAGTGCACAACTACTGTCGACTTGAACACTTACAAACGTACTACTAAGCAAGCTTGACTCTTACAAGTGTACAACTGGCGAGTTGTACACTTGCACGTGTCAGACTAAAAGTTGCACACTTACAAGGGTTGAACAGTTGCCCACTTACTTTGAAAGTGTACTTTTCATAGGCAACACACTAAACCCTTATGCACTTTGTTGTGCATAAGCCTGGCAAGATTTTAAACAACCATAATTATGCACATTTTTTCCTGTATAACTATGCTTATGCACTAATTTGTGCATAGTTATGCGTAGAATTTTTTTGCATAACTGATGGTTGTATAAGATTGTGCATAACGATGCGAAAATCGTACATAAGGGTTTAGTGTGAACACTGCTGGACTTCCTGTGTGTCCAACATGTACGCATACTCACTCACACATGCGCGCGCGCGCATACGCACACATGCCATCGGCATGCTCGCGTGGCGCTCCCCTCCCCTCCCCCCTCTCCCGGCGCGGACCTGGCCGTAACTAACCCCCTCCTCCCCCACTAGCGCCCACAGAACCTCGTTGGCGGAGGAGGCGCAGCCGGGGAAAAAAGGCTCCCAAGTCGGTCTGCGCACGTTTTCTATTATTTTAGCGGCACTCCGCAAGAAGGTCACGTCCCGTAGGAGAAGAGGAGGAGGAGGAGGTGGAGGGGTAGCGGCTAGGTATTAGGGGAGCTGCGGCGGGGCGGGGCGGGGCGGGGCGGGGCGGGGCGGGGCGGGCTCCCACTCGATTGAATGTGAGGGTGCAGTCATACTCGCACGCCCCTGCCGCCGGCGCCATAGAGAGCACCCCGCCTCGCCCCGCCCCGCCCCGCCCCCCACCTCCCCCCGCAAAGACTTTTAGTGGGAGCGGGGGGGGGGGGGGGAAAAGTAATGCGAGCGGACCCAGCGTGCCATCCCGCCCCCGTGCAGCGCTAACGGTGTATACGTTAGAGAGAGAGAGAGAGAGAGAGAGAGAGAGAGAGAGAGAGAGAGAGAGAGAGAGAGAGAGAGAGAGGGGGGGGAGGCCGCTGCTAAGGCACGAAAATATGCTGCATTTCAGTGCAATTGAAATTTTGTGAAAGGTATGAACGCACGCCCTCAAACACAGAGAAGTGTATGTACTTGGTAACATACTCCCTTGGTGGTATGGAAACACAACACAAGTGTGGAGCCGTTGAACACTTGTAATTTTACAATTTGAAGTTGTAATCTTGCAACATTTATCATGGAAAATTTTCCTGTAACCTTTACAAATATTTTTTCACAGTGGAACACGTAAGAAAATTATTGTACCACGGCGCGAAACATTTTAAATAACTCACGCCGTTCTATTCGCAGCTCCGTCCGGATCGCGAGTGGGCGGGGCGGGGCGGGGCGGGGCGGGGCGGGGCGGGGCGGCCGTAGGTTTTGGCGCGCATTTGTTGGTATTGAGCGCTGCTGCAAGGTACACGGAGCAGGACCATTAAGAGTCCCCGCCCCAGCCCGCCGATCAGATTGTTATTGCGATCGCGATCCGCTCACGCCGCGCGGCTCCGACACGACAGTGAGGAATGGCTCAACTGGGCTGCTCTCTCTCTCTCTCTCTCTCTCTCTCTCTCTCTCTCTCTCTCTCTCTCTCTCTCTCTCTCTCTCTCTCTCTCCCTCTCTGTATGATTTCGTCCTACAAAATCAAAATGACAATACCTGCTAACTTCACTATGCAATGTTGTTTTCAAATCTGAACTTTTTTTTCCATCTCTTTATATTACTTTGCTCAATGTTAATCCACTGGTGAACCCTGCATGTAAAAACAAATTGTTAGCTGTCTGAACTGTTTATTTGCCTACAGTACCTTACGATTTGGTACTAACTACACTGTAAAAATTAATACTGTGAATTAACATCAAATTGTTGTTAAGTTTTTAACTGACTCGTGTAGTAGAACAACAACGGCTGTTGTCTGGCATCAACGTCAGCTGTCCAGTATCAACACCCCGCCCCCCTCTCTCTCTCTCTCTCTCTCTCTCTCTCTCTCTCTCTCTCTCTCTCTCTCTCTCTCTCTCTCTCTCTCTCTCTCTCTCTCTCTCTCTCTCTCTCTCTCTCTCTCTCTCTCTCTCTCTCTCTCTCTCTCTCTCTCTCTCTCTCTCTCTCACTCACTCTCACTCTCACTCTCTCGTTTATTCGCGCCCTCCTAAGAGCGTAGCAGCTCTTCTGTTTTCCCATCCTTCCCCGGGTTTTCGCGTTGCACCCGCTGGGGAGTATCCCTTCCCTCCATATATTTTTAATTACCGCATACGAGTTTATCTCGGGCTCACCAAAGCGGCGGGGAACAATGGCGACTCCGGCACACACACAAACATCCACACCCCCACCCACACACACATCCACACACACACACACACACATACACACACACACACACGCACCCCTCCCCACCCTCGCCCACCCCGCGCCTAGCACAATGCTGCCCACCCCACCCCACCCCACCCCGCCCCCCCCCACCCCACCCCTACGCCCCGACGCACCGCCGCCCTTGCTCGTCTCGAGCCGCGTCGGCGGCGGGAATTTCAATCTGAAAAGCTTGGCCGGCGTACATGGGGGAGTAGTTGGCAAGGCGCGGCGCGGCGCCGCCGTCGTTGAGAGGCAAAGAGGAGGGGAGGGAGGGGGGATGGGGAGATAGGGGAGAGGTAAGGGAGAAGGGAGGGGGGAAGCTGCGAAGGAGGAGGAGGGGAGGGGAAGGGAGGAGTACCCCTTTGCGGGAGGAAGGGAGGGGGTGACCTTTCCTTGTTGGGTAACGAAGGAAGAAGCTAGGGCGCTACCGAAACTCTCCGAGTGGCGGGGCGCGGTCTCAGGGGAGAGCCGGTGAGGCCCCGGCCGGGCCGGGCCGGGCCAGGCCGGGCCGCGCGCATATCCCATCAAAGCGAATTAGAACCCGCGCAGCGCAAGGCGGGGCGGGGCGGGGCGGGGGGGGGGGCGAGCGGAGAGCGCATCGCGACGGCAAGTATCTTCTGCTCAGTATGTTACGTATGCCCCACGCTCAGGGGCGGTGGTGGCGGCGGGGAGACAAAACTCTTAAAAACTCTTCTTACGCCGGAGAGAAGGGTAGGCGAGCTAAGCTGCAGGCGCGCGGAGTCAAGGCTGTGGCAAATTTTCCGGTAAGCGGAAATACCGAGGGCACCGCGTGGGAGACCGAGAGAGGTAGAGAGAGAGGGAGAGGAGAGAGAGAGAGAGGAGAGAGAGGGAGGAGAGAGGGGAGAGAGAGAGAGAGAGAGAGAGAGAGAGAGAGAGAGAGAGAGAGAGAGAGAGGGAGAGAGAGAGAGAGAGAGGAGAGAGAGTGAGAGAGAGAGAGAGAGAGAGAGAGAGAGAGAGAGAGAGAGAGAGAGAGAGAGAGAAGGGTAGGAGAAAAGAGGGGGTTGGAGCTGAACAAGGCCCCTCCGCCTGCCCCGTCGTTGTTGAAGAGCGGAGATGAGATGAGATGAGATGAGGGATTTACGTGTCATTACTCCCGGCGCGGCCCGCGAATCTGATGGGCCAAAGCGCGGCGGACAGGACAAGGGCCGAGAGCGCCCTCCCTCCCTCCCTCTCTCTCTCTCTCTCTCTCTCTCTCTCTCTCTCTCTCTCTCTCTCTCTCTCTCTCTCTCTCTCTCTCTCTCTCTCTCTCTCTCTCTCTCCCGCTCTCTCTCCCTTTCTCTCGCTCTTCCTTTCGCACGCTCCGGTTACTCTCGCTGTCCGCCATCGCTCGACCTTTCTCGGACTATTGAATTAAATACAACTTGACGTCCCGCAGAAAGGTGCTATAGGGGGAGTGTGCGGGCAGAGAGTGAGAGAGTGAGAGAGTGAGAGAGTGAAAGCGTGAAAGAGTGAAAGAGTGAAAGAGTGAAAGAGTGAAAGAGTGAAAGATTGAAAGAGTGAAAGAGTGAGAGGGTGAGAGAGGGTGAGAAAGGGTGAGAGAGAGTGAGAGAGAGAGAGAGAGTGAGAGGGTGAGGGGGTGAGAGTGTGAGCGAGTGAGAGAGTGAGAGAGATAGGAGGTGGTAGGAGAGGGTGACGATATCGCTGAGGTTCTGCCGTGATGTGACGCCGGTGCCCGCCCCTCCCCGCCGTGTCTCGCGAGCTGCTCCCCATTACAGTACAGCCGTGCTGCTGAACCCCCTCTCCTCTCGCTGCCCCTGTGAAATATAACCCCCGGCACCCGTTAGGCCCCGTCCCGTCCTGTCCCGCTCTCTCCACGTCGTCTCATATTTTTCATAAAACGCTTTGCCTGGCGGCCTGACGGCGCGGCGCGCGTGGTGGTTGGTCGTGGGAGGGGGGAGCGGCTGCTGTTTTGAGAACACACAGACACGATGCACACTAAACGATTTTCGCATCGTCATGTACGATTTTCTACAACCATAGTTACGCACACAATTTTTATCACATCACTATGCGCACATATTGTACATAATTGCGCACAAATTTGTGAATAAGGGACAGAGTTTAGCATAGACCCCGAAAAATCGTTTCATGCTCCAAGCACATGCCTAAGTTTATCGACCCTGGATCAATTTTACTCTTGATACCAAGTTATATTCTGCTCAGACGAAGAACTTTCTTTCAAATAATAGCATTTCTGCTTTGTTTCAAGTGCAAATTTTTTGATACTTGGACCACATGGTACTTGGATCAAGAAATGCTTTTTGTGGCGGTGTAGTTATCCAGAAAAAATAATTGTGCATATAGTTATGGTTGCTTAAAATCCTGCAAGGCTTATGCACAACAAAGTGCATAAGGGTTTAGTGTGTTTAACGTATACGAAGTGCCTATCGCACTGTGCTTTCCAGAGCAGACATTTCAATTGTGGTCTTCGACCACCGCCTGTTTGCGCAGCCCATATAATATGGCAAAGTTATAAAGTCGTCCTATCCGGCCCGGCAGGGGGTGGCGGAGCGTGGCGGGGCGTGGCGTGGCGGGGCGTGGCGGGGCGTGGCGGGGCGTGGCGGGGCGTGGCGGGGCGTGGCGGAGGCGGTAGGGTTGGCGTCGGTTTGGGACTTTCTAGGACGTCACGCAGGAAGTGGCCGGGTCAGATAATGCCTCATCCGCCACCCTCCGCCCGCCCCGGCCCCGCCCCGCCCCCGCCCCGCCCCGCCCCGCCCCCGTGTGACCCACCACGCCCTTATCGGAGGCAACAAACAGCCGGAAGAGAGCAGCGTTAAGCCCTCGCAGAGCTCTGGCGGACCGGCTGGGGAATGGAAAACTTTGGGATTGAAAGGAGGGTCATGGAGGAGGAGGGGGGAGGAGGAGGGGTAGGTGGGGAAGGAGTGGGGTGAGAAGGGGATGGGGGTGGAAAACGGGATGGAAAACAAGGGGAATCATCCTCTGCGCTGGCTCAGTAATAACCGGAGCGAAGTGTTGGGGGGGGGGGGGGGGGGTTCGACTACAGTTATCTACAGGTGGAACTAAGGCCAACCCTTCCACTCTCATAAATTAAGCAGTGAAAGCAAATCATTTCCGAATAGGCGCCGCCAGAGTCCCGACCGCGCCGCTCCCCGACCAGGCAGGCCGCACCCCAAATACTGGCGCAGTATTACCGAGGAGTCTACCACTCTGGTAATCTTGTGTACGTTTTGTCCGATAGTCACTGATAAGCACATCCCAAACATTATCTTTTCGTTGTTTTTTCACGCTGTTTCGCTTGTCCCGTACCAAAATCCGCTGTTTAGTGCCTTCAAACTACGACCAAAAAAAAAAATGTCCAAACAAGGACGTTCATGGTACGGTCGGAATAGTATTTCTGAGCGTACCACCTGCCGTAGCAACTGTTACAGCGTACGCACAACCGCGCTGCCTACCAAGCGAGTATACTTAGTCCTCAGAGATTTCAACCCCCCCCCCCCTCCCCTCCCTACCCCCCTCCGGCTCTCGGGCTGCCGCTGACATTCAGCTGCCACCCCCGCCCCGCCTGAGCTCGCCCAACTCTTACTACCACTTTAAAACTGTCATTAATATTCGCCATCTCATCACATGCGTTGAGCAGCGCGGGCGGGGCGGCGTGGGCGGTGCCAGTGGCGCCCATCGCTTTTGAAGACGGTGGGCAAAATGTCAGACCTCCCTCCATTTTTCGACCCCCCCCCCCCCCCTCTCCAGTGTTGTCAGAGAAGTAGGCAATAAATGGCTCAAACACAATAGTGTAAAGCGGGCTTCACCTGCGCCTGCCTATGACATGCACAAACTTTTACCAAGGTGTTGCCGAGTAGGCAGGCGCAGATGCACACCGCTTTACTCCACTGTGTTTGGGCTACTTATTGCCTACTTTTCTGGTAACACTGCCCTCCCCTTCCCCATTTCGGGAGAGGTATTGGTGGATCTGACGCGGCGGAACATTTGGGGGGGGGGGGCAAGCTTTGAGCATCCCTTCTGCGGCAATTTGCCATTTGCAATAAAAAGCTACTCAGTTTGTTTTTTTCACGATAATTCGGAATTACAGTCTAAATTGATTACTCGTAATATTTTGTGTATTTATAGCCCACCCTTCTTGTTTGAAAAAGCTTGTGATCGATCTGGTGTCTGTCTGTCTCTCTGTCTGCTCCACTCGAAGGACTTGAGCTAGAGAGTTGTAAGTTTCAGGGGATCTTGAGGGTCACTCCTAGAAATTAGAGCCCTATGAAAATCATAAACAGCAAGCGAAGCGAGCGCTAAAATTTTATTAGAAACCTGGTCAGAAACGATTTTATGGGCGGCGAATCACAGAGTGCTGAGGAATTAAGTGCTGACCAAACAGGAAATCCGAGAGGCATTAGAGACATTTTAAAACATCTATAAAAACATTTTTATCTCGCACTGCTGACATAGAAGTTAGCCTTTTTTACCTGGAAAGAACTGCAGTTCTTAACTTCATTGGTACAGCTGTTCAACCAAAACAGCGTGGTTTGCACAGATCATCGATCGACCCGGGTGGGCGGCCCGCTGGGCGGGGACTTGGGTGTTGTTTCTGAAGGATCTCATGGAGAGTGTGTTTTGTGGGGTAGAGGGTTTTGGCGGTAGAGGTCGCTGGTAGCGCAAGGACCGCCGCGGCCACCGCGAGCACCAGCAGGACGACAAGAACCTGCCAAATCGGACAGAGAACTTCAGTCACGGTAGGGGAGGAGGTGAGAGCGAGGAAATCAAACAGCCAGAAACAGCCAGGATGGCTCAGTATCAGGGTGCATCAAGCAAGATACCGTCACATTCACCGTAGCTTATGGTGCAAATTCCCCGTAGGTTTCTTACGGTGAAAACTAACCGTAAGTTACAGTGCTACAGAGGGCATGCATGACTGTAGCATACAGTGCAATACACCATTACTTTCACGAAAAAACGATGCCTAATGCCTAATTTCTTGAGAAAAAGGGGAGAATTTTGAGGAACCCCCAATATTTGAGGGAAATTCCACACATATTTCGTGGAGACTTCCTCAAAATCTGAGGTAACCTCCTCAAAATCTGTGGAGACTTCCTCAAAATCTGAGGTAACCTCCTCAAAATCTGTGGAGACTTCCTCAAAATCTGAGGAGGATCCCTCAAATTATAATAGTTTCTCAAAGTTTTCCCTTTCAACTCAAAAAACCAGACATCGTTTTTACCGTGTTCTATTTAGAGGACAGGAAAACGGTGCGGCATAACCAACGACACTGTGAGAAATATTCGTAAGAGTTACGGGAAAATTTTCCATGAGAAATGTCCTAAAGTTACGATATCAAATTGTAAAATTACAAAATTTTAAGGACACTTGGTATCGACTTGTAATTCTTAAACGAGCACAGCGTTCGTAAATTAACGATTTCGATTGTAAATTGACAACACCATTTGTAAGTCACAAATTACGAAAAAAGTCGTAAAGTTACAAACATATTATTCACAGTGGATGTTCTTACCAGCTTCATCTCTGGAACTGGTCTGCACTGCGGCTCTGGACTGACTTGGCTGCGCTGTAACTGTTGGCTGCGGCTCTGCTCTGGCGTCTGTGGTAGACCGTCGGCAGCGGAGGTTCTTAAGAACCTGAAGCTCTTGCCGTGTCTCGACCGCCCCCGGGCGCCCGGGGCGACCTCGAGGAGGGGGTGAATGCACCTCGGGTCTCGACGATAAGATAATCATCGCTCGAACTGTGGCGAGTTATTTTTAACGTACGGTCCAGCTAACTGGGTACTCTCCGATACACTGCCCCAGGTAGAACAAAGATGTCAAAAACGTGTCAATGACCCCTTTTTGATCTCAAAATGACATCAATCTGTCTTACAGAAAGCACTGTTTCGTGACAAAAATTGTCACAGTGACGTCACTTTGAAATTTTCTTGACTTTCGCGTTCTACCTGGGTGCGCTGAGAAGCAGAGTGTTGCAGCCTGTTAGTTAGGCATAACCTAAAACGGGGGCCTAAAACTGGGTTAAAATGGGCTAAATATGTGAAAATGGCCGAAAATGCTCGATAGTTAGGTATATACGTACTCTTCCCGTTCAGGGAATAACAATAATTACGGAAATTGAACAGGTTCGTAATGCAAATGGAATCCATCGTTGCCTAGGAAGGGTTTTCAAAGCTTTGTATTACGAACACGGTATTCCCAAGGGAGTTGGAAACCAGGAGATTCCCTGAAAGTTTTTCCTTGGCAGTACTCAGTATTTCCTATACCCTGGGTTTCCAAGGGGATGTTCTGGGAAATCCAGGGAATGCGTCCTGGGAAACACTTCCAGGGCATCTCCTGGGTTCTAGCTCCCGTGGGAATCACAGGGCTTGGTTTTAACGTGAACGACGTAAGCTTACGGCCCCCGCAGCCCCTACCCCCTGCCCCCTCCCCCCCACCTCCTCATCAGCCCGGCTACATGCAGCCCCATGGTTCGACGGGGGCCACTACTGAAGTGCTCGCTGGACGATCCTGCTCTCAGAACTCCCTGTGGGGCCACTGAGCGCCCCCCTCCCCCCCCCCCCGCCCAATTCCAAGATTTCCCTCAGACATCGCTCTCGAGCAGGCCAATTAGTAGGGCGTATACCATGCAAAGTGACCAGCCTGGCGTAGCAGCTAGGGGTCGGGTGCAACGGTAGTGGTCCTTCCCCCACCCCCCCAACCACCCCTCTGTCTCTCTCTCTCTCGCTCTCACCCTCTCTCGTTCTCTCGCGTGCCGGCAAAGATACAGAATGCTGGATGCTTCTATTAAGAAGCACATATTTATTTCACAAAAGAAAACAGCATACCTTTCTGACTAGCGCCATAATAACCGTGACCTTTCAGGGAAAGCAAGTACAGCTTCTCATTGGAATGTTTTACATTCGTTTGGATTGCAAAAATGCGTTTTTCAGAAAAAATGAAGTGCAACAAGACACAGGTTTTTTGTTTTCACGTTGCTCCTCCCTCTCCCCTCTCCGAGTCACGTCAGCCAGTGCGCCTCGTCGTCGCAGACCTCTGCTCGAGGGGTCCACCATTCTGGTAAGCTTGTCCGGTAATCACTGGTAATCACATCCCAAAAATTCTGAAAATTCTTGTATTCCTCGTTTACTAGCCAGGACCCGAGGTCCTCGAGCTGAGCTCGGAGAGGTGAGGAACGGGGTGTATAATACATATCTTTATATATATACATATACTGTAGCTATTATCCTAGCTATAGCTATAGCTAAAGCTATAGCTGTTGCTAGTCCAGTGTAGGCTATATCTTTAGCTAGTATCCAGCGGTGACCGGAATTGGACCGTAAAAGTTTGCCATAGAGCTTAGCTCGCTTCGCGAGCTCAGCAATTACGCCGTGTTGGGTTTTCACTGAAAGTATGCAATAAAATGACCTACATTTCTAAGTTTCTTCAAGATATTTACTAAAAACTGTTGTAAACCGTGTGTAG
This sequence comes from Frankliniella intonsa, assembly GCA_033675135.1. Classification (NCBI taxonomy): domain Eukaryota; kingdom Metazoa; phylum Arthropoda; class Insecta; order Thysanoptera; family Thripidae; genus Frankliniella; species Frankliniella intonsa. The sequence goes on along the minus strand of CM066246.1, from coordinate 2,846,396 downwards.
TGTACACTGTGAGAAATATTCGTAAGAGTTACGGGAAAATTTTCCATGAGAAATGTCGTAAAGTTACGATATCAAATTGTAAAATTACAAAATTTTAAGGACACTTGGTATCGACTTGTAATTCTTAAACGAGCACAAATAAGCGTTCGTAAACTTACGATTTCGATTGTAAATTTACAACACCATTTGTAAATCACAAATTACGAAAAAAGTCGTAATTTTACAGACATATTTTTCACAGTGTACGCTCCTGAATCGAGTGATGGGCCCCTCGGCCCTCGCCTCTGCTGCTCTCCCTACCCTATGGCCGCGCGAGGCGAGGGTTGGAGCAGGGCGAGCAACAGATACCCCCCCCCCCCCTCCTACTATCTAAACCCCCCTACTAGCCCCCCCCCCCCCCCCGGGGCCGCGGGGGCGGCGCTGCGCTGTTGGCCGCCCTGCCCCAGGACGCGTGTTCTTATCTGATGCCCGCCAGTGGAAAAGGGCGGGGGGGGGGAGGGGGGGGGGGCGCTCAAAGGGTGTTCCGACGCTCGAGTGTTTACACGTGGGGGATATTACCTGCACTGGAAACCGAGGGGGAAATAACTTTAGAAAATTGGTCTGAAAATGGGTTGGAAAAAATGGCGGATAAAAATGGTGATAATGGGGATTTAATTCGAAGAAGCTGCATTTTGTCACGCCGCTGCTCCGCCACCCTTGGTGCTCCATATTTTGGAGAGGCGTTTACAGGGACTCTTTAGCTGTCTGTTGCCACGCCTCCTCTCCTCTTCTCTCCTCTCCTCTCCTCTCCTCTCCTCTCCTCTCCTCTCCTCTCCTCTCCTCTCCTCTCCTCTCCTCTCCTCTCCTCTCCTCTCGTATCAGCCGGCAAGCTGGCAGCACGGTGCATGGGGCTCCTGCAGGGTAGGCAGCCCATCGGGCGCGCCTGCCCGAGCGGCGGCCGGTCCGGCCTCTGCCTACGGCCTCATCCCGCCCCGCCCTGCCCGCCTCGCCCCACCTCACCCTACCCCGCCCCACCTCACTTCACCCCGCCCCGCCGCGCCCCGCCCCACCTCACCCTACCCCGCCCTACCCCACTTCCCCCCGCCGCGCCCCGCCCTGCCGCGCCCGACCGGCCCCACCCCACCCCACCCCGCCCCACCCCGCCCCACCCCGCCCCGCCCCGCGCTGCTGCGGCCGCACGGGCCCGCACCTCTCGCTCGTGCTGTCGCTTGTTAATCACATTCCCGACATCGATCTCACGCTTGGCGGAGCATTCGGCCGGCCGTCCTGGCTAATGGAGGGGGAGAGGTGACGGGGGGGGGGGGCGTTCTCTTTCGAGCCCACCCCGCCACGCCTCGCCGCGCCTCGCCACGCCTCGCCACGCCTCGCCACGCCTCGCCGCGCCTCGCCACGCCGGGGAGACAAGGGTTTGGAGCGACGCCAGCAGGTCTAGAGCGGGCGCCCGCTCATTTTCATATGTCTTTTAAGTTCAAGTGGGCCTCGGGCTAAGGCGGGGCGGGGCGGGGCGGGGCGGGGCGGGGCGGGGCGGGGCGGGGCGGGGCGGGGCGGGGCGGGGCGTACTGCTTGAGGTAACCCTGAGGCACTCAGGGACCTCGGCGGCGGCTTCGACCTAAGACTCTCTTGCCTACCGAGCTGGTGCCCGAGCCACTAAGCCAGCCGGCCGACATTGTATGCGCCGCTGATAAGTCTTTTTATTTTCCTCGCCTACCGGTATGGCAGTTAGTTAGGGAACTGGATGAGCGAGAGCGAGCGAGAGAGAGAGAGAGAGAGAGAGAGAGAGAGAGAGAGAGAGAGAGAGAGAGAGAGAGAGAGAGGGGACGGGAGAGCGGTGGGCTGATACACCACTCGCCACTCACTGGATTAAACAGCAGCGCAACTGACCGCGGCAGCGGCAGGCAGAGAGCAGTATAGAGGGTCTAGAGTGGGCGGGAGAGGGGCGCCGAGGGAGGGGGGGGAGGGGGGCTACCAAATTATTTGGATTGACACTGGAAACGAAAACGCAGGTGCTCGGCACACCTGTTCATGAGAAAAATATTCTATTGGATGTTGTCGTGAGAGAGGAGATGTTCCCATTATTCAGCTTGATTGCTGCGCGAGCGTAGCTCATTTGGCATGTCTCTGGCTAAACTTTGCAGGCTCACCTAGAATAAAGCTACTAGCTAACAACTGTATCCTGTAAGTATAGCTAATGCTATAGCTACCAGCTGTAGCTAACGATATAGCAGGGCTCAGGCTCGAGGACGTTTGGGTCCCGGCTAGTATTTTTAAGAGAAGGCTAATGTAGTGCTGGGGGGGGGGGGGGTACTTGCAGCGGGGTGTGCTGGAGACTGAGCTCTAGAGTGCCGGAGCGGAGCGGCTGGGGCTGGAGAGCTGGACGGGACTGCCTGCTGCTGCTGGCCGGGGGCCCAGCTGTGCTGGAGCCGGCTGGAGCGCTGGAGCCGGACCCCTCAAGGGACTGAAGACTAGGAGGCCAGGCCACACTCGAGGGTTAATTGGGCATCCCGCGCGAAGAAATACTGCCGGACTGGCGGGGCGGGGCAGGGCGGGGCGGGGCGGGTGTGGGGCTCTCCAGCGCAGCGCGAGGCTCTCCAGCAGCTGGGACGCAGCCATCCGGCTACCCTCTGGCCAGTCGCGAACCCGCCCAGCCCGCCCCGCCCCACCCCGCCCGCCCCCCCCGCCCCGCCCCGCCCCGCCCCGCCCCGCCCCGCCCCGCCCCGCCCCGCCCCGCCCCGCCCCGCCCCGCCCGGCTCGGCCCGCCCGCAGGCCCATCCAGCAGGGCCCCGGGAGGAGAATGTATTTAAATTCCAACTGCACGCCCCGAGGATCGCAGCTGCACGCGCCATCGCCATCCCAAAACCTCAGCGCAGGCAAAACACTCGTATGTGTGTGTGTGTGTGTGTGTGTGTGTGTGTGTGTGGCGGGGTAGGAGGGGTAGGGCGGGTAGGGCGGCGCTGGGCACACATCTGCTGGCCGGACATAACTCATGGGGCGGGGCAAGGGGGCGCTGCTGTTCTGGACGAAACAGCGCAAAACAATGCAGAGCATCCTCTCTCTCTCTCTCTCTCTCTCTCTCTCTCTCTCTCTCTCTCTCTCTCTCTCTCTCTGTCTCTCTCTGTCTCTCTCTCTCTCTCTCTCCCTCTCCCATCTTTCCGTGTCTCTAGAAATGAAAATTGAGTCAGGGCGCCTGAGGGTAGGCAATATCTCGCAGGGCAGCTGGGTGGGTGGCCTACCATCAGACCGGCAGGGGTCCAGCTCGGCGAAACTTCTGACAGTGGGTTAGTGCAAGGTTAGTGGGACGTCGTAGAGTGAGTAAGAGTGAGAGAGAGGGCGAAAGAGAGAGGGAGAGTGAGAGAGAGCGAGCGAGAGGAGGGAGAGAGAGAGAGAGAGAGAGAGAGAGAGAGAGAGAGAGAGAGAGCGCTGCAGAAGGCCGGGGTGGTCGAGGTGCGCCGAGGTGGCCGCCGTGCAGAGGCATATTTATTTCGGGCGTCCCCGCGTGACGCGGCCCGGCGGCTGAGACGGTGGGGGAGGCGGGGAGGCCGGGGCCGGGACCTACCCCACTGGGGGCCTCGTGTGGGCCGCGGGGGCTGCGGGGGCCGCGGGGGGGCGCACCGGCACAGAGCAGCTAACCTTGACGGGCCAGCGTCGTGTCATCATCGTCCTGTTGGGGCGCCCGCCCGCCGCCAGGTCCGGCCCTCCTACCCCGCGGAGTACAAGCAGCAGGCCTGCGGCTGTCATTCCCCTGTTGTTAAACACGTAGGGAACGCATGAATGTGTGCGTGTGACAATGCCTTCACCGTGAAAAATAGGCGTAGGTTTACGGGGAAAATTTCGACGAAGTGCAGTTGTAAAATTGCCTTTGCATATCGTAAAATTACAAGCACGACATATATCGGCTTGAAGTTTATTCACGAGCAAAAAAGGTCCGTCGTAAATTTACAACATGTTTCATAAATCGTAATGTACACAAATTTATCGTAACTCTACAGTGATATTTTTTTACAGTGCTTGTAGGCGTGTGAACTTCCATGTGACAACAGGTTTGTCCCATCCCACTGTAAGAGAAAAACCTACGGTCCTACGGTAAACGCCTACGGTCCGCTCCGTCAATGTGTTTCCTGGACCGGACCGTAATTTTTGCTTACGGTCTGCACCTTGGAGGATACTCACCGTAATTTTCCAAACACGTTCAGGAGGCTCAATACAGCAAAAATCCTACTGAATAAAGTACAGTTCGTACCGATATGGTCTAACCGTACATGAAAAATAATACGGTACGGACTGTCTTTTGGCACCCCGGGGGGGGGGGGGGGGTCGAGACCGAACGCCCCCCGTCGCCCGCTTCATCTCGACCACCGGTTGCTGTTCCAGTGCAGCGGACACCGCGACGGCAGGGAAAAAGCTCTGTCTCGCAGCGCCGCCCCCGCCCCCTTCTGGGCGGAGAAGTCGGGTGACGGAGCTCTTTGAAGCATTTTTCACACCCCTTCAAGCTGCTCACCTACATTGAAGGAACCGAAAATTATGTCTCAGGGCATCAGGACGCACGCGGTCTCTCTCTCTCTCTCTCTCTCTCTCTCTCTCTCTCTCTCTCTCTCTCTCTCTCTCTCTCTCTCACTCTCACCGCGCCGCTGTGCCTAGTGACACCCCCCTCCCCCTACCTCCTGTTTTCATTCCCCGCGCCCCTCTCCTCCTCCGCCCGGTGTTTAGGCCCCTGCCGGCCGGCCGGCCGGGCCCCGCCGGCTCGGCGAGGCGTCGTCGCGGCCGGTCCGACCGAGCTGGCAGCTGGCAGGCCCGGCGGCGGGGCGGGGCGGGGCGGGGCGGGGCGGGGCGGGGCGGGGCAGGGCGGGGCGGGGCAGGGCAGCAGCAGGGCCCTGCTCTGCCTGTACAACCGTTCCGTCCGTGGGTGCCGCCGCCGTGCTCGCCTTGTGCTCTTGCCTCGGCTCGGCTCGGCCCTGTTCTGCTCGGCTCGGCTCGGCTCTGCTCGGCTCGGCTCGCGGTGTGTTTCTGCTGGTGTAGCTTTCTGACAGGACGGTCACGGCCGTCTCTCGAGCAGGCAGGCAGGCAGGCACGGCCCAGGCAGGCAGGCGCCGCCCAGACGAGGCTGGCAGGCAGGCAGGCGAGCGGACGGCTAGGCGGGCGGGCGGGCGGCCAGGCGAGCGGGCAGCCAGGCGGGCGGGCGGGCGTGCCGTGCCGGCGGAACAGCAGAACAGCGAACAGTGCACTCGAGGCGAGTCGAGGCGAGCGGGCGGCGAGCGCGACGTCACGTGACGCGGAGAGACACGCTTGGACCGGCCCGAGCCGATGTACGCCGTGATTCAGCCCGGGAGCGTGATTCTGCTCACGCGCTCGCGGCGGAGCGTGTTGGAGAGCGTGACCGCGCTCGCGGCGGAGCGTGTTGGAGAGCGTGACCGCGCTCGCGGCGGAGCGTGTTGGAGAGCGTGACCGCGCTCGCGGCGGAGCGTGTTCGAGCGCGTGACCGCGCTCGCGGTCAATCGGAAACCCGTCTCGCGTGTATGCTCGCCCACGCGACCGCGCGTGCCGCTCGCGTGACGGAGCGTGACGCGGTGAGCGTGACACGCGCGTGACGTCACGACGACAGCCATGTGGGCAGGCCGCCGGGGCCCGGGCCGGTCGAGCAGCAGCAGCATCCGCCCGGTAGCGGCCGCCTCGCGTGGGAGGACCTGCAGCACTGCCGGGCAGTGAGCGATCGAGAGCGAGAGAGAGAGCGCGGCTCCCAGCTGTGTGCGTGTGTGTGAGTGAGAGAGAGGGAGCGACTCAGTCAAGACCAAACTAGGCGCGTCGCGTCCTGCCTGTGTATCGGCGCGGGCTCAGCTTGGCGCGGCGCGGCGCGGTGTTTTCTGACGTTCTGGCCAGCCGTTGTGCTTCGCCCTGCTCTGCCCGGCCCGGCCCGGCCCGGTCCGCCGCAGCTCAGCAAGTCTCGCAAGTCCCCCGGCCACCGGCCGGCGCGGCCCCGCTCAGCGACTCCTGCTCCCGCCCCTGGCGCAGGGGGGCGGGGTGGGGTGGGGGAAGCCCCTCGTGGATCGCTTTCCTGCGAGCGCCAGAGTCAACAACAAGTGCCGCGGCCTGGTCAGCACACCAGCCAGCCACAACACAACAGTGACTCAGACGACTGCGTCCGATATCGTCAGACTGCGCCGGACTGCGTCAGACTCCGTCGGATACCCGCAGACTGCTGTCGCGTTTTATTGAACTTCGTCGAACTTTGCTGGATATTGCATCGGACTTCGTCAGACTTGGCCGGATTGCATTGGATTTCGTCAGACTTGGCCGGATTGCATCGGACTTCGTCAGACTTCGACAGGCTTCGTCAGACTTCGTCGGACTTCGTCGGACTTCGTCAGACTTCGTCAGACTTCGTCAGACTTGGCCGACCTGCGTCAGGATGCTGCTCGTGCTGCTGCTCGCCGCGGTCCAGCTGAACGCCGGCTCGCCCCTCCAGCAAGGTGAGTCCTCCGTTAGGTTAGGTTCCGTTGGGTTAGGTTCGATTAGGTTAGGTCGTTCCGACCAATCAGCGCCGCTGTCTCTCGGAACCATAACGAACTGTTGTCGTTATTAATTACCCCCGCGCTTCAGAGCCGCGCCGCGCTGTACCGTTCGGCTCCGTGATCGGGATCATGCAAATCAGAGTCGCGTCCTAATCCCGCTCGGCGGCCGGGGCGGGGCGGGGCGGGGCGGGGCGGGGCGGGGCGGGATTAGCCGTCGCGACACGGTGGGTCAATCAACCTCCCCTGGGGGTGAGGCGTTGCTGGGCGGGGCGGGGCGGGGCGGGGCGGGGCGGGGCGGGGTGAGGCTGGGAGAGGCGGGGGCGGGGCGGGGTGTGGTGCCGGCGCCAGCTCCGCGGCACAGTCTACATTGTTTTGTTGAATCAATCGGGAGTGCAAACTTTAGCTCTGCTGCAGAGCCGGGAGGGATAAAACATTGCAGCCCCGGCGTGCATTGCGTAACCTTTCGCAAAAATGTAATTTTGATTCGCATTTGCTGTTCCACCGCGAGTGAGTGAAATTTCCAAGGTATTATCACTCCTGTACTTTCTCAGATCTCTGAATAGAAATTCACACACTTGCAAGTGTATGCGACGTTCACACACGTGCGGGTTTTTAAACGTGTGTAATAACCGGAATCTCCCCCAGACGCACTCATTTTTATTACTTTTATGTGAGGTGGGGTGGGTGGGGGTGCTGACGCCGGGCAAGGCAGGAGTGCTCTTGTCTCCGAGTGTGTCGAGTCACCTGCTCCTGCCCGGCCCCCGGCCCTCCCCGCTGCACTGCCCTGGGATTTCAGCCTCTCCTCCACTGTTAAAAAAAATAAAAACACATTGAGCCGGTAGGACTTGTTACATGATGGCGATATTTTTAATTTACCAGATTATTCGCCGGAAACAGCGCAAATATCGCACTTGCTCTTGAATTACTGTGATACGTCACACTCTTTTCAATGTGAAAGCTGTCACATTGATCAGAATGTGATGTCACATTTGTTTTAACGGGAAGCGGCCGGACTATGCGGGCTGAATTTCACAGTCACATTTAAAAGAGTGTGACGACAATAATATCAAAGAATGTGACAGTTTTCACATGAAATTGAATTAATGTCACATCAATTTGACGTCACAGTAAATGAATAAGAGTGCGTGCCGTAGCGACAATCTCGCAAGACATCAGCAGACGCATTTGTCATATTTGAGGAACCCGGTCATCACTAAACGAAACTGATTTGTCTATAAACGATTGCGAATTTTTTTTTCGCTGACACACCTTCGAATATGTCGTACAGTGTGAAAAATATCTTTGTAGTGTAGATTTACGATAAATTTTGTAAATTAGTAGTGCTTGTGATTTTACGATTTGCAATTGTAATTTTACAACTGCATTTCGTGGAAAATTTTCCCGTAAACCTGCGACTATTTTTCACAGTGTAAACGAAGACAAATTTTTATTTTTAGAAGTGTCCCTGTGACGGGGCTCCCTTCTGTCCCGCGGGGCGGGCACAGCGCTGCACCTCTCTGCCGCGTTGTCGTAGTGAAGTGCCCTTTATTGCACTCTGCGAGGATCGCGGCAGACCGCGGAGCAGTGATATGACGGGGGGGGGGGGGCGGACTCTGCTCTTCATTTTTATTGCATGAGTTACCCTCGTGATACTTTTCTCTATCGGCTGTTGTGCTAGCTTATGAATGAAAGGGGGGGGGGGTGCTTCCTTCCCCGTATAGGAGGAGCACGGAATACAGTACGGTGGAATAAGGGGCATTCCCTTGGTAGGCAATATCGAAATGGCGCAATTTTGTATTATGTTTCGTGTTATGGCAGGCCTGTCATGTTCGGGCACGTTCTTCCTATTGCACTTCTCTACATTGCAAGGACGGACTGGTGTGGAATAGTGTAATGCACTTCGTGCGAGGGGTCACAACAACTCCTGAAATCATGTGTTCACACCATGTCGCAATCCATCCGCAATATCTCTCCGAAATCTCCCGTAATCCCCCTGGACTCTCCCGCAATCCCCCTGAAATCTCCTGCAATCCCCCTGAAATCTCCTGCAATCCCCTGAAATCTCCTGCAATCCCTCTGAAATCTCCTGCAATACCCCTGAAATCTCCTGCAATCCCTCTGAATTCTCCTGCAATCCCTCTTGAATCCCCCGCGATTTCCCCGAAATCGTCTGCAATCCTGCCTTCTTTACAATCATGCCAGAGGGTGAGTTGTACCCTTCGCTTATCGGTACAAGTTATGGCACAGTTTAGTTTCCTCTTTGACCTGAATCAGTACACGGCTTTGCATACAATTTGTGCACAATAACTATGTGTGCACCACTGTGAAAAATAGCTTTGTAGATTTACGATAAATTTTGTAAATAAAGATTTACAAAATATGTTGTAAATTTACGACGGACCTTTTTCGCTCGTGAGTGAATTTCAAGCCGATGAGTAGTGCTTGTAATTTTACGATTTGCAATCGTAATTTTACAACTGCATTTCCTGGAAAATTTTCCCGTAAACCTACGACTATTTTTCATAGTGACAAGACTCTGCCATTTTTATGCCGAACACTGTGCATAAAGGCTCATAGTGCATCGAGTGTGAGGCGTGTCCGGCGCTCGGCTCGCGCCGGCCGGGCCGCAGGCCGCACTGTACCGCCCGGCCCGGCCCGGCCCGGCCGGCCCCCTGGCCTTGGTCACGCCGCCAGGTAACACGTCGATAAGATAACGGCCAGACGGAGATATCGCCCATGTATCAATGTTTGTTGATCAAAAGGAAGTGCGCGGAATGCGGGCCGGGCCGGGGCACACTTTTCCTACGGACCTTTCCACACCTCCCTCACTGTTAAACCAGTGGCCTCCTCCAAAAGAACGCCAAGTTTTGGCCATTTTTAACGCCAAAATTTGGCGCTCTTCCCTCTTCGGACGCCAAAAATTTGGCATTAAAAATGGCCAATAAATGGCGTTCTTTAGAGAGCGCCAAAATTTTGGCATGAAAAACGGCCACTGCGTTTACAGTGCTCCTTTTTCCGCGGTGTTAAACTGGAAATCTAAGTGTACGAATGTCGCTCACTTGAAGGTTGGCAAATAAATTCACTCACTTGTAGGTGAGCGAATAAACATTCACTCACTTGTACCTACAAGTGACCGAATAGTTATCTGCTCACCTACAAGTGAGTGAATGGTTTTTCGCTCACCTAGAAGTGAGTGAATTCATTTGCTCACCTAAAAGTGAGCGACATTCGTACACTTGGATTTCCAGTGTATACATAGCAAAAATTGATGTAACCGTTTGTAAATGCGAGAAAAAAAATTATCGTATGCGCCGGTAGGCGGGGTGGAGCGGCGCCTTTCAATCCCAGCGGGTGGAGAATGCGGGGCCTTTGCACAAGCGACCCGCCCCGCCCCGCCCCGCCCTGCCCCGCCCCGCCCCGCCCCGCCCCGCCCCGCCCCGCCCCGCCCCGCCCCGCCCCGCGACACGGTAGAGTTTGCGGGGGCCACATTTCCGCTATTTGATGAGGCAGAGCACGGGGGTGGGACGGGGGGGGGGGGGGCAAAAATGCGAATTACGGTCACATTCAGGGGCACGACGATGTAGCGTGCAGGCCGCCGGGCTGGCTGCTGCGGGCTTACCCCCCACGAAAAGAATTTGTCGGGCTTTTGCACCACAGCTCTCTCTCTCTCTCTCTCTCTCTCTCTCTCTCTCTCTCTCTCTCTCTCTCTCTCTCTCTCTCTCTCTCTCTCTCTCTCTAACCCAGCCACCCACCCCCGAAAAAATGAAAAATTGTCGCATTGTTAAGTCCGGGCTTATGCACGGTAAACGAAAACCTCTGATTCCGAGGCATGAAAATAGGGTAGATTTCGATTTTGGGAGCTAAAACTCGATTTCAGGCCCTAGAACTCGAATTTAGACAGCTCCCTTCAATAACGAGCAATCAGTGCCCGATTCCGAGGCGCAAAGTTCTGAATCGGGAAATGACCCCTCGAAAACGGGAAGAGGTTGGCTCGATTTTGAGAATAGCTCCCTCTGTTTTAGAAAACAGCTCCCTCTGTTTTAGAGACGCACTTTTTCGTTTTCGAGCCCACCAGTTCGGAATCGGAGCGATCTCGGAAATCGAGGTATCTGCCTCGGAATTCGAGTTTTTTGTTTACCGTGTGCTGAAATTTGATCTTGTGTGCTACCAGGCTCAGGTTCTAAAAGTGCATAGATTAGGAGGATGCACCGCACTGTTTGCATCTGCGTGCATTTCCCTTGACGACAAGTGGACGCGCCTGTTTCCTCTTATCTCTCCTCCGACGGCACAAAAAAAGCCTTATCTCTGCTAGGCTGGTAGCAGCAGCCGCCGCAGGACAGTATGAACAAGTAAAGGAACAGCTCACCGGGTGGGAATGCAATGCGTACTGGTTTACGTATTCACTGCAAACCCTCGAACCCAGATTCTCGCCCGAAAAGGGAGAGGACACTTTTTCTTGCTTAATTAGAGTGAGATTTTAAAACATCACTTCCTTTGAGCGAGGTATATTTTTAGCCTCGCTCTATTTTGAGTAAGGATTTCTTACCCCCACCCCATTTAAGCAATAAGAATCCTCACTTTATTCGGGCAACGTCACAAAACTCTTTCTCAAATAGAGTGAGGAAAACCACTTTCTAGAGAGTAATAAAATTACTCTCAAATTTCGCCCGAATAGAAGCGAGAATCAGGATTCCTAGATTTTCAGGGTAACGCGGTTAGTTTGCCTGAAAGAAATGAAAACTTTACCCGTCACTTGTAGCGCTGGGTGACAAATCATTCACACACACACACACACTTGTTGAGCAGTCTCAGCCCGTTACTGCTTTTTTGGACCCCGTTGTCAGTATTCCTGCTGCTTGAAAAACCTTTTTAAGCTACTGACAACTTTTTTCGTCAGTTCTACGCACTAAATCCTGTTTACATTACTGACAATTTCTTCTTTTATCAGTAAATTGCACACAAAACTGTACAGAATAAAGTAACAAATTAGTCAGTAATCCTGCTGCGTAAAAACATAGGTGTTTTCTAAGGAAAAAATCAATACAGGTCTCAGTGTGTGTGTGTGGGGGGGGGCGGGGGGGGGGTCCTGATCTGCATTGGCTCCTGATCAGCACTTGAATACTATTTTACCAGCTAGCCCTGGCTGACCCGCTGGCTATCGGCCCGGGAGAGCCACCACACGGCTGACGGCGCACTCCCCCTCCTCTGCCTATGGATATTGATGTTAAAACGCAGCCCTAGACCCACGCCCTGCCCGGCCTCCCGTGCTCCCCGGATATAATTTCCTGTTTCCGGTTTAATGCATTTAGCGGAAAGGGTTCTCTCTCCACTGGCCATTTTACAGCGTTTGGACGAGGAACAGGAGGGAGAGGGGAACGGGGGGTAAGAGGGGTAGGGAGAGAGAGAGAGAGAGAGAGAGAGAGAGAGAGAGAGAGAGAGAGAGAGAGAGAGAGAGAGAGAGATGGGGGGGACAGCTCCGGTGCCGGTGGGGCTGGGCAGGCCACAGCGACTAGGGTTACCTGTAATAGGAGAGCGAAATGGTGCCATGACCACATGACCGGCGGGGAGGATAGAGAGAGAGAGAGAGAGAGAGAGAGAGAGAGAGAGAGAGAGAGAGAGAGAGAGAGAGAGAGAGAGAGAGAGAGGGGAGAGAAATGGGGTAGGGAGAGAAACCGCGCGATGCCGGAAAAAAAGAAGCCTCCTGGGAATAGAAGAGGAATAATGGACGCAAACGGCCACATTGTGGTCTGCTGTTGAGTTGGGCCCCCTGTTTTCTTTTTCAAAAACAATGTTTTCCTTTCTTTCGTTTGCACACTAAACCTTCATGCATAATTATTAAGTATTGAGCTGTGAGATTTTAAATGCAAGTCTGGGTTACATAAAATCTTTTTTTTTTTTTTTTTTTTTTTTGCGCTGTATGGTCCTATGCCCCTGTGCGCGGTGCGATAACAACATTCCGACACGCGCCCTCCTTACTCATCTCAGAGGCGCGCCGGGCTCATGGCTCATGTTAGGCACCCGCCCCGCCCCGCCCCCCCCCGCCCCGCCCCGCCCGCCCCGCCCCGCCTCGCCTCGCCCCGCCCCGCCCCGCCCCCCCCCGCCCCGCCCCGCCCCGCCCCACCCACGTTGCTGAGGCTAAGCTCCGCGGCTGTCTGCGACTGTCTGCGGCCCAAATGTCGAGAGCTTTGCTTTGGAACTGCGGTGACCATGGGGATGAGGGAGCGACATGCATAGAAGAAAGAAAGCAAAAACGGGAGAGAGAGAGAGAGAGAGAGAGAGAGAGAGAGAGAGAGAGAGAGAGAGAGAGAGAGAGAGAGAGAGAGAGAGAGAGAACCACTCTCATTGAAAGACAGAGAAGTCGCATACCGTGCGCATTTTCCTCATAGCTCATTTGTTGCGTCGACAGTGAAACATGTGCTTCTGTTTGGTGGGGACGTAATCCTGTTCCATTTATCTTTTCACTTCGGACATCCAAATGCACGGATGTGGCTCACTCGCAGGTGAATTGTTTTTGTGTTTCCTCCCCCTGCGGACGTGTAGCCTGCACTGTAAACAAAATTTGGAAATTTCCAAAAAAAATATAGATCCAAACAGTTTGGAAAAAATATTTTCCAAAAAGTTCTTGGAAGTGACATTTTCTGACTGTTTTGGGAAATTTAAGAACTGTACCGGAAATGCGAAGGTGGACGAGTGTGACGTAAAAGACTCACCTACCGTTTTAAGAACGCATACATTTAAAAAGTTGTAGGAATTTCTTTCAGAAAGTCTGGAAGAGTTATGGAAATTTCCAAACAATTCGGAAAATCAGTTTTCCAAACAATTTGGATTTCAAATTTTCTTGTACATTTGTGGTACAAATTTTCCAGTAAATTGTTTGGAAATTTCCGAACAAATTTTTTACAGTGTGGAGCCCACGCAGCCCGAACCTGTGCTCCAGATCCTTCCGGTTTTGACTTTGTATGGGAAACCACGGGCCGCCGGACCGCAGGCAAACCGTAAAGAGGTAATAGGCATGTCTTTTTATTTTTAACAGTGTAAGGTGCTTTGCTATCAGCGCTCGAGGTTGACGGATGAAGAGGGGATTGAAATAACGTCGGCTGCCCCCGCATTGTACTGCCGCCCCACAACAAGGGTTTATGGACCTGGCCCCTCTTCGGCCCACACCCCGGACCCAACCCCCACCCCTCCCCCTCCATGATGCCCTGACCTAACCATGTGCGCCCGCCACGGCCCTATGCTCGCCTCTATGGAGCATCGTGGCATCGTGTACCATGACAGGTTTGCATCAATTTATTTTCCAATCAGCTGGCCCGAGAGAAGGAGTGCGCGCGCAACAGGGCTCTCTCTCTCTCTCTCTCTCTCTCTCTCTCTCTCTCTCGCTCGCTCTCTCTCTCTCGCTCTCTCTCCCTCTTTTTCTCTCTCTTTCTTTCTCTCTCGCTCCCCTTCTCTCTCCCTCCCTCCCCCTCCCCCTTTTCCTCCCCTTCTCTCTCTCTCTCTCTCTCTCTCTCTCTCTCTCTCTCTCTCTCTCTCTCTCTCTCTCTCTCTCTCCCTCTCTCTCTCTCTCTCTCTCTCTCTCCCCTCTCTCGCTCTCTCCTCTCTCGCTCTCTCCTCTCTCTCTCTCTCCTCTCTCTCTCTCCTCTCTCTCTCCTCTCCCTCTCCCTCCCTCTCCCTCTCCCTCTCTCTCCCTCTCTCTCTCTCCCCATTAGACGTGCGCGGACACGGAGGGGGCAGGCCCTGGCGGTGGCCGCGGCAGAGAATGATGAGGCACCACAGCCAATCGGCGACTACCTGACAGGAACATGAGCTGCCCAGCCCGCGCTGGGCGGGAGCTGATTGCTGATGGGGGGGGAGGGGGCGTGATTTATCTAATGAAGTCGTACATTTGTGCGGTGGACATGATCAGCCATGCACCCCCCTCTCCCCCTCTCCCCCCTCCCGCCCACACCTCCTACCCATCTCTTTCGCTTGTCCGTCCGGCCCGGCTATGTACAACCAGACCTTTATCAATGCGGTGCATCGCCTCTCATTCCCTCTCACCCCCTCCGCCTCCTCCCTCATTTTCTCCGCCCCCGCCCCCCCTCCTCTCACCCTCCCCTAAACCCCTCACCTTTTCCTCTGTTTCTGCTGCTCTGCCCGCCCCCAACGAACGACCTGGTGCCAGAATGGAATTATAGCCAAAGTTGTGCGCGGCAAGGTCGGGTGGATGCGGTGCGGCCGCGAGGCGGGGCGCGCGAGAAGCAGGCAGCGATGACCCTTTTTTTTTTTATCCCCCCCCCCCCATCTCTATCTCCCTCTCTCTCAGTGTAGATAGATAGATAGATAGATAGATAGATAGATAGATAGATAGATAGATACTGGAAAAACAAAGGTGCTAAGTACACTTTGAAAAATAGTCGTTGGTTCACGGGAAAATTTTCCACAAGTGCAGTTGTAAAATTACAATTGCAAATCGTAAAGTTGCATGGAGCACATACCGGCTTGAAATTCATTAACGGGCAAAAAAGGTCCGACGTAAATTTACAACATATTTCGTAAGTCATTATTTACAAAATTTATCGTAAATCTTCAAAGATAATTTACACAGTGTACTAACGTTAAAAGGCGCTAACAAAATTTACTGTCTTTGGAAAGGCTCTAATGTTTAGTGACCCAGGAAAGGCACTAAACTTAGCACTTGATTTTAGCGCCCCAGGGAAGGTGTTGTTTGGCACCTTTGTTTTTCCGGTGTATTTGTTCCCTTAAGCTTTCGCTGAATGACATGAACGCTAAGTCCATCTTCTTTACCGATTTTTCAAGTACAATGACGGCGTTTTTACGGCTTACGGTTTTGACTTTTGTAGGTTTAACACTGTCGGAGCAATTGCAATTTGGTGGTTATTGGGAAAAAAAAAGTCCTATTGAATACACTGCGAATTCAGTATGCCGCAGTGTTGTGGGGAGACGGTCCGGTCACCTCCTCCAACTGGTCAGCAATTCGCTCCTGGGCGACCATTTCTCGACCCGGCTCACCAATTACGACCCAAGACAGACTAATTCGTCCCAAATCAAGGTAATTTCTATTCTATTTGGGAAACGGTCGGTCGGGCCGCCGGAGCGTCTGCAGACCACCTGCGGGTCATGTATTGCATAGGACATCCAAGTGCTCGGTCGTCAACGAGGAAAAGAGAGAGCGTGAGAGAGGGAGGTGGGGGGGTGAGAGGGAGGGAGAGGGAGGGAGAGGGAGAGGGAGAGAGGGAGAGAGGAGAGGGGAGAGAGGGAGAGAGACTGGGAGAGGGAGAGGGGAAGGGAGAGGGAGAGGGAGAGGGAGAGGGAGAGGGAGGGAGAGGGAGAGGGGGGGAGAGGGAGACGGAGAGGCAGGAAAGAGGGAGAGCAATATATAGCGATCTCAGGGCTCCTCACTCCTCCCACCCACTGTGGCCGCATTCTTTATTTCGTCCAATGTGTTGCTATATCGAGCTGTCACCGAAGCAGGCGTGGGCTTGACGCGGTGGCGAGGCGTGGCGTGGCGTGGCGCTGCGACGATGTGCCCGGCGCGCCACGCCACGCCACGCCACGCCACGCCACGCCACGCCGCGTCACTTGGCGCAGACGCCAGCTCGGTGACCTTTTTCTTTTGGGCGGCCAGCAGCAGCCGCGCCGTGCCGTGCGCTCAATGACTGGCGTGGCGCGCGCGTCCTATAATTATTATTGGAGAAAAATTCCGCAGAGCGCTACACTTTTAAACCAAGTGTGTAACTGCTGCTCAACACTTGTATGTGTGCAACTTCCAGTCTAGCTCGCGCAAGTGTGCAACTCGGCAGCTGTGCAATTTGCTAGTGTCAAACTTGCCAGTTGTACATTTGTTGGTGTTTCAACTCAACAGTTGTGCACTTGCAAGTGTTCAACTGCCCACTGCCCCGTGCAACACTATCCTTGTTGAACAATTGCGAGTGCACAACTGTCGAGTTAAACACTTAGATGTGTACAACAGGCGAGTTGAACACGTGTATAGGTTATAACCGAGATTGTAACTCGGGTGCTGAAGTTTACACCGTAGCTTTCGGTGAAATTCACTGCAACCTTTCAACAGTGGGGTGAGACTGCTCGCTTCCGTATCGTCCGTCTGAGGTTAGGCCGGGCAGCCGGGCGGCCGGCTCGCGGCCCGGCTGCGGGTGTGGGGCCGCGTAGTGTAGTTGGACAGAAACAGGGTCAAGAAGTACTTGATCTCTCTACATCGATTGGACAGTCTGGCCGCGGCATTCCCTGCGCCCCCTCCCCCCACCCCCTTTCCTGCCTCACCCCCTCCTGCCCCCCCTTTCCTGCCTCACCCCCTCCTGCCCCCCCTCCCCCCTCTCTCCCAGTCCCCGTGCACGTCCAGTCATTCGATTGTATGGTGGGCGAAATGTTCAATTCCGACAATTTTGCTGCCAAGCTGGCGAAACAAGCGTGCACATTGTACTTTGTAATCAAAAGTGTTCAAGTGTTGTACACTTAAGATGCTTGATTAAAAAGCACGCGTATTTCATTGGGGACAAAAGTGTTCAACACTTTAGTTGGAAACATTCTGTTGGGCAACATATCGGTGTAACACACTTGATGCCTCGTATAAAATAAATGGTCCTTGTATCCAAGCATCCTGAACTGTTCAGCACTGTGTTTAACACTTGGAAGTGTGTGTCAGTTGAACACTTTTGATTACAGTGTCCTGTTTACTTTTTGAAAACTGCATACACGTGTTCAGTGTAATGACAAGTTGTTTATTTGAGTCATGACAGAGTATACTCACTGCGTTACACTGGAAAAACAAAGGTAGCACGTAACACCCTTTTAGGGGTGCTATTCGTAATAGTGCCTTTACAAAGGCATTATTTAAACAGCACCCCTTCAGAGGCACTAACTTTGCCCAAAGGTGCTACATTTTAGTGCCTTTGGACACAATCGCGTCTTTCTAAAGGCACGAGAGTATGGCACCTTGTAAAGGCATTAGGTCCTACCTTTGTTTTTCCAGTGCAACAGTGCCACCACCTGCCTCTCGCCCATCTAGCCTTATTGTCTGCCCGCGAGAGCAAAACTTTTTGCTGTCAGAACCAGACTATGGCTCTTAGTTTTGTGCCGTACTAGATCGCGCGGGCTGGCAGGGCAGGCAGGCCGGGCGCGGTGCTGGCGCGGCGGCGGCATGGGCTCACGGGAGAGCACAAGTCAAACAGCGGGAACGTGCTCTTGTTAGCCGAGTTGTGCTAGGTAGGCGGTCGGGCTCGCCCCGCCCCGCCCCGCCACGCCCCGCCCCGCCCCGCCCTACCACGCCCCACCACGCCCCACCACGCCGCGCCGCGCCCCGCCCCGCCCCGCCCCACCACGCCCCGCCCCGCCCCGCCCCGCCATGCCCCGCCCCGCTCGGCCACGTCCACTAGTCAGTTGGGGCAAACTAAGAACCCTTTTAATTGGCGGTGAGTGAAATGATCTTTGTGTGCGCCGCGTCTCCTTGGTGCGCGGGGCTGGCTGGGCTTTGAGGACAAAGGAGTCTGCTGCACCCAGAAAAGTTTGTTCCTAGTGCAATTTACTTGAATCGAGTGCAAAATACTTAAATTTCACAAAAAGTACAATGTTTCTTGAGTATTTGCACTGTCAATGGATTTCGTTATTTTACGATAAAATTCCGTACGAATAGTATTGTTATTGAAAATGACGAACACTGTTCTTCATTCCAGAAGAGGAACCGTTCGTAGCATTGGAAAACAAACTTTTCGTAATCTGGCATATAAGTTATAAGCATTCCAGAACGACAAATTTCTCGGATTCTGGATCATATACACAATATTACGAACAATAGTCATTTTACAAGTGTATTCGTTTTCTAAAAATAACGAAGATTTCGTGAAAAAAAATTAACAGGTCTTTGTTCGTAAAGTTACGACAAAATCCCTTACAGTGTGGGCTCAATTCAATACCAATCTGTTCTCAAATCTTTTCCCACTGTGGAATTTTAAGTCGTCACATTACGACAAAGTCAGTGTTCAATTTTACTCTTGAAAGGTTCGTCACAAGGGGTGAGATGAATGTTAAATGACAAATGGTTCATCACAGTGTAAGGAATGTTGCATGTCATGTGACGAAAGATTCATGTCATGCGACGACTGCTTTATCTCAGCTCTTGTGACGAAATATTCGTAGCAATATTTATCGTCACATGACAATCCGGTTTAACAGTGCCTGTTACTACGACATTGTGACCAAAATTATCACTTTAATGGAGCAATCTCGCCATCTGTTTCGATGAATTATTGACGCTTGCGTTTGAAATGAGGAGGTTTTGGCATCCGACGCGGCTCAAAATATTGGCCCTCTAAACGAAATGCCAAGGCAGTATAGGCGCGGAAAGGGGGGGGGAGCGCTGGTGAGCATTCTCTCCGAATCGAGTTACGGTAACGGCGGCTGTTAGCGTGACAGGGGCGCTACGCACGGCGTTATACGTCGCGGACCGCGTCGCGCCTCAATGGGGCCTTCTCTGATGAGGTCTGATTGAAGGACCGGGCTCTGCTGGTCGGACGGCGGCGGCGGCTACGATCATGAGTTTCGATCGAGGAAATTGTCTCTCGTCGGCATTCCAGCGCCAGTGCCAATAAGGCGTGGCGCCATCTCGCGGACACGTCGCGGACTGTCAAAACCGACTGGAAAATGGTTGAACAGGTCTGACGTGAAAATTTTACACGAGAGGAGTGTCGTAAAAATTATGCAATTAAAACACTGTAAAATTGCGTCTTTAAAATAGCACCCCTGTAAAGGTGTTGAGTCACACTGGGAATCCAAGTGTACGAATTTCGCTCACTTGTAGGCATATAAATTCACTCACTTGTAGGCATATAAATTCACTCACTTGGTGAGAAAAAAAATTCACTCACTTGGTGAGAAAATAAATTCACTCACTTGGTGAGAATATAAATTCACTCACTTGGTGAGAAAATAAATTCACTCACTTGTAGGTGAGCAAATAACCACTCACTTACTAGTACCGACAAGTCACCGAATAGTTATTTGCTCACTCGCCTACTAGGGAGTGAATGGTTGTTCGCCCACCTACAAGTGAGTGAATAGTTATTTACTCACCTAAAAGTGAGTGAATTTATTTGCTCACCTACAAGTGAGCGACATTCGTACACCTGGATTTCCAGTGCACACCTTTTGTTTCCCCAGTGAACGCCTGACATGTGGTACGCAGGAGAATGCGCCCGCCCGTGTGTGTGTGTGTGTGTGTGTGTGTGTGTGTGTGTGTGTGTGTGTGTGTGTGTGTGTGTGTGTGTGAGAGTGTGTGCCCGCACCGGTGCTTTCACTGTCAATAAGCTTTCCCTGCAAATAGGCTTGGGCTGTCCTGCCAATAAGCCTGTTGAGCCTCATGCAGGGCCAGGCCTGCTGCCCGCACACTCTGCATAGTCCAGCAGGTACTTTATGATCGTGTCATGCTGCCGCGGTCGGTTTGACAACGCGGCCGCAGTCGATCAAATCCACATTTTTTGTGTGTGTGTGTTTGTGTGTGTGTGTGTGTGTTTGTGTGTGTGTTTGTGCCTCTCTCTCTCTCTCCTAGTCCACCTCTGTATTTATCGAGGCGGTGTGAAGGCTGGTTGGCAATCTACACTGCGAACCCAACAGTGTACACACTAAATGGCAAGGGACACTTTTGTATCCCACCTATGAGTTGTGCCTTTGTGCACATCCAAACTGGATGTACAACTGTCTTCAGTCTTGGGACAAATAAGCCTATTATTTGCCATCCAGTTATTAGATGTGCACGAAGGTACAACTAGGCGGGATACAAATTCGTCCCTTCCCACTTAGAGTGTAGTACACACATGTAAGTGTGTGCTTGCCATAATACACACATAGGTGTGTACTAGCCATAGCACTCACGTATAAGTGCGAACTTGCCATAGTACACACTTATATTGGGTACGTCACCTGCGGTAAAGCACGCTAAGTGTGGACTATTGCAAGTATACTCATACATGTGTGTACTATGGCAAGTACACACACCTATACACTGTAAATTGAGGAGAATGAATTCTGACTCAAAACAAGCGACATATTTTAATAATGCTCATAAAGGGCGACATGGATTTGAGATGCTCCTACAGAGCGATATTTCTTTAGCTCACTCAATCTGAGTCATCTGAAGTCGCTCAGTTTGAGCGATATAATGTAATCTTTCTCCAATGGAGCGATAAAATTGCGAAAAGAATAGAATGCATGCTCTAATTGAGCGAGATAAAACAATCTTGCTCCTGGGAGAGCATTAAAATTTGGGTCAAAAACTCGCTCCTCTGGGAGCGAGAATGCTGACTCCTCAAATTACAGTGTAGGGGTGTGCTTTAAAGCTGTTGGGTTTGCTGCGTACATACTGGCTGGGATGTGAATGTTTTCCCAATGGTTATCTCATGTATTCACCTGGAACACTATTGAGCCTCGCCGCCTGCCGCCCCGCCCCGCCCCGCCCCGCCCCGCCCCGCCCCGCCCCGCCCCGCCCCGCCCCGCCCCGTCCGGTAGTCGGTCACGCCGCCACCCGACGCCTAAGCCTCATTCGACAGCAGGAACCCCAGTCGGAAGCAGCTGCCGCATAGATTGGCCATAAATTATGCAAAGTGGCACGCGAGAGTGAGGGAGAGAGGGAGAGAGAGAGAGAGAGAGGGAGAGAGGGGGAGGGGGAGAGAGAGAGAGAGAGAGAGAGGGAGGGGAGGGAGAGAGGAGGGCGGATGGAGGGGAGAGGGGGCACCCAGACCGACAAAGTTTCATTGCAGCGACGTGGATCGGACCTTTTAGTGTTACCGCCGAATATCAGAAACAACGAAGGAAAACGCAGGGCGCGACCACGTGTACCACTCCGGTGTCGAGTCAGGAACAGAAAGTGCCTGTTTATTTCACGCATAGGCCTTCATTGCCATTTTCTTTCTCACTTTCATCAGCGTGGTCTGTTTTCCTTTTCAGCACAAAAAAAATAAAATAAAAAAATGCACCACACTGTTCTGTGAATATCGGAAACCCAGAAGCATGCAGAAAATTGTGTTGATTCTGTTTCCAATCGCTGTCGTAGCAAAGGAATAAAAATTGGCCCGTTTTTGTCTGGCATTCCGTTGACGTTCGGCTCGCAAGCACGCGGGACCGAAGCCCGGCCACGGCAGCAAAGCTGTGGCGCCCCGCCCCGCCCCGCCCCGCCCCGCCCCGCCCCGCCCCGCCCCGCCCCGCCCCGCCCCGCCCCGCCCCGCCCCGCCCCCAGTTTTGCGAACACGCCTAGCCTGGACTGGCCTGGCCCTGGCTCAATGATGCGGGAAAGAGCCTGTTTGCTTGGTCCTTCGAGAGGTCCCTGGCTGACTCCGGTGCGGCCCGACGGGGCGGGGCGGGGCGGGGCGGGGCACTGGTGCAGCGGCGAGGCGCCAGGGCAGACTCCACTGAGCCGTGATGGCGGGGCGGGGCGGGGCAGGGCGGGGCGCCAGGACTTCCAGGGCGCTCCAGTTACCTGGAAGCGGCCGCGTTGGCGGAGTTGCCCCCCAAACTAGTCGCACGGCTCCAGGTGTTTTACGACGATTTTATGGGGCCTGGAATAATGACAGTCAAAGTGCGTTTTAAGATGTTTTTAGCTTGGCATACTAAGGGGGAGCACTTTCGCAGCCCCTCAATAATACGCCTTTCAAAGTGGTTTCGTTTTGGCAGAATTATTTCATGCAGAAGAAAGAAAATCTCGAAAATCTTGAAGTAGTGCTGACAATTATTAAAAGCAAAATGTGGAGTGAAAGAAAATCCGGAATGTCCTGAAGGAGACTTTGCCCGTCGAGACGCTGCCTCCAGGTCTATGTGGGAAGGCATCACGTGACCATGTGGCCAGCGAGCGGCGGGCGGCGCGGCGGGGCGCAAACACGGCGAGGTATTTGCACGGGGCTTGTTTGATTAGGCGGACGTCTGGCGTCTCACACACACGCGCACACCGACACACATACTCTCTCTCTCTCTCTCTCTCTCTCTCTCTCTCTCTCTCTCTCTCTCTCTCTCTCTCTCTCTCTCTCTCTCTCTCTCTCTCTCTCTCTCTCTCTCTCTCTCTCTCTCTCTCTCTCTCTCTCTCTCTCTCTCTCTCTCTCTCTCTCTCTCTCTCTCTCTCTCTCTCTCTCTCTCTCTAAGGAAGCTCAAGAACGCAACCCGCTGAGCAAATGCAATATGAGTTTCACAAAGAGTAAAAAAAAAAGTACAACAGGACGTGCGAAGGCCTGTCGAGGCCTGTGACACGGCTGACGGCTTGTCCTGTGACGACCTGTGACGGCCTCTGTGACGGCCTGTGACGCCCCTATACTGGCTCCCGCATACGCGCCCTGCTCCGCTGTGGCTCCGTCCCAGCACGCAGCATGCCCCCCCCCCCCCTCTCCCTCCCGGCCCCCGGCCCGTACGCCTGTAGGTAGGCCGGTGAAGCCAAGTCGTGCGTGAAGGGTTGCCTAGCCATTAGGTCACACGCCGAGTCCAGCTTTTCTCTGTCTGTCTGTCTGTCTCCCTCTCTTTCTCTCTCACTCACTTCTGCCCACTTTGAGTAAGCCGAGTACCGAGTGCAAGTGAGATGAAGCCGCCCCGCCCCGCCTCACCTCGCCCCGCCCGGCCTGCCTGCGCCTCGTAAAAGCAGGGCAATGAAACACATCTGGCTGTACGCGAGGCCACCCCGCCCTGCCCCGCCCCACCTCGCCCCACCTCGCCCTGCCCTGCCCCACCTCGCCCCGCCCCGCCCTGCCCCACCCCACCCCCGCGTCGGCAGGGGTGCAAAAATGCAGCGACCGTTCCGGCTTTTCAATCAGAGCCGTTCGTGTTTTACCTCTCAGCTTGTACACCTTGTCCTGTTTCACTCTATAGTTTTTCCATCATCTTAATTTGTTGTTTTTAAACACAGCCCTTTTACAAGCCGTCTCGCATAGCCTCTTCATTTTTTTTCCCTTGTGATTTTCTCTTCTGCTGTAATTTCTTTTCCTCGGGTCGACGGGGTAATCACTTAAGCGTGCGAGTTCGTGCTTTGGCGCGTCTTGTAGGTGAAACCGAGCTGCCGCCTCCGTGAGTTTTCCCCGCCTTTGATGTACACTGACCATCCGTCGAACGTCACTCACTTGCAGGTGTGTAAAGTTTGTCACGCACTAGTGGCTACATGCCCGACAAATACTCACTTGTGACAATGCCTATTTGATCACGTGTAAGCCCGAGAGGACCATCATTTGGTTCATGAGCGTACACACGATTAACGATCACCAGTGATTACCGACAGTTCTCAGAAAAGTATCTGAAGAGAATTAAACATTTATGCCATTTCTTGCATATTTTTTTTATGAGGAAAAACCTCAAAACAGAGCGAAAAACTACGAAAAGAAGAATTTTCGGTATGACCAATGATTACCAGACAAAGTGTACACATGATTACCCAGAGTAATGGACCCTCGTGTAAGCCACAGTCCTTTTCAATACTTGGTAAACGTGTGAATAAGCAGTCTCCCACCTGCAAATGTGTGAATAATTTATCGCTTACCGACCGCGGGTATTCTGGAAAGAAGAGAGTGCATAGAGACGGTGCCTCTCTCTGCTGGCCCCATGCTCTGCTCGACCCCAACAAGTACTTTTCTTAGCGCGTATTTTAATCACCCCACTACTACTTGTTGCAGGTTGCTAATGTATATATATATCACCTCATCACACGTTGATCCGCGCGGTCACCCGGCGGCAGCCACGCTGGCTGCCTACCCCCAAGCTATGGGCCGGCAGCCGCAGGGTGCAGCGGGTGGAGCGGGGCGGGGCGGGGCGGGGCGGGGCGGGGCGGGGCGGGGCACACGAAGGCCACAAAGTTTCCCGGAACCCGTAAGTCTCCGTCTGCCCCTCGTCCATTAACACTTTGTCCTCTTCCCGATTTGTGTGGGCTGTGCTGTGCATCTGGGGGCGTCCGGCCGTCGGCTCAGGCGGACCGCACGGCATGGGGTGGGGTGGGGTAGGGTGGGGTGGGGTGGTCCAATCCCGACCGAAGCCGAACCTCCTTCTCCGCTAATGGACCAGTGCAGCCCCCGACGTTGCATCCAAACCCCAACCCCGCCGCTTCTCTCTCTCTCTCTCTCTCTCTCTCTCTCTCTCTCTCTCTCTCTCTCTCTCTCTCTCTCTCTCTCTCTCTCTCTCTCGCTGCCTCTCTCACTTCGCCCGGTCACTTTTCCTCCTCCACGCCCTACCCCAACAGCCTTTGCCTCGGTCGCAGAGGGATTTCCCCGCGTATCTGCATGACAGAATGGTCTTCCTCTCTGCAAATCCGACAGCGGTTCTGTAGTATTGCGGTTCAAATGGTTTTCAGCCCCTGCCGCTGAAGGCTGGCCGCGAGCGGAGCGCCCTCGGCTCTCATTTGAGGCGGCACGGCGGCCTCTCCAAAAAACCCTTTCTCTTCGGCATTCAGCCCGCCCCGCCCCGCCCCGCCCCGCCCCGCCCCGCCACGCCCCGCCCCGCCCCGCCCCGCCCCGCCGGCGGCGCAAACCATTCGCGGTCTCTTCTCTCTTCTTGCACCCCCTTTTAATTTAACCGGCTCGGCAGCACTCAGTGGGATTATATGCTTCAAGAGGTTAATTTATCATTATTACTTTTTTTTTTCGCTGAAGCAGAACCTATCAAGGACTGCCGAAGAATGTTTTTTTTTTTTTTTTTTGAACTAGGCACGTGACATTATTGACCGTGATAGCACGCATATGCGCGAGGGGGAATGAACTCGCGTAATAGTCGGGTCACTCTATCAGTAATAAAAGCGTAATAGTATGCGTAATAAAAACGTACTAGGGGCGTAATAGCCAAACTTCTGCAAATTTTACTTATTTTGGGGGAAGTTTGGGCTATTTTTGTTTGTTTCTGGCTAAATCTCTACAATTTCGGAGAGTAATGCAGCGTAATAGACGTAATAGTTGGGTCTCAGATTTTAAGAGTGAATTCTCCCTCGCATATGCGCTGTTAACTGACTGACTGTTAACGCTGTCAATTGACAGTTCTATTTTTAAAGTAACACGCGCCGTCACAAAAACATGAGCCCTTATGTAATGCTCAGCCGAGGTCTCGTCAAAAAGTTAAGGGCGAATCAAAGAAAGGCCCGCAAAGTGCGTTCCCTGGCCCCGGCCGGGTCCCCGCGCCGTTTGAGATGAAGCAGCTCTACTGGTTTTGGTGTAAGAGGGTGGGGCTATGTGGTCCTCTCTCTCCCTCTCTCTCTCCCTCTCTCTCTCCCTATCTCTCTCCCTATCTCTCTCTCTCTCTCTCTCTCTCTCTCCCCCTCTCTCTCTCTCTCTCTCTCTCTCTCTCTCTCTCTCTCTCTCTCTCTCTCTCTCTCTCTCTCTCTCTCTCTCTCTCTCTCTCTCTCTCTCTATCCACTCCGCCCCCTCTCATATCCTCCTCTCTCTGGCGCTGCCAAGTTTGATCCTCCGGGGCTACGACATTGGGTCAATCTAATTTCTTTGGTTCCCCGGCGGCCCTATCCTCTCCTCTCAGCCTCAGCCGGCGTATCGGGACGGCCGACAGGCAGGGGCTCGGTCAGGAGCCGTCATGTGACGCGCTCTATCAACAGATCAGCGACGCCACACGCCCGCCCCGCCCCGCCCAGCCCCGCCCTGCCCCGCCCCGCCCCGCCCCGCCCTGCCCCGCCCCCAGCAGGTCACGCTGATAGATCCTTGCGAAGGATTTGCTGCTTCGTAAGCTTCCAAAGAACCTTGTTCTCGAACGCCGAAGGATTTTGTTTTCGCAACACGATGCAATTGGTGTTGCGTTGCGAAGCAGCCTAAATCGCTTGCAAGGTAAAAACAGTGCTGAGTTCATATATACTTTGGATTGGAGTTTGCGACGCTACCCGCGAAACCCGAGTGTGTCGGGTCGGACCCTTTGTAGCGGTGTGGATTTTCCGAGGTGGGAAGCAACTCTGAAATTTGTGTTCACCTCGTTCAGGGAAAAAATCACACTGCAAATCTAACTGTTGTAATACATGACAGTTTAAACTGTAAAACTCTAGTCTTGCAGTAGTTAAAACTGCAAAAATCAGCACTCTTGCAGCAAAACTTTTTAGTCTTTCCGTTTAAACTGTTGTACTACATGACTGTTTACTGCAAGACTGCTGAGGTTTGCAGTTTAAACTGTCATATAGTGCAACCGATTTGTAGAACACTAAACTTCAGGGTGAAAAATACAGTGAAATCAAAGAAAAGATGAAAGAAAAAAATAAAAATTTTATGGTTATATACAAAAATTTATCAAATTTACAAAAAAAAATTACGAAAATTCACAAGAAATCACGACGTTTCTACACCAAAATTCCGAGTTACCTCGGCATTTTCATTCATACACTTTGGACACCGCTCCGCTGAGCGGTGGGGCCCGGGCTGGCATTGTGCTGGCGCGGCCCGTGGCCCGGTGCCCACCCGGTGCCCTGCGGGCGCTAAGCGGCTCTGACAGGTGGCGCCTGGCGCCTCTCTACCCTCCCCCCCCCCAACCTACTGCACGCGCCCCGCCCTGAGCCCGCCCCTGAGCGCTCGCCCGGATTCTGTCCGGGACTTTACTGCGATGAGAGACAAAGGTCTGCTGGTACACGGGCGGGGCGGGGCGGGGCGGGGCGGGATGCTGAGCGCCTGGCTCAAGCGCCCACCTGGCGTGGGCGTAGGGTTTCTAGGGCCGGGGGCCCGCGCGGGGGGCGGGGAGATTTTAAACCTATCCGACCCGCCCGACGTGTTTGACGATAACAGGGGCGGAGAGAGCACAATGGTGAAACGCTAGTACTGCTGGCGGCGGTGGAGTGCCCCCCCCCCCCGCCTCCGGGCGAGTTCACTTTAAATGTGTTCGATAAACTGGCTCACGCGCAGAGGAATAATAAAAGTCACGCTACTGTACTACATGGGATTGAGCGTGCGTGTGTGGTGACGTTACCGGGAATCGTTTGCAGCGGAGAGTACTGGTACTGGTGGCTCCGCCATTCGCAGAAAGGCGATATTGCGACAGGACGACCTGTGCACGGTAAATCTGTTTCCCGCGGGACTCCCAGGAAGTTTGGCACACATGCGCGGAAAAGTTCCCTGGGAAAGTTCATGGATAACTACCAGCACCAGCGTTCCTGAGAGTCGCAGGGAACAGATGTACCGGGTGTTTCTTTGAATGCGTAACAGTGTTTCGAGACTGCATACTCTTCAGCGCTCCAGGGGCCATTGCGCCTTACGGGCGACTGGGGTAGGCAAACCCGCAATACTGTTACGCATTCAAAGAAACACCCGGTACTCTGTGGCAGCCCTCCGGGCGCCTGATGGGTAGGCAACAGCGTCGATGTGGTGCATGTGTGCACTGCGGGTTGGCCTACCCCGAGTCTCGCAGGGGCCAAGCTCCCGTATTTCACCGAGTAAATTTAAACAAAAAAGAAAAACAGCAGATGGATAATAATTGCTGAACTCGAAATTATGTAGGAACTACATTGATCTTGATGCACTTGCATCTGAACGCGTTCACCGCTGAAACCACTATTCCTCCCCTGCCTGAAAGTGCCTCGTGCAAATTATTGAACCACCGCGGGGGTGGTTCTGGGGTGGAGGGGGCGCAATTGACAGGGACAACCCCTGCCGTCAGGTGGTGCGGCGGGGCGGGGCGGGGCGGGGCGGGGCGGGGCGGGGCGAGGCGAGGCGGGTGGCGGTGGGCACTTAGCCCTCTCCTCTGATCGAGCACAAAGGGGACGAAAACCCCTTCGGATGGGCCCACGGCGGGGCGGGGTGAGGCAGGGCGAGGCGAGGCGGGGCGAGGCGGGGCGAGGCGGGGCGAGGCGGGGTGGCCTTTAGCAATTAGCCCGCCACACTCTAGAGCTTCGGTCAGCGGTGTGGTAGGGCGGCGGGGCTCTGGCGGGCTGCGCTCCACCTTCTCCGACCCCTAGGGGAGCTACGGCCCTTTTGCGCTAGAGCTCTCTAGAATCGTTATGCAGCGGTTTTGATGCACTGCTACAAAGCCCTACGGCGAATCCCGTGGTGCATCGCCGTTGTGCGCAGTGACATTCGCCTTAGGTTACAGTAAAAAATAAGCTCGTATCACGTACACTGTGAAATATATCTTCGTAAATTTACAACATATTTTGTAATTACGATTTACAACATATGTTGTAAATTTTCGACCGCCCATTCTTGCTCGTTTATAAATTCTAGGTCGATACAAAGTGCAACATTTTTCATGGGAAATTTCCTGTAACCTCTACAAGTATATTTCACAGGGTATCTTAAATTCGGCGGTTTGTTTCCATGCAGCAGCCAACTAACAGGGCGGATAGGGATGGTAGTGGCGGGGCAAGGCGGGGCCAGCCCTCCCCCTCCCTCTCCCCCCTCCTCCCCCTCCCCCTGCGCCCTCCTCCTCCCTCCTCCTCCTCCCCTCCTCCCCTCCTCCCCTCCTCCTCCTCCCTCCTCCCCTCCTCCTCCCCTCCTTCCCCCTCCTTCCCCCTCCTCCCCTCCTCTCCCGAGGAATTAGCCGAGATGTGCTGAGTTGATGATCCCTTACTCGCGCGCTGCAGCTACTCGCCTGCCCCCCTCCCCTCCGACCCCCTCCCCTCCGACTCCGACCCCCTCCCCCTCCCCCCTTTCCCTCCGCTGCTGCTTAGGGCTTAACTCTCACCCCCACCGACGTAAAGTCCGGGGAAAAATAAGCCACTTCGCGATCGCCGGAAGCCGGAAGGAAAAAATATATATGTTGAAGTATTTAATTAGTCTGAAATAAACCGCGCCCACCGCTCGGCGGGAGAGGTCAAAACGAGAACGGAACCGATTGAGCCTCGAGGGATTAAAGGGGTAAAAAAAAGGAAAAAGGCGCCATGAAAATATTGTGATTTTTTTGATGTTGCGGTTTTTCTACCAACTTGGTATCAGTCTCGCGTGAGGTTAGCCGACAGAGTTTGTTGCGGAGTGGCACCACTCACTCTTTCGCCACCCCCCCTCCCGCTCTCTCTCTCTCTCTCTCTCTCTCTCTCTCTCTCTCTCTCTCTCTCTCTCTCTCTCTCTCTCTCTCTCTCTCTCCCTCTCTCCCTCTCCCTCTCCCTCTCCCTCGTCCGCCTTTATGGAGACGCCCGCCCTTCCGACTGCAATCATAGCAATAAAAAACACAGCGCTTCTTTCTCTGAATCATATTACTCCCCTCTTTCCTCGTGTTCATCCCATATGTGGCACGCGTCGTTTCGTAGAGCCGCATGGGGGTCTTGTACTCCGTGCGATCTGCGGTGCTCTTATGGGGGGATGACATGACAACACTGGAAAAAGAAATTACGGCATGTTCTCGAACGCAGGAGGGGCGTAGCCCTACACTGGATAAATCCAGAGCAATTGTCTACTCTTTTGGGCCGAATGCTGGCCTGTTCTGGAAGAATGCCAAAGTTACATACTTACTAGATTTGTAATTTTTGCTTGTACAAAGTTAAGCAACCAAATTTTTCTCACAAATTTGTGCGGTGATTTGAACGATTTTGTGCATACATTTGTACAAAGTCGTGCAGTTTTTAGCATAAATTTGTGTGAAACGATATGTGTGTTTCACTTTGCACACACGTTTGCACCAGAACCTACAAATACAGTTGGGGGGTGCATTCCAGTTATGCACTTCGCACCTTAATAACAGCTAAGCAATGGTAAGAGCAAAAAGTAAGGAAAATTAAAGCTTAACGTTTTCCCTCTGCTGCGTTAAAAAACGATATCTCCTGCCCTTCCCGAGTCATCAATTCCTGTTTTTTTCTTCTTTTTCCTACTGGATTTCTTTGTTTGATTTGAAGTTGTCACTGTAGCAATGTGAAAAATTGTCGTAGGTTTACGTGAGAATTTTCCACGAAGTGCAGTTGTAAAATTACAATTCCAAATTGTAAAATTACAAGCACTACGTATCCACCACATCGGCTTAAAATTCATTCACGATAAAAAAAAACGTGCGTCGTAAATTTACGGCATGTTTCGTACATCGTGATTTACACCAAATTTATCCGTAAATCTACAAAGATATTTTTCACAGTGTTCTCCACTCTGACTGCGAGTGCGGGCCACAGGGCTTAATGACAGCGGGCTCATCACGTCGAGTGTCAGCCGGGGCGGGGCGGGGTGGGGCGTGGCGGGGCGTGGCGGGGCGTGGCGGGGCGTGGCGGGGCGCGGCCCAGCCACGCTTCGTCGCCAGCGCGTTCGACGCCGCCCACCACTCGCTCGCACTGATATCACGGAGGCGCGCGCCGCCGGTCTAATTCGGGCGACAAAGGCTGTTAGTTTTTGTTAGTCTCGGAGAATGGAATTCTTAATTGGGGCGCGGGACCTCCCGCAGGAGGGAAACCGGTGGGGTGGCGGGGCTGTAGATAATTAGCCCCCGCCCCGCCCCGCCCCGCCCCGCCCCGCCCCGCCCCGCCCCGCCCCGCCCCGCCCCGCCCCGCCATGCCCCAACGCCTCACCCAACAGAGTAGCACTCTTACTCCACGTCTTAGACCAGCCTCGCCGTGCCTCGCCTCTATGGAAAAGACTCAGCGCATTGAGATCCGTCCAGCAGAATTTCCCCTGACCTCACAGCCGGCTTTACCCTTGTGGAAGGCGCCCCCCTCCCACCTCTCTCTCTCTCTCTCTCTCTCTCTCTCTCTCTCTCTCTCTCTCTCTCTCTCTCTCTCTCTCTCTCTCTCTCTCTCTCTCACGCCCCTATTTGCACGCTTCCCGGGAGTTCACTCCGAGTATTTCGGGACTCCAGCCGTAGTCTGGTCCGGTAGCCCGTATAACTGAAACAGATCTTGGGCTTGTACATACGCGGTAAAAGGGAGTGTTCTGAGAATTAAATTTCCACCGTCTTCACCCAAAAAAAACTTTTTATCGTGTGTCTTTATTAATTATTATTTTTTTGATCCGACTATTAGTCAGGTCACATAAGAACCTCCCCTGCTAGCAAGCAGACAGTCATGTCATTGTAACAAAACAGCATGCGCATTCACAGTCCGGCGAAACGACTGCAATGTTGGCACTCCTCAGGCCTCACCCACCACCCCCACCCTTCTTTTTTTTTATTATTATTATTCTTTGGGAGGCCCAACATTGCTTATTGTGTTCTACATCATGCGCAAATAAACTGCATAAAACCTTATTACATCCTATTTGGCGGGCGCTTCTCTGAATAATATGTAAAACATGGGGCGAGGGTAATGCGACAGAGAGAGATGCAGAGGGTCGGGGGTGAGTGAGATAAGCGATGCTCACCACGGCCGCAGCGCAGCGCCCGCCGCAGCGACAGTCAGACATCAGCATATCTGTGATGAGCTCATTTTTCGGCCGCCTTTTTTTTTTTTTTCTCGGTTGGGGGTGAGGGGTGGATTTTAGGGAGGGGGGGGGTGCGCACGTGTCCGGCACTCTTAGTGGCTTCCTCGCTATCTCTTTATCCCCCCCCCCCCCCCCCGCCCCTGCCCAATGCTTTTGCCTTTCAGTACTTATTTTCCTTTTCCCCCCGCCCCGCCCCTCTATATCTCTGGAGGCGCGGCGCAGGCGCTGACCGGCAGAGCAGCCAAAAGTCAAGTCCGCCATTTTTTGCTTTGCTGCACTTATGCCCATTCACCATTAGTAATCTTCTTTTTTCTTCTGCCATGCGTTCCGATTTCCAAGACTGGATACACAGACACTGTAAAACCAAGTGTACAACAGCTCAACACTTGTGTGTGTGTGTGTGTGTGTGCAACTTCCAGCTTAGCACGCGCAAGTGTGCAACTCGGCAGTTGTGCAGTTATTGCAAGTGTCCAACTCACCAGATGTACACTTGTAAGTGTTCAACTCAACAGTTATGGACTTGCAAGCGTTTAACTGCCCCGTGCAACACTATCCTTGTTGAGCACTTGCAAGTGCAAAACTGTCGAGCTAAACACTCAGAAGTGTACAGCTGGCGAGTTAAACACGTGAAATTGCATAATTGCCGATTGCTCACTTGCACGCGCTAGGCTGGAAGTTGCACACATACAGGTGTTGAGCACTTAAACACTTGGTTTAACAGTCTAGCGTGGGTGCAAGCGGTGCAAGTCTGAAACCCCGGCCCCGCCCCACCCCGCACTGTAAACAAAATTTGGAAATTTCCAAAAAATATCGATCCAAACAGTTTGGAAAAAATATTTTCCAAAAAGTTCTTGGAAGTGACATTTTCTAACTGTTTTGGGAAATTTAAGAACTGTACTGGAAATGCGAAGGTGGACGAGTGTGACTCAAAAGACTCACCAACCGTTTTAAGAACACATATATATTTAAAAATTTGTAGGAATTTCTTTACGAAAGTCTGGAAGAGTTATGGAAATTTCCAAACAATTCGGAAAATCTGTTTCCAAGCAATTTGGATTTCAAATTTTCCAAACTATTTGTGGTACAAATTTTCCAGTAAATTGTTTGGAAATTCTCGAACAAATTTTTTTACAGTGCGCCCCGCTACGCCCCACCACTACTCAAGCACAAAAGGGGATCCAATTTGTCGGTAATGTTGGGATGTCAACGCCGGACCACCTTCCTGTTAGCTGGCATGCTGCCCGGAGCGAGCACCGCCCCTTCCCCCGCCGCACCCTGCTCCCCGTACAAGCCGCCCCGCCCCGCCCCGCCACGCCCCGCCCCGCCACGCCCCGCCCCGCCCCGCCCCGCCCCGCCCCGCCACGCCCCGCCCCGCCACGCCCCGCCCCGCCACGCCCAGACCCGCCACGCCCCGCCACGCTACGCCTACTTCGCGGTACCGACAACTATCACACACTAAACCCTTATGCATAATGTTGTGCATAAGGGCTGCAGGAATATGTGCAACCATAGTTATGCAGAAACACTGGTAAAACTAAGGCGTAGTTGTACCCCTTTTATGAAGCGTACCGTCCGTACGCCCTTCTTGAAGCGTACAAGAGCTCATGCGCTCTTTTCCTCCTATCTAAATGCATGGGGGAATTTTCTTGAAACGTAGTTGTATGCTTCAAGAAGGGCGTAAGGTCTTCAAGCGTAGTTGTACGCTTGAAAAAGGCATACAACTACGCCTTAGTTTTACCAGTGAATATTCAGCATTTGTTCATTTTGTGTACATTTGTGCATATGAATGCACAATTTCGTGCATAACTACTATGGCTGCCCGTTCTGCTGCATAACTATGCGAAAAAAATGCATAAGGGTTTAGTGTGCAATCTCGATATCAATTCCCACGGTGCCACTTTCTTTAAGATCTACTGGTTACTTTCCTTCCTCCTTTACGTAGAACTGACTTTGACCGCGCAATGTTGTTAAGGAAGAATATTTGGTTCCGATAGGAAAAAGTTTATAAGTGATTAAACGTTGTTTGCTAGACAGGGGGGACGGGAGCTTGGAAATTCTTATAGAATCTTTTTTTTTTCTCTTTTTTTGCAGCACGAGTTCCTCCCCACTAAGTTGATCGCGGGCGAGAAAATTCCTTGTCGATAAAAGGGCGAATACTAATGCTTCGTGTTTTTTTTTTGTTGGGGAGGGGGGGGGTCTGCTTGGGCCAGAAGGATTGAGGGGGAGTTGTAAGGGGGCAGGTGTGCACGCCCCTCCTTGGGGCTGGTGACTGGCGGAGGGGGAGGGGAGGGGGAGAGGGAGCACACTACGCCCTGGCGGCGGCCGGAACAATTAACAGGTGGTTAAGTAATAGGAAGGGAGAGGGAGCAGAGAGAGTGAGAGAGAGAGAGAGAGAGAGAGAGAGAGAGAGAGAGAGAGAGAGAGAGAGAGAGAGATAGCATGCGTGCCTTTTCCCCGCCCCTCAAGGTGCACTCGTACAAGAGTGCGACATTAACACACACTTGCATGATCTACACTGCACTGTTATTAAATGACACAATTTAACAACAGCTAGTGTGTAACTATTATTTCTAAACACAATAAAAAATTGATAAAATTTATTGTTAATTGTAGGGTGCAACGAGCTGAATGTACAGTGTTTTACTGTTGTTTTCAAGTTTAATATAACGGATGGTACGGATCTTATCTTACTGACGGTATATTTTACAGTGTGTTGTGCACCGTAGAATGCACCGCGATCAATAGGAAGTAACTGGAAGTGTATTGCGAAGGGCTTTGGGGTGAAGCATCGTTTCGTTTCTCCCGTATCCCACGACTGTGCGGTGATCTGCTGGCTGCACAGCCCCACATGAAATCGCTTTTTGCTGTCTATATCCGCTCTCGTCTCTCTCCTGGACCTGCAATTTGCTCTCTCTCTCTCTCTCTCTCTCTCTCTCTCTCTCTCTCTCTCTCTCTCTCTCTCTCTCTCTCTCTCTCTCTCTCTCTCTCTCTCTCTCTCTCTCTCCCTCGCTCTCTCACTCTCTCACTCTCTCTCCCCCCTGCCGTCCGGTCCGTTCGTCACCCTCTGCCACGCTGTGCGCTGTGCACTCTCCCTGACCAGGGTGCATACAGTGCAGCAGCATGGCCCTGCCCACTGGTCCAAACTGGGGCTGGGGCGGGGTGGGGCGGGGCGGGGCGGGGGGCCATAAAACCGATTCCTCGATTGGATTCCTACCCACCGCACCACAACAGCGCAGCTGAGCAGTGCTTGGCCTCTCTCTCTCTCTCTCTCTCTCTCTCTCTCTCTCTCTCTCTCTCGCTCTCTCTCTCTCTCTCTCTCTCTCTCTCTCGCACGCCCGTATTCCAGGACTCATTGTCAGCGCTTCGCGCGTACCGAGCACCGCAGCGGGGAGATTTAGGAGGCAGCGAGTTTCACGGACACAACATGTCCCGCAGGGCGATCAGTCTACTTGCGCCGCGTAGTGCTGGGCAGGACAGAGAGAGAGAGAGAGAGAGAGGGAGAGAGGGAGAGAGTGAGAGAGTGAGTGAGTGAGTGAGTGAGAGAGGGATAGACAGAGACAGACAGTGAGATTGGGCCAGAGTGCGATGGAGCCGGTGGAGCGGTATGGTGAGTGGGGCTGCTGTGTAGGGAACCCTTTCTTCGCACTCGGAGAAGTGAATACAAGGCTGGGGCTCCGCGGCTGAACGGGGCGGGGCGGGGCGGGGCGGGGCGATGCAGGGTGGGGCGGGGTGGGGCAGGGAGCGACCACTCGGCAGCCACTTCCTCGGAGCAAACCGCCCAGAATCAGGCCCCTGAGTCGACCACAAACAGCCACCCTGTAGCCACCCCGGTTGCGAGGGGTGCTCTCTCTCGCTCTCCCCCCTCTCTCTTGCTCGCTCTCTTGCTCGCTCTCTGTAGGCAGCCAGCCACATTCCAGTCTCCGGTCGTTACGGTAGGGAGCTCATCTTGTATTCCGCAGCCGTGTCGGCCCCCCCTTCCACCGTTCACGTGCTCTCTCTCTCTCTCTCTCTCTCTCTCTCTCTCTCTCTCTTTCTCTCTCTCGTCCTCGCGCCCGCCTGCTCACCCCATCCCTCCTGTACCATCGTTCTTTCTGGCTCGGTGTTCTCTCACGCACCTACCCCTCCCCCCCCCCCTAACCCTTTCTCCCCCTCCCCCAACCCTCCCCCCCCTCCTTTCCATTTACCTCCATATGTGACGCTGCGCCTCTCATCTCGCACGTCAAGTGGCGTGCGTTGTTTCCCTTACCCACCCAGCATACCCAGCAGCAGGTGCTGGGGTGGGGCGGGGTGCGGCGGGGCGGGGTGGGGTGGGGCTCAGGGTGCTGTGTCTGGGCGGGGCGGGGCGGGGCGGTGGAGTGACTCGTGCTGCCTGTCTGTTGCCGCCGCCGGGGGTCGGGAGGATAGGCTCTCTTGTGTGGTTGCTTTAGAGTCACCACACGCGGTTGAGGGGAGGAGTGCGCGGAATGTATCAGGCTCGGTCATCAGAACTAACCCCCAGTGCTGCTAGAAAAGTAGGCAATAAATAGCCCAAACGCAGTGGGGTAAAGTGGACTGCATTTGCGCCTGCCTGCTAGGCAACAGTCACGCACCTGGCTGGCGCAGCTTTACTGAGTGGCGTCTTCTTACGCCAAAGTTTTGCCGTCCTCTTCTGAACACCAAATTTTGGTGTCCAAAGACGCCAAATTTTTTGGTCTAAGGACGGCAAAATTTCGCAATTTTTCGCATGTTGTGTCTTTGGATGCTAGAGCATCTTGGCGTGTAAAGACGCCAACTAATTTCCACTGCAAAAATTGTTGTTTCGCTTCGTTTGTCTTTTTCTCGGCACTCGTTCCACGTTGATTCGTTGAAGCGTCAAATTCAAGGTCAAAGTCCGAACGCCAGCAGTGCGCTTTCAAACGCAGGAAAGTCTCGAGATCAAACAAGCAGGCGCGCGTGCCACCTTCAGCGCTGTGCGTGCGCGGGGGCGGGGCGGGGGCGGGGCGGGCGGGGGGGGCCGGGCGGGGGCGGGGGGGGCGGGGGGGGGGGGGGGGCCCAGCCCGGCCCTGAGGGCCGCCTTACCGCCCGGCCAGGCCCTGCCGAGGAATCCCCTTAGAATCAACCCCCTTTGTCTCCAAAGCCCGCCCCGCCCCGCCCCGCCCCGCCCCGCCCCGCCCCGCCCCGTGCTGGCCTGGGGTCGCGTGCCGCCCGGGCCGGGCATGGCCGGGCTTGTGGGGATCCTCCCCGTCCCCTCCTGGGATGCTTTCCCGGCAGACCAGACGCTCGGGCGGGGCGGGGCGGGGCGGGGCGGGGCCGGGGCGGGGCCGGGGCGGGGCGGGGCCGGGGCGGGGCGGGGCCGGGGCGGGGTGCTCCCCGGAGGTAGACAAAAGGCCGGAATCAATGCTTCAGACGCTTTGGGGCCCCTGACGCCACTCTCTAACTCCATCCCCTCTACCCCTCCCCCCCATCCCTGCTTCCCCCCTCCCCCGCCTCCAACCCCTTCTTCTTCTTCTTCTTGTTTGAGACCGTCTGGGACGGCGGGACTATGGGAGAGGGGGGGGGGGGGCAACTCATGGTGGCGCGGTAATTTCACGATGTGGGTGTTCTCGCTGCTCCCCACGCGGGCATCCCCAGGTGTGATGCCTGGAGGCCCCGGGATCGGGACCGGGATTAAATCTCCAGTGCATTTCACTGTAAGCTACAGTGAACCCCGCAGTACTGTAGCTTACGGTGAAAATTCACTGTAGCTTACGGTGAAAATTTACTGAACCTTGCGGCGAAAATTCACTGTAGCTTACGGTGAAAATTTACTGAACCTTGCGGTGAAAATTCACTGCAGCTTACGGTGAAAATTCACCGTAAGCTGCAGTGTTGCGGGCTTCGCCGTAGCTCACGGTGGAAATCGCCGCAAGGTTTTATTAGTGCGCGGCCGTGCCGCAGCGCGGTCCTGGCGCCGCTGTCGCCCGGGGGGACGCGCCGCTCTACGCTAGCGATGCTTTTATTTCCGCCTCCTGACTTGGCGCTCTCGCGGATACCTGGCGGATGATTTAATGGCGCCTGGTGCGGTGGCGGGGCGGGGCGGGGCGGGGCGGGGCCCCGAGAGGCCAAGGCGGGGTGGGTGAGGGGCCCGTGAGGGGCTGTTTACCGAGGCTGTTATGGCCACAATCGCGCACGCGGCTGCACCGCGCAGTGACGCGAGCCCCAGGCGGGCGGGGCGGGGTGGGGTGGGGCGGGGCGGGCAGAGTGGGGTGGGCCTGCATTCTGCGCGGGGTTGCACTGAGAATCCATTGTAAAAATGGGAAAAAAATCCTCGAGGGAATTTTAACCGAGGGGTCCACCACTCTCCAAAAGGGTGTACAAAGAGTTTCGCGAGTAATGGCGAGTTTTCGCGAGTATTCGCGAGTTTGGCGAATATCGTGCGAGTATTTCTTGCCTTTTTCGCGAGTATTGGCGAGCATTCGCGAGTAACTCGCGAGTAATTTTTTTGTTGTACAATGAGTATTTTAGTGGGGGACCCCTCGATTTTAACCGGCCGACTTGCCAACGCTCCATTCCTCTCGCATAAGAGTAATGTTCGTTAGTGTGTCATCCTGGCCGTGTACAGTGTCATCCTGGCCGTGTACAGTGCGTCATCCTAGCCGTGATGGCGGCTGTCGTTCGTCGACAGGCCAGGTCGGCTACAGACAGGGGCGGGACCAGATCATTCAGCCTTTACCCGCCCGAAACAACAACAACAACGGAAGAGATAGAGAACGCCATCGTCTTTGTTGTCCCGGGCTCATCAGCAGCCTCCGCAGCCGCGGCGGGGCGGGGCGGGGCGGGGCGGGGCGCGGGCAATCCCGGACATCATTATCTGGGCCCGTGTCATCACGCCCCGCCACGCCCGGCTCGCCACGCCACGCGGAACGCCCCGCCACGCCTCCCATCAGCCTATTGATCTCCTCCATCACTTTCGAGCCACGCGCGTCGGGGTGGGGCGGGGCGGGGCGGGGCGGGGCGCAATACCGTGCAGCAGAGCTCATCTACACTGCGGCGCAGTGCCCCCATCACGCTCCTCCCCTCCTCCCCTCCCCCTCCCCTCCCCCTCCCCTCCCCCTCCTCTCTCCCTCCTCTCCCTCGTCCCTTCATCCCCATTTCGCCCAACCCGCCCTTATTCTCACAGCTGCGCAGTGGAGCAGTAAAAAAGAAAAATATAATAGCTTGAGCCCCGCAAGTGTTTGATTTACCCGCCACAAGTGGCTATAACTTTGAAGGACGTGGCGGTGCGGGAGAATCTTCGCAGAATTGCATTGGTGAGTTGAATGGTGTTTTGGGGCGGGCGCGCGGGCGCGCTGCCGGGGAGGCGTACGGGAACGCTACTGGCCACTGGCGAGGGCGAGTCCTATTCAGTGTTGCCAGGTAGGCAAAAATCTTCACGAATACACCTGTGTGCGGCAGACGAGTACCTCCGCCTGCCTACTAGGCAACAGGTAGTCTCTCGTGTGGAGAGTTTGCCGGAGATATCCGTCTGTCTCACAAAGGTGTATAGGAGGGAAATTTTGCCTACTTGACTGGAAACACTGGTCCTTATAAGATGTATGGCAGGGGGTACATTGACGATGGATGTCTATAGGAAATTAAATCACCGGGAAATGGTATTTGCTAACCAGTATTTCTGTTTCCTATTGGACACTCCTCGATTGCTTTGCTGCGCTGCAGGTGAATCGGGGGTTTGCGCGACGCGCCTTCTTAAGCTAATTTGCCACCGTTGGCGCAAAACTTTGCGAAAAGCTTCCCCCCTTCCCCACCTCCCACCCTTAAGTGT
Source organism: Frankliniella intonsa (assembly GCA_033675135.1). Lineage (NCBI taxonomy): Eukaryota > Metazoa > Arthropoda > Insecta > Thysanoptera > Thripidae > Frankliniella > Frankliniella intonsa. The sequence goes on along the minus strand of CM066246.1, from coordinate 2,806,848 downwards.
CCTTCGCATCCCTCCGACGACGAGTTTGAGCGACGTCGGACGTCGAATCTGTCGTCTGCGCGCCCCGCCACGCTTCGCCCCGCCCCGCCACGCCCCGCCACGCCCCGCCGTGCCTCGCCGCGTCGGTGGCAGCGGCGCGGAGAGAAACTTGTAGGCGGGAGTTTAATAATGCTAATAGGATTAAGTAGTCGCCTTGCTCAGCCATGTCGGACGGGCTAAGTACTTTGCTTCCGCAGCTTTACGTTTCTTTCTTTCCTTTCTTTTTCTTTTTCAGTTTCATTACCTCTGTTTTTAAATTTCTTCTTTCGATCACTTTCCCTTTCCATTCGCCCGCACGCCCGACGTGACGCGGTATCACTTGCGTTCGCTGTTCGATCCTCTGATATCTTAAGTCTCTCTCTCTCTCTCTCTCTCTCTCTCTCTCTCTCTCTCTCTCTCTCTCTCTCTCTAGGTCAGGCGCGGGCGTGGAGTTATGAATGGCTCTGCTATCCCTCCGCCTTCGCTTGTCGGATGGGTTCCGATTCCGTCCCTGTCCAACGTACGGAGATGCGTCAGTGTCATGGGAAAGACTTTGCATGCTACGCCCCTCCCCCCCTCCCTCTCCGCCTCACCCGGCCGCACCCCGCCTCACCCCGCCTCACCCCGCCTCACCCCGCCTCACCCCGCTTTTTGGGACCCTCTCTGTGATGCCGTCATACTGCACGGCACCGGTGTGTAAGAATGCACGTCACGCACACAGAAAATCCTCTCTTTACAAATTTTCTTTTTATTTTAACTCAAAACAAACTTATTTAAAATAAACAAACCACTTAATCGATCTGAAAAAAAAATATAAAAAAATTGCTTCGACCAAAGAAAAATGTTTAATTCGAAACAAAAATTATTCTTTGTGCCTATATTGATGAAATTGTTGCTTTGAATCATAAAACTAACTGCCTGTGTTGTATTATGAAACTATTCTCAGAGGCGCCACGAAAGGAAAACAGCGAACGTTTACTATGTTCGGCTTCGGCTCCCCCGTGGACGAATGCCTGAGGAGGAAATGGCCATGGAGAATGGGCGCACAGTTTCTCATAACGTAGCCTCGCGCGGGGTGTCTTCCCCTCCAGTCTACCCCGGGCGTGACAATCAGAAGCCTGAATTTCCGGGCTAGCCTGCGCATCTCCCTCTCGTTTCCTGCGCTCGGATAACATTTAGCCGGAGAATTACATGCAACAGACGGGGAAACAGCACAGCAGTGCCATTCCGACGAAGAACGACTCACATCGAACACTCTACACTCTAAAAATTTCGGTCGTTTGAAAACGAAGATTGGTTGATCAATTTTCAAACAAAGCACGTCGTTTTAAAACGAAGAATGCGCTGTTCTGTAATGACAATTCGTAAAATATTCAAAAAATACTTGAAGCTAGAAGCAGAATGGACCAACTTTTAGCTTCAATTGTGTTGTATTTCAACTTTTATTTGATGTTCCAACTGATTCCAGCCCATGCTGGCATGTAAATATCCGAGTTTTAGCCAAAAATTGAAACTGTGAAATGTCGTTTGAAAACAATGTACTTTGTTTGAAGAATTAATTTCAAATGTCGTTTTAGAACAATATATTCTAACAGTGTATACAGTGCAAGAGAAAAATCTTTGAAACATTGTGATATTATTTTTGTGAGTTCGACATCATAAACGTACGATATACGTTGCGAGTCTACGAACGTACTTATATATATATATATATATATATATATATATATATATATATATATATATATATATATATATATATATATATATATATATATATATATATATATATATATATATATATATATATATATATAATTAAAAACTACCGAGAGTAATTATTCAATTGCCCTCTGGGTGGGGCGAGGAGAGAAATGATTTAAAAGGTACTGAAAAAATAAAGTTATCATCCGTTCCGGGGAGAAAAAAAAAATGTAGCGTAATTTGTGAAACCACTCCGCAGCGGCCAGGCAGAAGCGCGCCGCGTTTAATCCTTTACGGATGTTTTTTTATCTGCTTTCCGTTTCCCCCATTGTGCAGTCTTCAAGCCCCGTCTCGTTTCTATCTCTGTTTTTTTTTTTTTTTTTTTTTTTTTTTGTTTTTTTGTTTGTTTACTGTCCTATCTGCCCGGATCGCTCTCTACTCATTAGCCCGTTTGTCTCATTTCTTTTAGCGTCGGAGAGAGAGAGAGAGAGAGAGAGAGAGAGAGAGAGAGAGAGAGGTGCGGGACAGTGATGCTTAGGCGATAACAGAGGCAGTCACAGCCTTTTTAATAAGGGGCACCGTGCGTGTGTGTGTGCGTGCGTGTTCCTCCGGGCCCTGTGCATCCTCTATGGATCCTTCTCTGCAAAGCCAACAGGATGGTTTACACTGCAAAAAAATTCCTTCAGTCGCATAGAAAGGAAGTATTGACCATCACCGATGAAAACATTTGCCAGTACTGTAGCCTATACCCTTATCCGGGCTGTGTGCATACACTGTTAAATTCCTACAAAGAATTTGAATCCTTTGCAGATTGCGAAGCCTTTTACTTTGCAATTGCAAAGAAATTCTTCCGCAATTGCAAAGAAATTTTTCGCAATCTACAACGATTCAAAATACTTTGCAGTTTGCAAAGCATTTGCAAAGCATTTCTTTGTAGGAATGGTGCGACCGTGTACACCTTGTCATTTCTCTGTGCCGTGGCAACTTTTCGCCGGTATTTCTAAACGCAGCTGGAAGAAATACTGACAAAAGGGACAAAAAGTCAGTATTAATGGAATGAGTGTGCGGGGCAGAACACACCCCCCCCCCCCCCACCTGTTTCCGCCCCGCCGCTGCCTACCTTACCTTATCGTTCTCCGACAATGATAGATTTGCGCTAGACTCCGGTTGACACTGCCGCCGCCCCCACACACCCGCCCCGCCCCCCTGTCTTCCTCTCCCTTCATTTTCTCTTAAATAAATAGAAAAGAAATGGAAAAGGTGGTTCTGGGTGGGTGTCTGGCCTGTTCCCTCTTCTGGCCGTTTTCCCGCACCCCCTCGTTTTTTTTGCTCTTGGGGGGGGGGGGGGGCACTCTTTTTTTTTCGATTCTTTTGTATCTGCGTGCTTTAATGGAATATGGCGCGTCCTGCCCCCCGTCCCCGACACCAGTGTCACCGATGAAACGGAATTTAATCTAACAGGCGGTGTCTTCCCTGCTCTCTGTTACAGGTGAGTTCTGCGCAGCGTCGCCAGCCTGCCGCCGCCGCCGGCCCGAAAGGAAAGGTAGACACGCCCAAAAATGAGCCAAATACAGTGTAGCCCAAGGCCATGTTTCCCCTATTGAAACCAAACAAAATTCCTATTATCTGAAGGAAATTTCTTGATCTGAGTATACTATTGTCTTTGGTACCAAAGCGTAAAATTGATCAAGTGTAAGTGATCGAAAACACAAAATCGGATCAAGAAACGATTTTTTTCTGGGTGCAGAGGAGAACGGAGGTGACTGGGTGAGTGGAGAGAGAGAGAGAGAGAGAGAGAGAGAGAGAGAGAGAGAGAGAGGTGAGGAAAGTCGCCCGCGGAGGGGGCCTTCATTTTGGAGGCATAGGGAAGAGAAACTTAAGTTACTGAGTTGTTCCCTGGCAAGGCAGGTGTGTTCCGCATGCGGCCGAGCGCCGCTGCCTGCAGTCAAAGGAAGGTGTGCGTGTGTGTGAGAGGGAGTGAGAGAGGGAGAGAGTGAGAGAGGGAGAAAAAAATTGAGGCAGGCATGATCCGAAAAGTGAGGCGCGCGGCTGAAGCGAGAGAGGCGCCTGGAGGGTAGGCAACGCGAGGACCGCCGCGCGCACGGCCGACCGGGACAGCCTACTGCCACGGCGCTCCGCCCATACCGCGTCACAAAGCACCTTCTGTGCCTTGTGTACCGCGCAGCGCGGGAGCCCAAGACACTCTGGAATTAACATTGGTATTAACATTTTTGTTACATGTTATTAAATCGTCACAAATGATGTTGCACTGTTAATGGATTTCGTTATTTTACGATAAAATTCCGTACGAATAGTATTGTTATTGAAAATGACGAACACTGTTCGTCATTCCAGAAGAAGAACCGTTCGTAGCATTGGAAAACAAACTTTTCGTAATCTGGCATATAAGTTATAAGCATTCCAGAACGACAAATTTCTTGGATTCTGGATCATATACACAATATTACGAACAATAGTCATTTTACAAGTGTATTCGTTTTCTAAAAATAACGAAGAGTTCGTGAAAAAAAATTAACAGGTCTTTGTTCGTAAAGTTACGACAAAATCCCTTACAGTGTGTGAAATTTACAGTCGCACCGGAAGAAAAAAACAACGGCGCTAAACAACACCTTTTCTGGGGCGCTTTAATCAAGCGTTAATTTTAGTGTATTTCCTGGGGCACTATATCTTAGTGCCTTTGCAAAGGTGCTAAATTTGTATGGAGCTCATACGTAGCTTGTCAGCTGAAAGGTGCTAAAACCTGTAAAAGGCGCTAAAAAAATGAGTGTCTTAGGAACGGCAATAAGGTATAGCACTACTTTTGGTTAGCGCGCCTTTTAAAGGTAAGACTTAGGCAGCTTTGTTTTCGCATAGTGCGGTAATCGAAAATTTACTACATCCTATCAGTGCTCGTTCGTGGGACATCCACACGCGTGGTCTTCCAGTACTGTCCGCCTGAGCTGTGCTCCGCACGGCCCACTAGGACACCTGAAATCGTGCGGAGCCGGAACAAGGGACTGATTGAAAGTGGCGTCGCCGTGTCGCCGCTGAGGCGCTGCCTACTCCTTCCAATTAGGCGCTGTCAGCTGTCACACCCTTCTTCTTTTCCTCCTGGTCCTCGACCTCCTACCTCCTCCTCCTCCTCCTCCTCCCCCGCCTCTTCCTCCTCCTCCTCCTCCTCCTCCTCCTCCGCCTCCTCCTCCTCCTCCTCCTCCTCCTCCTCCTCCTCCCCCACCTCCTGCTCCTCCTGTTTTTTTATAAGTCCGGCTGCACGGAGGGGCCATGTAATGTTGTTTGCCTAACGGTTTTTGTAGCCAGATCGCCTAATTTTTAGGCGACTCTCTGAGGCTTTCCGCTGCCTGCCTGCCCGCCCGCCGCTCCATGGCCGGTCCTGCGCTAAAAGCCAATTACTCGATTCAGCCCTGATCCATTTTCTGGTTTTATCTCATTCTCTCTCTCTCTCTCTCTCTCTCTCTCTCTCTCTCTCTCTCTCTCTCTCTCTCTCTCTCTCTCTCTCTCTCTCTCTCTCTCTCTCTCTCTCGCTCGTTCGCTTTCTCCCCTCCTTACCTTTTCTTCCGAGCATCTAAATCGCTCTCTGTCACTTTCCCGCTCAATATCTCTCTCAGCGTCTTTCTCTCTCCCTTCCTCTCTCTCTCTCTCCCTCTCCGTCTCCCTCTCTATGCGTCTCTGTACCTCTCTCTCCCTTTCGACCATACACCGAACCCCACTTCAACAGGCCGTCCTCCGCTTTGACGCGATATGGCACCCAGCTATCAGAGACCGCAAGGGATTCCCGTGGGCGGGGCGGGGCGGGCCCGGGCGGGGCGTGGTGGGGTGGGGCGGGTGGTGGGGCTACTGATGAGGCATGGGAACGCCGCAAGTGTCACAGAACCCCTGCCCCTCCTGCCCCTACCCCCCTGCCTGCTTGTCCTTCGATTTCTTCCTGGGATCTCCTCCCCCTCCCCCGCCTCGCACTTGCGTCTTGCCACAACCCCGCCCCACCCCACCCCGCCCCACCCCGCCCCACCACGCCCCCGCGCGCTGTGGTATCCAGAATCCCCATCCGTGCGCCATAGGGTGCTCAGAGGTAAATGGTGCCGGGGCAGGGGAAGGGCGCTGCCGGAGAGGGGGTGGAGGGGGGAGGGGGGCAGTAGGGGGCAGGAGTGGGGGGTAGCCTTATTGCCGACCCAGAGCTAGGCAACCAATATTACCAAAGTTCATCACATTCCAGCAAATAACCTGCCCGCCACCCGTCGCCCGCGTCAGCCCCTCCCCACACACTAAACCCTTGTGCACAATTTTTGCCTCGTTATGCATGCTTTTATTCAACCATAGATGTGCAAAAAAAAAGTAATGCATAACTATGCACATATTGCTCATAATTATGCACAAATTTGTGCACAAGGGACAGAGTTGAGCGTAGAAAAAATTGTGCATAGTTATGGTTGCTTAAAATCCTGCAAGGCTTGTGCACAACAAAGTGCATAAGAGATTAGTGTGCAGCTAGTATGACTTTACCCTGTGTGGACATCTGCATGTCTGTAAAGGGTGTCTCACTATAACTCATATTTTAAATAAATAGCGTAGCGAAATAATAAAGTCACAAGTCACTCGTTATAGCATACACTGGTACTCCAAGTGTGCGAACCTCGCTTAGGTATTATTTTCAAAAAATCGACATCATCACCAAGCTTTATCCACATTTTCGACAGCGTCATAATAACTATCATCATTCATCATTCCCGTCATCATCATCATCATCATCATCATCATCATAATCGTAATCATCATAATCGTAATCATCATTATCACCACCACCAACGTCATCTTTGTCATCATCATCATTATCACCACCATCAAAATCATCATTGTCATCCCCATCATCATCATTATCACCACCATCCACATCATCATTATCATCACCATCATCATCATATGACCATCAAGTGGCTCATGCATGAGCCAGCCCACTATCACCTCTCTGGTTCCACACTCCGGCGTCATAACCATAAGCCCGGCCCCGGCCGCCCCGCCACGTGTCCTCCCCGCCCCCGGAGCATATTCCCCGCACACATCGCTTGTAATGCGGCGCGTGAGCGAGCGTGAGCGTGCCTCCCCAACGCTCTCGCAAGGCGTCGTACTCAGCGCATCTCCCCGCCACGCCCCGCCACGCCCCCGCCACGCCCCCGGCCCGCCCCCGCCCCGCCCCCGCCCCGCCCCTGCCACGCTCAGCTCCCAAGAGTTTACAAATTTCGAATAGCGCCGCCACCATCGCCTCGTCTGCCTCCATTCCCTTTCTCCTACTCCTCCTCCTCCTCTTCCTCCTCCTCCCTCTCCTCCCTCTCCTCCTCCCTCCCTCCTCCCCTCCTTCCTCCCTCCTTCCCCTCCTTCCCTTCCTCCTTCCTCCTCCTCCTCCTCCTCCTCCTCCTCCCCACCTCCCTCCCCCTCCCCACATTGAAACCACTTTCGATGACAGTCCTTATTTTGATAATTTTCACAGTAAAATGCAATCCTTTTCTTTTCCCTGCGCCTCACTTTCAGCTCCCCTCTCTCACCCTCTGCCTTCTCTCATCCCTTCTCATGCCCTGTGAAAAATATCTACGTAAAGTTAAAAACAGTTTTTAGTAATTTGTGATTTACGAATGATGTTGTAAATTTACAATAGCTTTAGTAAATTTACGAAAGCCTATTTGCACTTCTCGCAAGAACGGCAAGTCAATACCAATAAGTGTCGATCAAATTTTGAAATTTGATATCACAACTTTACGACATTTCTCATGGAAAATTTTCCCCGCGTAGCCCTTTATTACAAACATTTTGAACAGTGTGTGTTTCTTTTCGTTCTCCGCTTTGCGCCATTTGCCCGGAGCACGGTTGTCATATTTCTCGGGGCTGTTTCTCTCTGGACTCAAACCCCATAGCCCTTTCTCCCATCGTCGTCGTCGTCCTCCTCCTCCTCCTCCTCCTCCTCCTCCTCCTCCTCCTCCTCCTCCTCCCCCTCCTCCGCTTCCTCCTCCTCTTTTTCTCCTCTCCTATTCTCCTCCTCCTCCTCCTCCTCTTCAAGACCGCACCCGCCTCCCTGCGTTGGGTGCGGGTCAAGACGCCTCTGCCCCGCCACGCCTTTGAGGTCGTAGCACAGTAACCCCCTCCTCCTCTCCACTCTTCTCCTCCTCCCCCTCATCCCTTTCCCCTCCTTTTTCGCAAGGCATCACGATTTCGTTCTTTTATCTTCCAATCTTGCTTCGGTCTGCGGTCGAGAGATCCATTTCGACGCACAAGCTCGTGAAATGGATTCTGATGCAGGCGGCCCGGCCCTGCCCCGCCCCGCCCCGCCCCGCCCCGCCCCCGCCCTGGCTCGGCATCAGCTTCTGCAGCGCCTCGTCCAGCCGACAGTTTCTCGCGCTTGCCGCAGCACCGTTGCTTGCAGCTACACTGTTAAATATCGGTATCGTGCACTGTTTTTTTGTTTTTTTTTTTTTAATTCTTTACACTTCAGGACCATGCGTCAGTGCGTCACTCGCCTCACCGGAAAAACAAAGGTGTTAAACAATAACGCCTTTCCTGGAGCGCTCAAATCAAGTGTTAAGTTTTATGCCTTTCCTGGGACACTAAATCTTAGTGCCTTTGCAAAGGCACTAAATTTGTATGGAGCTCATACGAAGCTGGTGAGCTAAAGATGCTAAGTCCTACCTTTAAAAAGGCACTAACAAAGTATATTGCCTTTAGAGAGGCACTAAACATTAGTGCCTTTCCAAAGACTCTAAATTTTGTTACCGCTTTCTTAAGGTGGGACTTAAGCCACTTTGTTTTTCCAGTGCTGCGTTGAGAAACTGCCCCTCGCGAGCTCTGAGCGCCGGGCGAGTAGGCAACATCGCGCGCTCAGTGCACGCGTGTGCTGCGGGCTGGCCTACCCTGACGCTCGCAGGCGCTCTGCTCACGGCTCACTTAGCAGTGCTGCCAGAAAAGTAGGCAAACAGTAGCCCAAACACAGTGGAGTGAAGCGGGCTGCATCTGCGCCTGCCTACTAGGCAACATACACGCACCTGTGCAAAGGTGTTGCCTTGGAGGCAGGCGCAGATGCAGCCCGCTTCACTCCACTGTGTTTGGGCTACTTTATTGCCTCCTTTTATGGCAGCACTGCCACTTAGCCACGGTTAAAATTTATTGACACTTCATGACAAAATCGTGGATGATTGTGTCATCACTTGAAAATGATGGACGGGATCGTCGCAAATTGATGACACCTTCATCAAAGGTCCGTAACTCTTATTGCGTGCGAGTGATGACACTGTCATAAAACAGGCCGATGACATCCCTCCCTTTACAAAAAAAAAATTAGCTTTGATATTGTCGTGAAGTAATGACTTGAATTTTTACAGTGAGGGAAACAGCCATTCCCCTTCCTGAAATAACAGATCAGATCAGCATACTGGTACTCACCGTATCCCATACGGCAGGTACACACACTTTCTAGTTATAAAAGTGGAATATGTGTTTCCTTGAAATAAAATGTTCGAGTCCGTCCTGGGGGGAGGGGTTAAGGGGGCTAAGACGCGCGCAGAGTGCGCTGCTCGAGGAATATAGTCAGGGAGCCCTTGGTGGGGGGGGGCACGCAGCCGGCCGCCGGCTGTGCTGGGGATGACTCCAGAAGGCCATTCGGCAGAGGAAATCCTGCTATTGTTTAGCCTTTGTGAGGAGAGGGGGGGGGGGGGGGCTTATGTGGGTCCAGAGGAGGTCGGGCCAGTCGCGGCGCAGGCGTCGGACAACACCGTTAAAATAAGCTGTCAAGGGGTTGGTAGCTCCTTGACTTGACATCACTGTGTAAACGCTGTGGCCACTTTTAAAGCCAACGTATTTATTGTCATCCTTTTATGAATGCCAAATTTCGGCATCTTTCTAAAAGAATGCCAAGTTTTGGAGTCTTTTAATCCCCCATAATTGGCATTCTTAACAGGGAGACCGAAACTTGGGATTATAAGAAAGTAGCCAAAAAATGGCATTTCTTTAGAAAGAGGCCAAAATGTGGCGCTCAAAAATGAATGCCAAAATTTGGCATCAAAAGTAGCCACCGCGTTTACAGTGATATTTTTTCAAAAACCCTCGTCGAACGTTACATATGGTCTTGACTGTGGTGACGTACATTTGTCGTTAGTCCAACTGGGATAATTTAGCACAGCCAACTATGTCACACCACAATTTAACAACACTGTGGAACTGTCATTTCTAAACACAATTGGAAAGTGTTTTAATTTTGTACATTGTGGGCTACAACGAGCTGAATAATGTACAGTGTTTCACTGTTAATTTCAAGTATACCAATACGGTTTGTACGGTTCATATTGACTGTATTTTTTTACAGTGTATACTCTTAACTTCTTTCAAAGAGAATTCTTGTATTACAAAGAATGCTGTGCAACCGTAATACAAAGCCAAATTTTCTTTGTAATACAAAGAAAAATCTTTGTAATCAAAGCAAAAATTTTTGTAATACAAGAATGTTTTTTGTATCTTACGGTTGCACAGAATTCTTTCTATTGTATAAAAACATTCTTTGTAAGAAGTTAAGAGTGTAGCGCCACGCACGCGGTACGGCGGCTCACCTACTCCAGGCGTCCGGCCCAATGTGCCGCCGCGGCCGCTGCAAAGGCCGAGCAAAGGCAATGGCAACGCCAGCCTCCGAGTGGGCCCCTTTGTTTCTCGTATAAAGGTTGATGTGGCTTGAATAGGCCTTATTTATCGCAACTTGGTCGTTGGCTGCCGCTGGGAAGTGCGCGAGCGCGCGCTCTCGAGAGCGTGGGAGGGTGTGGCGGGGCGGGGCGGGGCGGGGCGGGGCGGGGCGGGGCGGTCAGAGGGAAAAGGCCAGACCCGCGCTGCCCCTCGTCTTGAGATTGGACGCGTCCTTTATGGCGCGAAATGCAAGAGTGCGCCTGTGCGCCGGCGGCTGCCGGCCGGACCCGCCCCGCCCCGCCCCGCCCCGCCCCGCCCCGCCCCGCCCCACCCCGCCCCGCCCCGCCCCGCCTGTCTCGTTTTCTGTCCGACCTGTTTTGTTGCCGCCGTTTCGTCCCCTCGCTCACACCGGAGTGAGGTGGTGATTCCGCCCCACTGTGAAAAATGTTTGTAAGAGTCACGGGAAAATTTTCCATGAGAAATGTCGTAAAGTTACGATATCACATTGTAAAATTACAAAATTATAAGAACACTTGGTATCGACTTGTGACTTTTAAACGAGCACAAATAGGCTTTCGTAAATTTACGACTTCGATCGTAAAGTTACAACACCGTTTGTAAATCACAAATTACGAAAAAAATCGTAAATTTACAGAGATATTTTTTACAGTGCCTGGTCGCTGCCCCGCCCCACGGCGTCATATTCTGGGGGTTGGTAGGCGTGCGGGGTTGGGGATTGTTCCGTAACCGGGTGATGTATCGTTTGGGGACAACGAAATGTTGGCACAACTGTAGAAAAATAGTTTGTCCACTGTGGAAAATAGTCGCGAAACTAGTCGTAAATATAACAATAGCAAATCGTGAAATTAAAGCACGTCCCGTAAATGTAAAACCGGTTCAGACCGGCTGAAAAATTACCGGGACGTCCCGCCAGAATTCCCGTTGTAATTTTCGACAGTGAAGTTGTATTACTCCCCCATTCACGCTTCCCATGTCGCCTTACCCTACCTACGCTATGCTGTATCACAAGGGGGAGCTCGATAAAGCCGGTCTTTTCTTTCGTCGAGACCGTAATCCTGAGGCATATCGCGTGGATATAGCGGCTTACGCCACTGTGTGTGTGTGTGTGTGTGTGTGTGTGTGTGTGTGTGTGTCTTTAGGTGTGTGCGTGGAGTGGGAGCGAAGGGGTCTTAGCTTAAGCGCATGCCTATTCGGTTTATGCCTGCTGCAAACCAAAGGGAAAGCTAGCACAATCGCGGAGGCCCTTCTACTCTCCCTCTCCCCCACCTCTCTCTCTCTCTCTCTCTCTCTCTCTCTCTCTCTCTCTCTCTCTCTCTCTCTCTCTCTCTCTCTCTCTCTCTCTGAGTGGTAGGGTTGATACATTTCCTCCCTCGTCGCCAATGCATCTTTTTCAACTTGTGTCTCTCACCCCTCCTGGCGACGTCAGAGAACAACTTGTCGCATATTCTTGCAGCGCGCGGCCGACACCCCCCCACCCCCTCCATTCTGCCCCCGGCGCTGCCCCTCCGCGGCGGCCGCGGCGACACAGACGTCTTCGTCATTGTCGAGCTGGGGATATGGTCTCGATCACGTGACCCCGTACACCGTCACGCGCAGAAAAAAAGGAATGTTATTTTAGCGGTTGCATTGGAATTCCAAGTGTACGAAAGTCGCTCACTTGTAGGTGAGCTAATAACCATTCACTCACTTGTAGGTGAGCAAATAACCATCCATTCACTTGTAGGTGATCGAATAACCATTCACTGACTTGTACCTACAAGTGACCGAATGTTATTTTCTCCCCTACAAGTGAACGAATGGTTATTCGCTCACCTACAAGTGAGTGAATGGTTGTTCACTCACCTACAAGTAGGCGAGTTTCGTACACTTGGATTTCCAGTGTGCGATATATTTTACGGCATTCTGAGTTCCCTCCCTCCCCTCGGCACCGGTGGCGGGACAGACGAGTCGACGCGCGTATTAACACAACTTGCGGCAATAGAAAGAGAGAGAACTCACCGTGGCTGTCGCGGCCACTGGCTCAGTTCCAGGTACGGCAACCAGCCCCGGGGGGGCTACGAGAGGAGGGAGAGAGAGAGAGAGAGAGAGAGAGAGAGAGAGAGAGAGAGAGAGAGGGAGAGAGAGAGAGAGAGCGGGGGGGGCACCTGTTGACCTAAATGAACACAATATTCCTCTCACCAGATTGCGTTATCCAGGCAACATTTTCCTTCCTCCAGGGCTTGGGTCGTCATAAATACCTGGTGCTGCCCCCCCTCTCTCTCTCTCTCTCTCTCTCTCTCTCTCTCTCTCTCTCTCTCTCTCTCTCTCTCTCTCTCTCTCTCTCTCTCTCTCTCTCTCTCTCTCCTGCTTATTAAAATATTGTACTAGCGATCGCGATACATAACGTATGAAAATTTTGTGGAAAGTGATTAAAACCCCCTCTGTAGTACGACCGGTACTCTCGTTCCCGTTGGACTTATCAGTCCTTTTGTACCTCAAAGACCTGATAAAATATATCTCTCCCTCTCTCATTGTCTCTGTCGCGAAGCTCGCGTTCTCTGCCTCTCTCTCTCTCTCTCTCTCTCTCTCTCTCTCTCTCTCTCTCTCTCTCTCTCTCTCTCTCTCTCTCTCTCTCTCTCTCTCTCTCTCTCTCTCTCTCTCTCTCTCTCTCTCTCTCTCTCTCCTAGTGGTCCCTCCGGAGATCGCTTTGTGAATGCGCCGCCGTTGTCGGATCGCGATAGGGGCGCCACTAAGGAGCCATGGGGGCGCCTGGCCCGCCGCGGTCCCGCGTGATGAAGGAGAACTCATCAGGACAGAGAGAGAGATATATATATATATCTAGAGCAGCACAACAACGGCCTTATCTTGGAGCAGTTAGGGCAGAGGGAGAGAGAGAGTAAGAGAGAGAGAGAGAGAGAGAGAGAGAGAGAGAGAGAGAGAGAGGAGAGAAGAGAGAGAGGTGAGAGGAGAGAGTAAGAGAGGAAGAGAGAGGGAGAGGGAGAGAGTACTAGAGAGAGAGAGAGAGAGAGAGAGAGAGAGAGAGAGAGGTGGGGGGGGGGGGGAGAAGACCACAAGACTGCAAGCAGCGGCATGCCACCTGGACCGTTAAAATAGCGCCCTAATTGTGTGTGTGTGTGTGTGTGTGCGCGCGCGCGGCCGCCCTGGCACAGTGCTCGCGCAGGGCTCGGCCCGGCCGGTCCGGCGCACCCCGCCCCGGGACTGACTCTAAGTAATGGGGCGGGAGCACCGTGTCACCAAACGGCCCGCTCTGTTTGCTGTGGGTGGCGGGGCGGGGCGGGGCGGGGCGGGGCGTGGCGGGGCGGGGCGGGGTGAGGGGGTAGCCGATAGAGGAGAGCATTCTGCCTGCAGCAGCGCTGGTTTCGGTACAGACCAGCAACGGTTCTCTCCGCGAGCTGTCCTAAAATGGCCGCTACTCTAACTCAAAGGGCGACATATTTGTGTTCCTTTGTGGCGACGCATCGCAAAATGAAACATTCCAAATTTTTGACGGTTTTTTTTCGGTGACACTTGCGTGTAAGGTTTTTTTTCGGCTACAATTTGGTGGCCAAAAGCTCCGCATGTGACCGAAAAAGGCGATGTATGTCAGTGTTTTACGGTCACAAGCAGAACTTTGGGTGACAAAAAGGTCACACGTAAGTGTCACCGAAAAAAGGTCACAAATAAGGGACGTTTTGCCATCTCCGGTGTGTCGCCGGCTTAAGGTCACATTATGTGTGACCTTTATAATTACAGTGGCTGGTCCTAAGTGTGGTTTATTATTATTGTTACTAAAGAAAAGTGCCTCCGTCAAAGCAAATTGAGTCCTTTCTCGGGCTCCTTGGTCTTCTCGATTCAACTAAATATGGGCTCGCAAAAAGAAGGACGGTGCCGGAGCAAATAGACGGCTGCGTAAAAAAAAAAAAAAAACACACACACACACACAACTCGAAAAACGTCGATATATGTCCAACACTCGCGTAAAAAGTAAGCGACGAGGTGGGAGGTGCCGGTGGCCTTCACACTAATTCTCCGCACGTCTCTGCTGGCCTGGCTGGCGTGTAGCGGGCAAAGGGCTCCTCGCTCGCAGGCGGGGAGGGGTGGGGGAGGGAGGGAGGGAGGGAGGGAGGGAGGGAGGGAGGGAGGGAGGGGGGTCTATGTTTTATTCAAGGTCCACGGAGTCTGCCGGCCAGGCCGCGCTACGCCCCGCCACGCCGCCATCTTCCCTGCATTCTTTTCAATTCATACGGCAGCTGCCCTGAGATTCGTCCCATTTCCTGGCCGCCCGACACACCGGGCGGGCGGCCGGAGCCGTCCTGGACCCGCCGCTGGAACTGCCTGGAGTGGCCTAGCGCCGCCTGGAAACTGCCTCCTGGAGCAACCCTAAGCCGCCTGGAGCCACCCGGGGTGGTGTGTGGCAAGAAGTCACCAGGGCGGCTGCCAGTGCAGCCGAGAGCGGCCTGGAACTGCAGGGGAAAAACTCGAAAACGCCTAAAGCCATCTTTGGTCGTGGTGCAGAGGCACCTGGAAAGCTTCCTGGAACCGACTGGAAACCGAAAAGGGGGACTCAACCCGGGCTGTCCGGTGTGCATCCACCCTGCTGGCAATCCGTCGGCACTCTTTGGCAACCTTCACAAAACAGGGTACAAAAGCCGCTCTTGTTGCCTATATGCAGGCGTTTTGCCTTTCATATATAGGCCAAAAAATATACTAGGCAATCTGGCAATCTTGGGAATCCAGTGTGCACTGCAGGACGGATTTGAGGCCCCCTCGCTGGAAACACTTGAACCCCAACAACGCTAAACCCTTTAACATTTTGTTTTGACAACCTTAGTGCGTAGACTCTGGTGGGGGAGTGGTGCGGTGGGGCGGGCTGGGGCGGGGCGGGGCGGGGCGGGTCAAACGCCTGGCGCCGTATTAGCCGTGGTATTAAGCCGAACACGCCTCACCACCCTTATCTCGACCAACGACATCCCCGTCGCTTACCTCGGGTGGCACGGCTCCTTAGACCTCTACTCTGCGCCGCCCCCGCCGCCCCTTCCCATTCGCCCAGGAGCAGGCTGCCGCCCCCGCCCCGCCCCGCCCCGCCCCGCCCCGCCCCGCCGCCCCCGCCCCGCCCGCGTTTCGCCCTGTTTTACATATTTCCCGAACTACATTAAACCAGCGCTCCCTGAGCTCATCCTGGTCCCCGGTCCCGGCCCGCCGGAGACATTGTGATGTCATTCTGCGTTATTGAATAAATTTAGGCGGCGATGCGCTAAAGGCCCCGCCCCGCCCCGCCCCGCCCCGCCCGCCCCGCCCCGCCCCGGCGCACCAGCCAAGCTTTATGAATTGGAGGGCGCCTTACGCCGCCGCGCACACTCACACACACAAATACACACACACACAAATACACACACACGCGCGCGCGCACACTCACACATACTGCGTGTCCAAACAAGAGCGCAGAATACTTCTCGTACGCCATGTAATATGGCGTCCATGTGGCAAACCCGGTAGGCCTTTCCTTAGTACACACTAAACCCTTATGCACTTTCACTGTTATTCAATTCATGTGACGTCACATTCTTTTAAATGTAAAAGCTGTCACATTCGTTATAATATGATGTCACATTTGTTGTAATGTAAATCGACAGGGCAAAGCGCCGTAAATTCGGCAATCACACTCAAAAGAATGTGACAGTTACATCCAAACGAATGTGACAGTTTTTACGGTGAAAAGAATGTGACGTCACATGAATCAAATAACAGTGTTGTTGTGCATAAGCCTTGCAGGACTTTAAGCAACCATAACTAAGGACATTTTTTTCTGCATAACTCTGCTCAATTCCATCCTTTATGCACAAATTTGTGCATTATTAAGTACAATGTGTGCACATTTATGCGTACAATTTTGTGCAAAACTATGGTTGTATATAATCGTGCATAACGAAATTCATGCATAAGGGTTAAGTGTGTATACCAATTTCTCAGTAACTTAGTACACCTCATCTTTTCATACCATACGACGCGCTTCCTGTGCTGTGTTAGACACCCCGCAATAACAGAAAAAAAAAACTTGTATCTTTCTTTTTTTGACTTTGATGTTTCGTAAACCTATACTGACTTGCGGTAAGGACCTCCCGAGGCGAGGGGGGGGGGAGGGGGGTCTGGCAATCGTAATCCCCCAACCCCCATGTTGCTTTGTGAACAGGTAATCCACTAGGAGGCCGATCTATGTATGTAGGTTGCGCGGGGGGAAGGGAGGGAGAGAGAGGGAGGTAGGGGGGGGGAGGAGGGAGGGATGGGGAGGAGAGAGGGAGGAGAGGGGGGAGGGGGGAGAGTGAGAGGGGCCTCGAAGGACCTGCTCTGGCCTGCTGGGAGCCCTTTTGGTTGCCCCCGTATACCACGCTTCTCCCCTCCTCCTCCCTCCACCCCCCTCCTCCCTCCCCCTTACACTACCCCCGACACGCGCTCATTCACTCAGCAAAGTAATCAACCAGCCGAAGCCACCTTCGCAAGAGGCTTGAAATTGGAGGGAGACGCACGAATCGAGTGCGAGGGAAAGAGTGGCCGGGGGGGGGGGGGGGGTGAAAACCGATTGACGCTCTATGTCCACTAGATAAGTGAATGACGAAGATTAGGTAGCACGGTAGCTCACACACACACACTATAACTGTATCTTTTATTTGTACAAATTTAAACAATCAAATTTTCCACACAAATTTGTGCGGTGATTTGAACGATTTTGTGCATGCATTTGTACAAAGTCATGCAGTTTTTCACATAAATTTGTGTGAAACTATATGAAGGTTTAACTTTGCACGAACGTTTGCACAAAAACATGCAAATGCAGTTAGGGTGCACACTGTGAAAAAGTATTTCTAAACTTACGAAAATTAAATTAAGTCGACACATGATGTCAAAAAATACTCTTCAATGCACGTAGTCGTAACTTTGCGATATTTGTCAGGGTCATTTTTTTTCGAGACCCTCACGACTATTTTTTACAGTGCTGTGAAATTCGCCGCAAGTTTTTTTTTTCTAACAGTGCTGTATAAGCTGTTGTGTTTCCTCCGCCACTGCTCGCAAGTCGGATAGTGACGTCATATCTGCGCGCTGCGCCGAGTCGAGTAGAAGTTGAAGAATTGTCCTTACGAACGCACCCTGGAGCAGAGCAGGCGCGACGGTGCTGGCGAGGCAGGGCCGACGTTTCATATATCCTCCTCTGCCACATCTCTCTCTCGCTCTCTCTCTCTCTCTCTCTCTCTCTCTCTCTCTCTCTCTCTCGCTCTCTCTCTCTCTCTCTCGCTCTCTCTCTCTCTCTCTCTCTCTCTCTCTCTCTCTCTCGCTCTCTCTCTCGCTCTCTCTCTCTCTCTCTCTCTCTCTCGCTCTCTCTCTCTCGCTCTCTCTCTCGCTCTCTCTCTCTCTCGCTCTCTCTCTCTCTCTCTCTCTCTCTCCATTTCTCCCGAAGCGTGTCCCTCTCGCAATAAACCTGACATCTCGAGCAACGTCCGTGCAGGGCCATACCCGTGCTAGTGTTGCCAGAAAAAAGGCAATAAGTAGCCCAAACACAGCGGAATAAAGGTGCTAGTGTTGCCAGAAAAAAGGCAATAAGTAGCCCAGACACAGCGGAATAAAGGGGTCTGCATCTGCGCTTGCCTATTAGGCAACATGTACGCACCTGTGCCATGGTGCTGCCTGGTAGGCATGCGCATATGCAGCCCGCTGTACTCCACTGCGTTTAGGCTATGTATTGCCTACTTTTCTGGCGCGCGCACACACACACACACGCACGCAGACTAACACACGCTATAAGAAAAAACAGTTCCGTGCTAATCGACGGATCAAATCTAGCACCCCAAGAACTTTTGAGTCACGATTCGTTCTGTGAAAGAGTGCAGAAGCAAAATCTTGTGCCCTCGTAACATGAGCCAGTGTTACATGCTTAATTACATCACAAAAAAAAAAAAAAACGGAACTGTAGTGATTGAGTGATAAATTATGGCTAAATAATGGTACAGATTTGACTGAACAAACTGTGCACAGGGCTGTGCCCTCTTGCGTTCCTACAGCTTTTTGGGGTGGTATGGGAGGTGTCGAGAGACGAGACCTTGCACACAACCACGTCGGATTCAGCTCTGGAGTCTGCCGGGGGGCAGGGGGGGGGGGGGGCGCTCGCGAGGAAATGCAGGGATGAGCCTGGCAATCCGCAGGCCCCTTCTCGCTCCGCGTCCATCTCCCCCCCCCCCTCTCTCTCTCTCTCTCTCTCTCTCTCTCCCTCTCTCTCTCTCTCTCTCTCTCCCTCGCTCGCTCTCTCTCTCTCTCTCTCTCTCTCTCTCTCTCCCGCCACTCCGAGCCTTTTGTTCGCGCACATGCGCTTCCTAAAGTGAGCTGCTTCTCGAGCGGTTTTTGCGCGCGCTGGCTGGCTGGGGTGCGTCAGGCTGCGGCGGAGGGAAAAGAGAAACTAGGACAAAACTTCTATGCGAAAAATGCAAATAGAGGAGCCCTTTGTCATGTACCGTCGCCGCAAAAGGAGCTAATTAGAAGCGTATTCTGCCCGTATAAGCTATCGCGTCCTGTGCTTTTGTCTGCAATGCAATGTGTGTTTGCGTGCGCGCGCGTGTGTGTGTGTGTGTGTGTGTGTGCTTGTTTGTCATCTATAGCATGGCGCCGTTGGGTTGAGGCATTGAGGAGGCTCAACCGGTTTAACTGGATTCAACTACTTCCTCCCTGCCTCTGTCATTGCCTCCCCCCTCTCCCCCCCCCCCCTCCTCCCTCTCTCCCTCTCTCTCTCTCTCTCTCTCTCTCTCTCTCTCTCTCTCTCTCTCTCTCTCTCTCTCTCTCTCTCCTCTCTCTCTCTCTCTCTCTCCCTCTCTCTCTCTCTCTCTCCTCTCTCTCTCTCTCTCTCTCTCTCTCTCTCTCTCTCTCTCTCTCTCTCTCTCTCTCTCTCTCCCCCCCCCCGCTTCGTGCGCGTTTCAGAGGAATGCCCTGGCCTCTGCCTGCAGCGTCTTGACTTCCTCACCAAGTTGGCCGACTGGCAAAGGGGCGTGTGAGAAGGGGCTATGGAATACGGCGGGGCGGGGCGGGGCGGGGCGGGGCGGGGCGGGGCGGGGTGGGGCGGGGTGGGGCGGGGCGGGGCGGGGCGGGGCGGGGCGTTGCAGCCGGGGTGGGGCGAGGCGTATCGAGTTGCGGGCCGCGCGTTTGCCTCGTGTCTGTGAATGCGCCATGTAACTAGACAGAGAAGAGCAGAGGTGCCTGGGACCTTTGACACGTATAAGGCAACTGCAAAACATCTTTAAGTTTAAGAATGGGGAACGGCGAGTCATGGAAAAGATATGTAGATGCGGGCGATGGAGGGTAGACACTGTAAAATATATTCGAAGGTGTACGGGAAAATTATCACGATGTGCAGCAGCTGCAGATCGTAAAACTGCAAGCACTACACATCGGCTTAAAATTCATTCACGAGCAAAAAAAAAAAAGGTTTGTCGTAATTTACAACACATTTCGTAAATCGTAAGTTACAAAATTTAACGTAAATCTACAAAAATATTTTTTACAGTGAGAGTAGCCAGCCTCAACGGTCATGCTGCGAAAAAATATGCACGTCGTGCGCGCCCCGCCCCGCCCCGCCCCGCCCCGTATGTCCGGGCGGATCATTTCCCCAGTGGCTGGCGAGGCCCGGGCCAGCGGGTAGCCGACCGTGACAGCTCGCGGTAACCCGAACCCCTGCCTCTCCCAGGCGCACGCTTCCAGCCCCGCCCCGCCCCGCCACGCCACGCCCCGCCCCGCCACGCCTCGCCACGCCCCGCCACGCCCCGTCTGTTTTGGCCCTGCTTGCAGCGAGCTCGCCCGCCCCTCCCCACTCTCCCACCACGACGATGCGGTGGAAACCGATATGGTGCGCGCGAGTTTCGAGCCCCGTTTGGCTCGGGGGAGGCGGGGTGCGGCGGGGTGTGGCGGGGTGCGGCGGGGTGCGGCGGGGTGCGGCGGGGTGCGGCGGGGAGCACCTCTCGCGTACGTGACCTCCAGCCAGACGCGCCTGCCTGTATCCCTCTGCCGCCCGGGCCGAGGTGATTGTGTCGAAGGGTTTGTGGGACGCGAGGAAGCTGTCTGACGAGGCCGCCGACCTCACTCTAGTGACAGGTAGTGGGTGCGCGTGTGTGTATGTGTGTGAGTCTCTCTCTCTCTCTCTCTCTCTCTCTCTCTCTCTCTCTCTCTCTCTCTCTGTTTGCTCCTGTTTGCTACGCAGTCGGTTTCGCGGACCCCCTCGCACCCCCACCCCCACGCTTCCCCCACACGCCATCTGAACTCACGCGAACGTGTCACGACGCCGTGGTTCAGCGCTGTCGTCGCCTCGCACTGCACAGGAGAGAGATAGAGCGAGAGAGAGTAAGAGAGAGAGAGAGAGAGAAGGAGGGAGAGAGGGGGAGACGGAGTGGAGGAGGAGAAAGACGTTGAGGACGAACAGAAACAACGCTGTAAACGCTGTGGCTACTTAAAATGCCAAAGTTTGGCACTCGTTTTTGAATGCCAAATTTTGGCGTCCTTCTAAAGAAATGCCGATTTTTTGCCGTTTTTAACGCCAAAAATTGGCGTTCTTTAAAGAAACGCCAATTTTTGGCGTTTAAAAAGGCCAAAAATCGGCATTCTTTTAGGAGGACGCCAAAATTTGGCGTTCAAAAAAGGATGCCAATATTTTGGCATCATAAGTTGCCACCGCTTTTACAGTGGAGGAGGAGGAGGAGGAGGAGGAGGAGGGGGATGGCCTCGGGAATGGCTATCGTGCACAGTGGCCCGCTGGGCTCCTCGACCGCACTGCACCGGTGTGCAGCGTGCTGCCTAACCTCCGTATGACAGGCGCTTCCCGTGCACAAAAAGATGGATCGAAATAGTACCTCCCCCTCCTTCCTTTAAAAAAAAAAAGACTGTGGTCTCTGTATACTGTAACTTTTGTTTTTTCAATCCCACGCGGCCATACAAGACCATTTGTTTGTAAAAATGGGTCGTACGTGACAATAATAAATATTTATATTTTGCGGAGAGCAGCGCGGGGTGGGGAAAAAAGAACGAGGAAGCGAGGAGCGCGCTATATAGCCAGATTTGGCTGTGTTTAAGTGCCGCTAGGCCCTAGCAAACATCCGAATTGTGGCCGGGCATTGTAAGTGTGTGTGTGTGTGTGTGTGTGTGTGTGTGTGTGTGTGTGTGTGTGTGTGTGTGTGTGTGTGTGTGTGCGCGCGCGTGCTCGCGAGCGTGAAGCAAAGGAACGTAAATGAACCAACACCCCACGCTGCCTTTGCTGTTCCTTTCACACCGCTGAATATAGTTCTTATTTTTGTGATACCTTTTTTTTTCGTGAATGCTCGAGCTTTTTCTCTCTTTTTTCTTCACTTCTCTCTCTCTTTTTCTCTCGAGTGCTCAATTCCGCTGAGAGATCGTAACACCCTCACTCTCTTTAGCGTGTTGATAAGCTTTCGGTAGAGCGTATCTTCTCTGCGAAAGGCGCAATCTTGCTAATTTCTCTTACAAGCAGTACTGCTGTCTCACTTCAAACCGCTTTTTAGCCCAAGCAAATAACTGTCCCCGTGCGTCATACTGCTGCTTAAAAACGCAACGGCGTACGAAAAAAAAAATAGTGATACACTTGAAATCCAAGTGAATGACTGTCGCTTACTTGGTGTGCAAACTTTTCATTCGTTCTTTTTCCCCTTTGTCTGGAATTTCTGAGAAAATCCACCACGCTGCTTTATTTGAGTGTACGAATATAGAAATGCTCACACCGAGGGATCTACCACTTTGATAATCATGTGTACACTTTTTTTTACGATAATCACTAGAAATCACATCCCAAAAATTCCTTTTTGCGTTGTTTTTTCATGTTGTTTGTTGGTTTCCTCATGAATATATGCAGAAAATCAGACACATTTCCAAGTTATTTCTTCAAAAATTTTGCCGAGACCTGTTGGTAATCACTAGCAATCGCGGTAATCGTGTGTACGCCTCTGTGACTCCCCCCCCCCTCCCCCTAAGTGTGTGACTTTGACTCTCCTGAGTTCCTATATAGGACAGTTGGAATGAGTGCGGATCGCGGTAGCTGCGCAGTGCTTCCGACGCCCCTTTGCACTCTCGCTAGAGAGAGAGAGACAGAGAGAGAGAGAGAGAGAGAGAGAGAGAGAGAGAGAGAGAGAGAGAGAGAGAGAGAGGGCAGGCTTTGGCTCCCGCTACTTTATGTGGCCGTAAGTTTTGTTTAGCAAAACGCGTGGTGCTGCGAGGCGCCCACTCTAAGTCATCTTAAATCTCGCTGCCGGCCATTTTTATTATACTCGTGCGAGGCTAGGAGGCGTGCGCGCACGAGAGGCTAGAAGGAGTAGGGAGGGGGAGGGGAGGGGAAGTGGGGAGGGGAGGGAAGGTCGGTCCCGCGAGGCCTCACGCGGACCCTGTGGCCGCGCGCACCTGGGGAGATGGGGGTCCGCTCACCTTAGGAGAGGAGGGATTCCAGCGGGAGAGAAAGGGGAAGGGGGGGGGATTGGGGGGGAGGGGGGAGGGGGGTTCACGAGGGCTCGCGAGAGCGTATGAGCGTGTGGGATTCGCACCCCGCGAGAGAGACTTACTGCTAGGTGGGGGAAAAAAATATAAATATATAAGAGGGGTTCGAGCTGAAAGTTCGTTCAAATGGGTGCTGTTTGGGGAGAGAATTTTTCCATAACGTCCACCTTCCACTGCACCCAGAAAAATCGTTCCTTGATCCAAGCACAAGCCCAGGAACATTGACCCTAGATCAATTTTATTCTTGATACCAAGATAATATTCTGCTCAGATCAAGAATGTTTTTTTTTTTTCAAATAATAGCATTTCTGCTTTGTTTTAAGAGCAAATTTGATCACGGGCCTCAATGTACTTGTATCAAGACACGAATTTTTGGAGTGTGTGGAAAAATAGTCGTACGTTCGCGGAAAAATTTCCCACGAAGCGCAGTTGTAAAATTACAATTGCAAATTGTTAAATGACAAGCACTACGTAACATCTTGAAATTCATTCACAAGCAAAAAAAGGTCCGTCGAAAATTTACAACATATTTCGTAAATCGTGATTTATTTACGAAATTTATCGTGGTTCTACAAGGATGTTTTTTTCAGTGGCGATACGGCGTGTAACATACAAAGAGATTCGATGAACTGCGATAAC
Organism: Frankliniella intonsa; assembly: GCA_033675135.1. Taxonomy (NCBI): domain Eukaryota; kingdom Metazoa; phylum Arthropoda; class Insecta; order Thysanoptera; family Thripidae; genus Frankliniella; species Frankliniella intonsa. The sequence continues at coordinate 2,783,295 of CM066246.1, read as the reverse complement.
CAGAGGGGGGGGGGCGAGAACGTATGTTTTTTAGAAGTTACCCAGATATTTGAGCTGCTGTGTTTAGCGGCTAGAGCAGGGGGTGGCCGGGGTGAGGCTGTTAGTCGGCAGACGCGGGGGGATGGGGAGGTTCGCTGTGCTGGTGTTGGAGAGATACGTTTTTTCCCCCCGTGGGTCTCGTAAATACTCGTGAGGCCGACACCTGAGCGCCTCTTAGTACCCACGGACGGGCATTGTAAAAGCCTCACTGCAGGCCAAGGCGTCGTGCGGTCGGGAAGAGAACGCCCCTTGGAAAAACCCAGGAACACCCCTGGGAAAAACCCAGGAACACCCCTGGGAACACCCCTGGGAACACCCCTGAGAACACCCTTGGAAACATCCACGGGAACACCCATGGGAACACCCATGAGAACACCCATGGAAACACCCCTGGGAACACCGCTGGGACCCCAGCGGCAACACCTCTCGAAAAACTTCTAGCAGCACCCTGTGAACCACGCGCAGATACCGGGGGAGGGGGAGAGAGAGAGAGAGAGAGAGAGAGAAAGGGGTTTTCGGGTTCAGGATGCCGCCTGAAAGTTAGGCAAACAACCATACTTTGCCCCTGTAAGAAGGCTAAAAGTTCTTCCTTGCAACCCTCCCCCCTTCCCAAGGCAGGCGCCACTGCTGGGAACACCCCCGGGGAACACATACCTCCTGGAACACCATTTCAAGTCGCAGTCGCTTTCCTGACACACATGCCTATTTGTACACGTGGCGCGATACGGTTCATCCCCTCGCTCTCAGTATTCTAGGAAGTGTTGCTGTGGCCCGCACGGTGCCGTTCGTCCTCACCCCGCCCCGCCCCGCCTCACCACGCCCCGCCCCGCCCCGCCCCGCCCCGCCCCGCCCCGCCCGCCCACAGTCGCACCGCCGCCCGCGGAGCAGACCACCACGCTTGATGTGGACTCGGCCCGCAGCGGATCCCTCCCTCTGCAGGGATGTTTGCTTCTGGCCGATACCTGCATCCTCCCCCTCCCCTCCCCTCTCTCCCTCTCTCCCTCTCTCCCTCTCCCTCTCTCCCTCTCTCTCCCTCCCTATCTCTCTCTCTCCTCTCTCTTTCCTCTCTCTCGCTGCTCAGTCGCAACCTCTAGAAAGTTATATATCTAGCTCTCTCCTTTACAGTTTCGCGCAGATCCGTTTCCAGCCCACAGCAAAGTGTCCCACCACACGCGCGCACGCACACCTAACAGTCTCTCTATCTCTCTCCCTCTCCCTCTCCCCCTCTCTCTCCCTCTCCCTCTCCCTCTCCCTCTCCCTCTCCCTCTCTCTCTCTCTCTCTCTCTCTCTCTCACTCTCCCTCTCCCTCTCCCTCTCCCTCTCCCTCTCTCTCTCTTGCACACGCACTCACACGTGCTGACGCACATGGCTGGCCTGCCGGCCTGGTCGACAAGTTAGCCAACTCCGGGATAACTTCGGATGGAGGCTACTTTAATTTGGTTACTCCTGAGGCGGCTGCAACTCGGCGGGCTCCCCGCCCCGCCCCGCCCCGCCCCGCCCCGCCGCAGTCGGTCGCGCTGCCGTAAGACACTGCGCCCCGGCGGGCGAGCAGAGCAGGGCGGGGCGTAGTGGGGTAGGGTGGGGTGGGGTGGGGCGTGGTGTGGTGGGGCGCGGTGGGGCGGGGCGGGATCACACTCGTGTTGTCTCTCCCGCACGACGGGGCCCGGCCGACGCCCGGGGGCGCCCCGCTCACCTCCGCCCACCTCTCAGCACGCGCTACCTCCTCACACGCGCCCACCGGCGTCCTTACTGCTCTATGGAATATGAATATCGCAACTGCAAAAGCTTCAGAGACGCCTTTAACGGGACGAGGTACGGCGTCGCTCGACGTTCGCCGTTCGCGATGGATACGCATATGCATTGTTCACTGTTAAAACCGAGGGGGCAACCACTCGAGAAATCCTGTGTACAAACCTGCGGAAATCCCGATGAAATCCTCAGAAATCTCGATGAAATCTTCGGAAATCTCGATGAAATCCTCAGAAATCTCGATGAAATCCTTGGAAATCTAACTGAGAAATCTCATGAAATCGCATTGAAATCTTGTGAAATCTCATGAACCTGAAATCATACTCAGAGATAGAGGCGAGGCTGAAAAATATCTCATGAAATCTCAGAGAAATCTTCATGAAATCTCAGAGAAATCTCATGAAATCTCAGAGGTAAAGTGTCCTTTATGAAATCTCAGATAAATCTCTCGAAATCTGCAGAGAAATGGTTGTGAAAGTTTTTAGTAGAACACCTGTGTACCCTGCAGGATTTTAGTGTAGGATGCCCATGTGTCCTACAGTTAAAAAAAACACCAAGTGTGCAACTGTTCAACACTTACATGTGTGCAACTTCTAGTCTTGCACGTCTAAGTGTACAACTCGGTATTTGTGCAATTCCAAGTGTCAAACTTGCCAGTCGTACACTTGTAAGAAGTGTTTAAATCGACAGTTGTACACTTGCATGTTTTCAACTGCCCCGTGCAACATTTCCCTTGTTGAACACTAGCAAGTGTACAACTGTCGAGTTAAACACTTACAAGTGTACAACTGGCAAGTTTGACACTTGGAATTGCACAAATACCGAGTTGTACACTTAGACGTGCAAGACTGGAAGTTGCACACATGTAAGTGTTGATCAGTTGCACACTTGGTTTAACAGTGTTGTAGTGCGGCGCGCGGAGCGGAGCGGGTGTCGCTGCGCCCCCGGGAAGCCCGCCCGTCTTCAAACGGCGTACACTGCACTAACAATGGTGGATTTCACTGTAAGCTACAGTGAACCCTGCAGCACCGTAAGCTACGCGGTGAATTTCACTGTAAGTTACGGTGATGCGCCCCGATTCACTGTAGCTGACGGTGAAAATTCACTAGCGTAAATCACCGTAAGCTTTTATCAGTGCGCAATACTAGTCCGTGCTCTCTGACACACCCGCCATAACAAGGCTTTATCGAGTTCCAAGAATTTAACCCTCGCGTTTGTATTACTAAAGTTTACAACGAATAAAAAAGATTTAAATCACGGAAAAGAAAGAAAAAAACAAAAGAATGGCATGCAGCAGGCGCCCCGCGTGTTCCTCGCGGTGTTCCGACCCTCCTCCTCGCCCTGGCGCTGCTATGCGCTGTTTTGATGCCCCGGGGTCGTTTTTACCGAGCAGCAGACGGCAAATGTCTGGGCGTTGAACGCGAGATGAGGAACGCCCCGCCCCGCCCCACCCCGCCCCGCCCCGCCCCGCCCCGCCCCGCCCCGCCCCGGCCCACCCCGCCCCGCCCCGCTCCGCCCTGCCCGCCCCGCCCCGCCCTGTCCCGTCCCGCCCCACCCCGTCCGCCTCACCTCGCCCCGCCCCACCCCGCCCCGCCCCGCCCCGCCCCACCCCGCTATCGCCCCACCTTCCCTGCAGCTCTCTGCCGCGACTATCTCCTCCGTTACGCGAGTCCGCCCGAGTGCACCCGGCTGCACGGTGGTTGAGCCGTGGCGGGGCGGGGTGGGGTGGGGCGGGGTGGGGCGGGGCGGGGCGGGGCACTCTACCCGTGAAATCACCCCTCGCCCGACACCTCGCGCGACGCCCTGCCCTGCCCCGCCCCGCCCCGCCGCGTTGGGACTCCGTGGACGGACGCGCGCGGTGCTTTTTGTGTCTTCGCCCTCTTTCATCTGCCGGGGAGGACCGACGAATTAATCTCATTAACTTTTCTTGTCGCGCTCGCCGGCCCACTCCCTTCACTACTGCCCCCCCCTCTCTCTCTCTCTCTCTCTCTCTCTCTCGCTCTCGCTCTCGCCTCGCTCTGCTCTCTCGCTCTCTCTCTCTCTCTCTCTCCCTCTCTCTCTCTCGCTCGCTCGCTCTCGCTCTCGCTCTCTCTCTCTCTCGCTCTCTCTCTCTTTCTTCTCTTCTTCTCTCTCTCTCTCTCTCCCTCTCTCTCTCTCTCTCTCGCCCTTCTTGTTCTTGCTCTGCAGGACCCGCCTCTCATCTTTTTCGGCATCTGGCTCTTGCGAGGGAGGCAGAGGGCAGGGGAGGCTAAGTGAGTAAAGAGAGAACAGAGAGAGAGAGAGAGAGAGAGAGAGAGGTAGCTTTATAAAAAGGAGAGCAGGGAGGCCACAGTCTCTCCCCGGGGAGGTCGCTCTCGTTCGCCGCAGTGGAGAGCAGTTTATCGTTGGTGATCCATAATGAGCACAGGACAGGGGGGGGGGGAGGGGGGACAACTGTGATCCCCCCTCCCCCCCTCCCCCCGTTCCCCCTCTCCCAGTTCCTGCTGCTTGGGTCACGTGAGCCCCCTCCCTTCCTCCCCTTAGGGGGAAGCCCACGTTGACCAGGAGAATATCTCAAGAGGCGAACGCGAGGAGGGCGGAGGTGTGTCCCGGGGGAGAGAGGAAGATGGAGGGAGAGATGGAAGAGGACACTGACACTGTGAAAATTTTTCTCGTAGATTTAGAATGCTTTGTAATTTACTATACTGTACACAGTGTGTTGTAATTTTACTACTACAGTCCATTCTGCGTGAAGTTCAAGCTACTATACGTATAGTGCTTGTAATTCTACCATATTGAATCGTAATAATTTTGCGCAACGCTGAATGGGAAATGTTCCCCCGGTGAAAAACCTTGCAGCTATTTTTCACGGTGGAGTGGGAGAGTGGTTACAGAAGATGGACAGAGGTGGTGAGGGGGTGGGTGGGGGGTGGTTCAATGCATAATGCAGTAGCCGCCTACATGGGTGGGCAGCAGAGTCTTCTTCTTCTTCTTCCTTTTCTTCGCTTTGATGAATTGGTTGGTTTGTGGCTAGATGCTCGCGCGCGCACCCGCGCCTGGACGCGCGCGCTCCGCAAACCGGAAAGTGAATTAGACCAGCCGTGCGTGTTGTAGTGTTTGTTGTTGTTGTTTGTCTTTGTTGTTCGGCCCACACGACTGCTGCCACGCGGAGCGAGCGTGCCGAGAGGCTTGTCATATTGCAACGCCAAAATTCGTTTTTTTTTTTTCTTTTTCGTTTTTTTTAAAAGATATTTTTTGTCAGTAGAACAGTGGTCCGTACGAGGGGGTATGCACTCTCAAAACCTGTGACCCGTCTGTTAGGCTCTATTACGCCTCAAAAATATTGGGATTCCGCTAAAAAGCAGCCCAAAACAACCCCAAAATAGGTATTTTGGATATTACGCCACTATTACGCATACTATTACGCGTGCTAGAGTGACCCTACTATTACGCGAGTGCATACCCCCTCGTGTCCATATTTTCTTTTAGAAAATGTTCCTGGATAAAAGTCACAAAAGTAATGAAATTGTAACATTCAACAATCAGCTACCCAAAAAGTTGGACTTCAATGAGAAATATTGAATATTAAATTTGAATGCAACATGTTAAATGTTACAAACCCTCAAATTTACATCATCGTGCAAGTCTATAGACTTGTTACATAATATCTGCAACAGGCTATAAGGCATACACACACAAAAAAACACAGTTGCAGTCCCTTTCTGTCCGGCCGCCGGAGGTGGTGGCGGTGCGTGGCGGGGCGTGGCGGGGCGTGGCGGGGCTGAGCCGAGCCTAGTTAAAGACCTCCCCCTGCCCCACCCTCTCTCTCTCTCTATCTCTCTCCCTTTCCCGGGGTAATCCGCCCCCTCAGTCATTAGCTCCCACCGCAACAGCGCGTGAAATAGAGATGAAATGAAAACAGAGATAAAATTTGGTCCGTCCAAATTGTCCGCGGGGCTGGGTAAACACAGTTGTCGTTTGCGGCGCGGCGCGCCCCGCCCCGCTCGGCAACTACTTCTGTACGGCTGCCTGTATCTCCTCCCCGCTCGGCTGCACAATTCGTTTTGAAAAAACAATAGTCCAAGAGGGACTGTTGTGGGGCGCAAGTACTGTGCTATTTTCCTTCCGGAGAATGAGAAGTAGTTGTATAGTCGCCGTATCGTGTGCGGTTGGCTCAGGCCGCGGGGGACAGTGTTGGAGGCAGAGATGGGTATTTGGGTTGCGCGACGACCGAAAGTCGGTGATCACAATCCCGCTTGTAAACATGCACTGAAAATCCAAGTGTACGAATGTCGCTCACTAGTAGGTGAGCAAATAAATTCACTCACTTATAGGTGAGCGAATAACCATTCACTCACTTGTAGGTGACCAAATAACTATTCGGTCACTTGTAGGTGCAAGTGAGTGCATGGTTATTCCCTCACCTAAAAGTGAGTGAATTTATTTGATCACCTACAAGTAAGTGAATTTATTTGCTCACCTACAAGTGAGCGATATTTGTACATTTGGATTTCCAGTGTAGGTACTCTGGTAAAACTAAGGCGTGACATAGCGCCCTTCATTAAGCTTACAGTCAGTACGCCCTTCTTGAAGCGTACGAGAGATCATTCGCTTCCTTTCAAAAGGCATGGGGGATTTTCTTTCAAGCGTAGTTGTACGCATCAAGAAGGGCATAAGGTCTTGTACGCTAAAAAAGGGCGTACACTACGCTTTAGTTTTGCCAGTGTAATTACTCAGAACAAAGCTTTTTCATGTACTCAACGTTACGCGTTACGCATCAACTTTTGAATTTTTAGATCTGACGATTTAGCCACAGTGACTCATGTTCAGTTTGATCAGATTGTAGTTGAAATTCTTGATTTTACGTTCCGTCGGCTTCAGAAAATAAATTTTCTTCCTAGCAACACTATTTTGCGGTTGCACGGGGACGAATCCTTTTTCTGAGTGTGACTTTCCCCCTTCAGCCTCGCCCGGGCATCATTTTCATATCGGATGCGCGTTATCGTGGGCGGGGCGGGGCGGGGCGGGGCGAAGTGGGGCGGGGCGGGGTGGGGCGGGGTGGGGCGGGCGGGGCGCGGCGGGTTGCGGGTGGTGGGGCGGGCGGGGTGGGGCGGGGCGGGGCAGGGCGGGGCGGGGGGCGTGCCTGTGGTCTAGTCTGCCCCTGTCGGCTCGGGCGGGCAGCGACGCCGGCGCCGCCGGGCCGCGGCGCCGCGCGGTTGGCGGTATTGACAGCGACGCCGGCCTGGTCCGCTCGTCCGCGCCGCACTGACTCCCCACGCCACCCCGGCCGGCTGATTAGCCAAAAAGGATAAATCTGGTTCATTCATGATAATTAACGCTCTAATCGCGAGGGGCGATCAGCTCGCTCGCCCGTTAATGCGTATATACACTGGCGCTCAAAATTAGCGGGTCGCTTTTTGTAACCGGTGAAATTTCTAATTTTTGGGAGGGTTAAGGAGCTAAGATTTGGCAGGGAGATGCATGCCTCGCTGGCATGCTTTAATTTAGAGCATGCCTGGCAGGCACACACTTTTTTAGAGCAGGCCTGGCAGGCACACACTTTTTGAGAGTGTGCCTTGTGGTTGACTCTAAATGGAGCATGCCATGCACACACTTGGATTTCTAGAGCACTCTAAATTCTTATGAATCTTTTCAAATTCTTTTTTTTTTTTTTTCTATTATTTTTTTTTTGCAAACCTGCTTGGTGGCGTGGCACGGTTGCATGCCGAAATCTGTCGGTGGCGGCGGCGCACACGTCTAGTTAAGAGTGTCACGACGCCTGTCCCCCTGTCGCGGAATAGTGAAAAGGCACTAACAAAATGTGGTGGCGGCGCGGCACGGCTCGCACCCTATTCTTACCCCCTACACTGTAAAAAATATTGTTGTAGCTTAACAGTAAATCTGCTGTTAAGTTTTTCATTGACTCGTGCTGTTCTTAAACATCATCGTTATGTAAAAAAAAACAACGCCTTCTGTAAATTAACAGCAACCTGTCATTCACGTACAGACTTGAAGTTGTAAATTAACAACAAAAGTTGTAAATTAACAACAAAATTGTTGAAATACAAGAAAAATTGCTAAATAACAACAAAATGTTGTCGAATAACAACAAAAGTTGTTAAATAACAACAAATTTGATGTTTTGAAATCAAACAAATCAAGTTGTTTTTTTAATACCCAACACTGGAAAAGCAAAGGTGCTACCTAATGCCTTTAAAAGGTGCTATTCTCTAGTGCCTTTTAAAAGGCGCGATTGTGTCCAAAGGCACTAAAATATAGCACCTTTCAGTCAAATTAGTGCCTCTGTAGGGGTGCTGTTTGAATAATGCCTTAGTAAAGGCACTATTACGAGTAGCACCCCTAAAAGGGTGTTATGTCCTACCTTTGTTTTTCCAGTGAAGTTGTTTGTCTAAAGAGATTATTGTTTCTTTACTGCTGTCAGCTGTCAGCTGTCAGCTGTCAGAGGGATGTTTGTATTTCTGCAACAATTTTTTACAGTGTAAGAGCCCCGCCCCGCCCCGGCTTCCACTCACAACCTTTCCTCATTTCATTGACACGCAAGTCTTGTGTCCCTACGAGTATATTGGCGGAACTTTGGAGGGCTTATGGGTCATGCTGAAATTTCTGTGAGATTTGTGTCCATGGCACTTTATTCTCGAATGCGAGGGAGAATCAAATCGGTCGGAGAAAAATGTACGCACGAGACACTTTGTAAATGATAAGTTACTAAATATGTCGTACATGTACGAACATATTTTTCACAGTGATTTTATTTTATTCATAGTTAGCCAATGTGGCGAAGGTAGTCGTTCAGAGGGTGTGAGGGCTTCTTGGGCGAGTTGGGGTCGGTCTTCACGATTCGGATAGTTGGGTAGTTTGGTTTGAGACCGTGATTCTCTGGGACTTTTAGAGATTCTGGCCTCTTGCCGTTAATGGGTGCTGGCTCGGCCGAGGTGCCCTGGAAGAAAGGCATAATGTGTGGCATCCGCACTGAGGGAGCAGCTCACAGAAGACACTATGAAGGTGCACGTCTTACCACCAGGCAGGCGGCCAGCAGGATGCAGGCGACGAACAGGGCGGCGAAACGCATGTTGGAGGGATGCAAACAACGCGAAAGCAGTAGTGACTCTTGTCTGCTGCCAGACCCATACTTATACCCCCCACACAGGTCGTGCGCGTCGGCGTCGTGTCTGGGATAACGTGGTCGTGCCACTGGTTGCACTTTAAACTTAATAACGGTGCACGATTCAGCCAAAGAGGTACAGGCGTCGTGACACGCTTAACTAGACGTGTGCGCCGCCGCCACGCCGCCGCCCCCCGCCACCGACAGATTTCGGCATGCAGCCATGCCACGCCGCCAAGCAGGTCTGGAGCGAAAAAAATGAAAGGTTCACCCTGCAAATCTGTTGTGCTACATGGCAGTTTAAACAGCAAAACTCTACTCTTGCAGTTAAAACGGCAAAACTCAGCAGTCTTGCAGTTTTAACTGCAAAACTTGGCAGTCTTGCACACTCTAAAAGTCTATGGACTTTTTCAGTGGCTTTTTTTTTGTCCACAGATTTAAAGACAAGTCACTTGTTACCAATAAGATTGTCGACAATTTTGTGGACACATACAAACAAATTTGTGCGTATTTGTCAACAAAATCGCCCTTAGGACTTATTTGCGAACATTTAAGGCGAAATTTTGCAGAGGCTGTCAATATTTCTCTGCCTTTCCAAAATTATGGACAAATTTTAGTTGTGTCCAACTGTACACAATTTGTTCAGAATTAGGGACAAATTATCCATAATTGTTGACAACTTTGCCTCCAGCTTGGAAACGCACAGATATATCCAAAATTTGTCCACAATAAAGTCCATGGCCATTTAGTATGCAGTTCAAACTGTCATGTTGTACTACACTTTAAACTGCCACTGTGAGAAATATTCGTAAGAGTTACGGGAAAATTTTCCATAAGAAATGTCGTAAAGTAACGATGTCAAATTGTAAAATTACAAAATTTTAAGGACACTTGGTATCGACTTGTAGTTCTTAAACGAGCACAAATAAGCGTTCGTAAATTTACGATTTCGATTGTAAATTCACAACACCATTTGTAAATCACCAATTACGAAAAAAGTCGTAAACTTACAGACATATTTTTCACAGTGTGCAAGACTGAAAAGTTTTGCAGTTTAAACTACATGACTACGCCGACACGCCGACGCGCACGACCTGTGTGGGGGGTATAAGTATGGGTCTGGCAGCAGACAAGAGTCACTACTGCTTTCGCGTTGTTTGCATCCCTCCAACATGCGTTTCGCCGCCCTGTGCGTCGCCGGCATCCTGCTGGCCGCCTGCCTGGTGGTAAGACGTGCACCTTCATAGTGTCTTCTGTGAGCTGCTCCCTCAGTGCGGATGCCACACTGTATGCCTTTCTTCCAGGGCACCTCGGCCGAGCCAGCACCCATTAACGGCAAGAGGCCAGAATCTCTAAAAGTCCCAGAGAATCACGGTCTCAAACCAAACTACCCAACTATCCGAATCGTGAAGACCGACCCCAACTCGCCCAAGAAGCCCTCACACCCTCTGAACGACTACCTTCGCCACATTGGCTAACTATGAATAAAATAAAATCACTGTGAAAAATATGTTCGTACATGTACGACATGTTTAGTAACTTATCATTTACAAAGTGTCTCGTGCGTACATTTTTC